>OZ021723.1:17079185-17456685 GCA_963978545.1 Linyphia triangularis | reverse complement strand
GCTCCTCTTCTGACATTTATTCAAGCCTGCAATCTTGATTACTGTCTTGAAGGGAGTAATTAGACTCTTTTTCAGTCGTTGAATCTTGTGTGGAACATAATCTTGCCAAAAACAGTTTTTTAATATCACTTTTCAAGTGTTCCGATTCACCAATTTCAAAATCGAGACGAGGCAAAACATAAAAATTCGTAAAATAAAAAGTTTTTAAAACCAAGTTAAATTAAGTATGGCATGCTGTTGTGGATGTTTATACTTATCTAAAAATATATTAGTTAAGTCTATAACTGGTACATGTTATTAATTACGGGATAAGTTTTGGAGAGGTTAAAACTCATTGGATTGTATGCACGCTGTTTCAGAATTTAAAAAAAAAAAAAAAAGACAGTGTTGAAAACCCCACAAAACATGTTCCAGATTAAAAACATGTTAACCAAATGAAAAATATATATATAATTAATAAAACTGCTTTATTTGTGTAAAATAATAATTTCTTTGTAATTTCATGAAGTTTCGTTCCGATTCACCCCGCTGTTAGTATTCACCCCATTTTACGGTAGTTAATCAGAAGTATGAGCTTGGAATTCTATGAATGGCTACAAAATGGAGCTCACGGTTATAGGTACAAAAACTCGAAATTTTCGAATGGCTACGCCCACTTTTTTCCGTCGCAAAATGCTCAGCCAATACGAAAACCCTAAATTACGTTGGAACGGTACACGTATCACACACACACACACACACACAAAACAAACCTGGACTCGTTATAACAGGGCAACAGCGCTGCGAACGACCAGCATAAACACGATCGGGGCGCACGGATAAAATTTGCATGGCAAAGTCCAAAGAAATTAATGCCGACCGAACGGTATAGTGGTTTAGCGTACTAGCCTCTAGACCGCGAGGTTGTGGGTTCGAGTTCCGTGTTGGGCATGGGTGTTTGTAAATGTATGTTGGCTTGTCTAATGACAAATGTTTCGGCGCATTATAGCCCTAGTGTTGCTGACGGCGCCAGATAATCTGAAAACAACCAACCAACCAACCAAAGAAATTAATCACAGGACGCCGCTAGGAAGATCTTCATATATAGTTGTCTTTGGCTTTCAAATTGTACCTTTGACAAACTAGATAACACAATTTTAACTAGATCTTTTTTAATTTCCGGTTTTTTTTTTTTTTTTTTTTTTTTTTTTTTTTTACAAGATGACTTCAAATAGAGGTACAACTCTGAAATTTTCAACATAGGTAGTGCCGACCAAATGGTATAGTGGTTAGCGTGCTAGCTTCTAGACCGCGAGGTTGCGGGTTCGAGTCCCGTGTTAGGCATGGGTGTTTGTAAATGTATGTTGGCTTGTCTAATGACGAATGTTTCGGCGCATTATAGCCCTCGAGTTGCTGAAGGTGCCAGATAATCTGAAAACAAGCAACTGGATACAGCGATAATCCAGGTGCCACGAAAATAAACAAAGCACTCGGCTCCTTTCAAAACAGCTTCCGAAATTCAACTGATCCACGATTTCACGCACAGTCGTATTTATTAGGAGTGCCTGAGAACTTTTTCGAAAAATCAAGACAGCCGATCACGTGACGGAAAGGACCCGAAATTTCTCGATTGATATTGATACATACTTTCTAAACTGCATTATCAATGGTAACACATAAAATGAAATAAAACCTTAAAAGAAATAAGTCACTATTTAAAATTACGTACATAAAATTTGTGTAACAATATTATTTACGTTTTCAATATGTGTTTTTTAAACTAAAGTACTGCATGCAATTAAGAATAGTTTAACCCTTTGCAATCCAGGCCTTCTTCGCGCGGAGGGACCAGCAACTCGAATCATTTTAGGTTCGGTTGGCGTTTAAGGATTTTCTTCATGGAAATTAAACACAGTCATTGGCCTTGCATCAAATTTCCGCATCGAACCTAGAGGTCCTCTCGTGTTTCGGCATCCAATCGTGCGGCGCCTGAGAGGCGCAGCTGGAGTGCAAAGGGTTAATAAGTTTAGTTGCATCAAGTTCGTAGTTCAAACAGTTCAAATCGTAACACACCTCCCCATCAACGTTGAGCATTCCGTGGCCGTACGTTGTAGGAGTGTCTAGGTGGTTTAGGTGCAACATCCGGACTATGATTGTTGGATCCTCCAGATTCCTGATCAGAACCACGATCTGCAGCTACTTCAGGTGAAAGCATGGATGTCGACGCAGATGGCGTTGGAGACACGGATGTTGGCACGAGCCGTGAAGGAAAGGACATTTGCGCGGCTGGAAGTATCTGATTTAGCGGACTTGCAAAAGAAATGCTCCTTATCCGGAAATGAAAGTCGATGTGAAGACGGGACCATGGACGACTCGTGATTTTCCAAGGATGAACAGGGCCGCTTGGAGACGAGTGTCGAGTTGATTCGAAGTTTTTACTTTCCTTGACGAAGGAATCGATGTCAAGGTCCATTCCTTGCCACCATATGTACGGTCTGGCAAGCATTTTCGTTCTCTCAATTCCAGGTCGTTCCTTTTAGAAAAATAAGTTTGAAATTCTGAACTTGGCGGTTCGATAGGCCAACACCTCTAAACGAAATTCGGGATTCTAGAGAGTGTTTGATCAAGCAGTGTCATTTTTGCATTTTCCCCAGCATTTAGTGGCGGGTTTTCCAGTTCTTCAGCAAAGAGAACTTCAAACGGTGACGGAACCTCTAAATCCTAAACTTTAATTGGTACCGTAAAATGGGGTGAATCAGAACACTTTTAAACTTTCAAAGTAAAAATCGGTTGTAATAAGAACGTTAAGGAACATTTTTTTGACATTGAAACTTGGGTCTTACCTTCTTCTTTAAGTATCAACACAAAAAATGTTAAAAAAACTAGGACTTTAATTTATTTTGAATTTTTTCATGGTGTTCCGATTCACCCCGCAGAAAGGGGTGAATCTGAACACTCGTTACATTTATGTCTGATCTTATTTAAATGTTTACAGGGTGACAAAAAAACAAATAATAATGCATTGTGGTAAATAGGAACACAAAATTATCATAAAAAAAATCATTTAATATGACGGATAAAATTTGTGTTTGTCAATTATTGCCAAAACAAATCATATGTTTGAAAACGTATCAACTCTTCTCCTATAACTCATCCAAATAGTCGTTAAAATTAAAAATACTTTTTAATCTACTTTTTGTTTGAGTGTCGTATGATTGCAAATTCTTTAAAATATCTTGAGAAAGTAGAAAAGCATCCTCATTTGTTTCAGAAAATATCTTCGTTCATAAGCGCTTTTGTAAAACACACTTATATAGCAATAATCTTGTGGGTGTAAAACTTTGCTTGCATAGAATCTTCATACATTTCTCCATATAACTTAAAGATAACAAAGTCATTTAGAGAAAAAACACTGGAACAATTGGGTTTTCTGCCATGCGGAAACTAGGCTCCTCTTCTGACATTTATTCAAGCATGTAATCTTGATTACTGTCTTGAAGGGAGTAATTAGACTCTTCTTTAGCCGTTGAATCTTGTGTGGAACATAATTTTGCCAAATACAGCCCTTTAATATCACTTTCAAGTGTTCCGATTCACCCCGCAAATCTCAAAATCGAGACTAGACAAATCATAAAAATTCGTAAAATAAAAAGTTTTTAAAACCAAGTTAAATTAAGTATGGAATGCAGTTGTGGATGTTTATTCTTATCTAAAAATATATTAGTTAAGTCTATAGATGGTACATGTTATTAATTACGGGATAAGTTTTGGAGAGGTTAAAACTCATTGGATTATATGACGCTGTTTCAGAATTTTTTTATAAAAAAAGGACAGTGTTGAAAACCCCACAAAACATGTTCCAAGATTCCAGAAATGTTAGTCAAATAAAAAAAAATATAATTAATAAAACTGCTTTATTTGTGTAAAATAATAATTTCTTTATAATTTCATGAAGTTTCGTTTCGATTCACCCCGCTGTTCCTATTCACCCCATTTTACGGTAGCTTACTTAACCTTTAACTGCTGTGGTTGGGTGGTTTGAGGTTTTTGGTGCAAGAGCAACACATGGTCCATACTGCACAAAATAAATTGGTGAACATCAGTTTAAAGTTAAAGAAACATAGTATCAGAAAAAATAATATAAAAGTCAAAGATGAGATATTTTAGGGGGTGTAAGCATTCCACAAAAAATGACTTGGGGTCTGTCAGACCGCTTACAGCAGTTAAAGGTTAACGCGTCTGCATTAAGAATAATTTTCCCTGGTATATGAAAAAGAGAATAATCGTAAGCATTTAGAATTAAATACCCCCTCATAATCTCAAGAGAAATTATCTCTTTAGTAGGTCTATTATTAATGAAAATTGACAAACGCCGTTGGTGGTCAGGGATAATGATGAATTTATGATCGAAAAGAAAATGATGGAATTTCTTTACACCGAAAACAATTCCTAACGCTTCCTTGTCTATATGCACGTAGTTGCGTGCCGTAGACGTTAGGGTACGAGACGCAAACGCAATTGGTGCTCCTTTCCCATCAGGAAGGAAATGACTTAAAACGGCGCCCTATCTGAAAGGCGATGGATTTGATCACGGCACCACAGGCGTTGTCCAGTTAGGATCTGTAATTGGTTTTATCACCCCTTCCCTAAGCAGCTTATCTAACGCATTTTCAATCTTAGGTTTCATAGCGAGGGGATTGTTTCTTAATATGAATCGAATTGGGAGGAAATTCTGGATTCAAAGGTAGAGAGATAGGTTTACTTATATAAGAACCCAGTCCCTCACTAATAATCACATCACGGTACTTGTAAAGTAAAATCGTTTATAATCTCAGATTTGGTCTCATTTATTCCACATAAATAAATTTATAAAACACCAAAGCAAGAACAACCCAGAATATTGGTTTAACGTCCCCTTGAAACCAAAAGTTCTGGATTCGCTCTACGGTTTTTGAAGGTAACCTGAACTTTGCAAACCCCTGCGAGTGAAATTTCGTTCTGCTGAAAATCCCGCAGTTCGACATACGTTTCCCGAACCATCGGCTTTTCAACCTCAAATAAACGTTGGAAGGTACTCATGGAAATTATCGAATAATAAGAACCTGAATCAATCTCAAAACTAAAGTTTATCCTTTCTAGTTGCACGTCGATTTTCTGCTTAAGGGCAGAACTATTTGAAGAATCAACATATTCTTTCTGCACTCCAATTCATTTGTAAGAGACGGGGTTGAACCCTTTCTTGCACCTACTTTTTGAATACGACTTTTACTCTCGCAAAAATGATATACCGCTTTGCGGAATTTGCAATCTTTACGTAAATGATTGGATCTGCAACTGTAGCAAACTTTCCCCGCAATTTACCCTTTAGTGAGATTTTGTTATTATTTTAAAAATATTCTTTTTGTAATGGATTTTTTCGTCAAAAAAAAAAAAAAAAAAAAAAAAAAAAAACTTGTGATTTTTAACGAATTTGAGCGACTTATACGATAATTCATTTTTTTAAAAGTAAACGCATTACAATTAAAACCCTACTTTAATAGAATAACAAATGTCTTCTAAATGTGATGAAAAACGAATTAGGCTTCTATATCAAGTATTTTCTGAGAAAAGGGTACACGAGTAATGAAAAATGTGGTTTTGAGATAAATGCATTCGAAAGAAAAGTTTACTTACACTAATAGTTCATACATTTTATCTTCAAAAAATTATTAAAAATACTTTTAAATGAGGTATTGTTACAAACGAGGTATCATTTTAAAGGGAAGAATTGAAGTTTTAATAAAATATAATAAACTCAAAATATCTTTTTTACAAATTTTAGGGTACCAACTCCCTAGTCATCATTTCAAATCCGGTTTTATAATACAATTGAACAAATACAACTACAAAGTATTCACAATTAATTCTTTCTCAAAATAAATAAAAGGCTGTTTCGATTACCTTTTAGGGCTTTTTCAAATGGATCGCATACCTTCTTATTACGAGCACATATTTTTGGACGTTTGCCGCACAACTTTTACTAATACGTATTAGGTTAAGTACTAGTGTTACTCAACCAGAATCATGTCTTCATTATTTACACAGAACCATCTGATATTTTCAAAAATACATGGTTAAAATCCATGATATTGAATAAAATAAATCTTAAGAAAATTAAAGAATACATAAATATAAGACAAGATCACTAAAGATCTGAAATGAATGAATTAAAAAAAATATGTTTTTTTTTTGTTTTTTTTGTTTTTTCATTATTTAATAGACTTTGTTTGGTTTTTAATATTAATATAAGTACTAAAGATGTAAGTACTAATGTAAGTTAAACTATTTGAAATCCTAGATTTGAATTTCAGGTTTCTAAATGGCCATGTGTTTTAGGTGTTAAATTTAGGCTTCTTGGATTTCAGATTTCACGGATTTTGAAGCGATTTTTTTTTTTTTTCCAAATCATAATTTATAAAACAATTTTAATTTTAGTTGGTAGAAAAAGCATCCGCTCTGCCAGGAACCTGCAAAACAAAAGAATATACAAATGATTCTTTTTCAGGGTATTTAATGAAATATGTGTAACATAAAATATTTTAGGGGAAAGTTTGAATGCTTTGTGACTATGTTTGTTGCGTTTTGTTTGTTATAAAGATAGAAATAGAAATAAAAAATTCTTCTATTTTATTTCTATAGATTATACTATGAAACACAAATATTAAATACAATTATTTACATGAAATACAATTATTTCTAAATTAAAAACTTATGTTACATCTAACAAATATTCTGTAAAATTCACACTGAAGCTCATTGTAAATACCCAAAAGCTACATTTATCCAATAAAAACTCATCTTCCAAGCAGCAGGATCCAAAGCTGGTGAGTCTAGCGGTCTGGATAATATTAACCCTTTGCGCTCGAGCGGCACCTCTCAGGCACCACGTGATTGGATGCCTCAACACGAGAAGACTACTGGGTTCAATGCGGAAATTCGATGCAAGGCCAACGACTGTGTTTAGGTTCTATGAAGCGGATCCGTATCCGCAGACCGAACTAAAAATGCAGCGAAAGGTCTCAAGTTGCTGGTACCTCCGCCCGAAAGAGGCATCGAGTGCAAAGGGTTAATAAAATAAAAATGCTATTCAGCACTTGTATGATTCGATTACCAGACGAATCCAAGCTGTACTTCATGCCAAAGACGGTCCTACTCCATAGACAAGTTGGGGCCCAAGGTCCGGTCACATTCGGGGGCCTCTTTTTTAAGGTATACATATACAATTGAGATGATTTTCATTAATTTTTAGGTTACAATTTCAAACGTTTTGGCAGTATATCAGAATTAAAAATGATGCATCTTTATATAAAAAACTTTTTTTCCGTAAATTTTTTAATCAGCTAATTACAATTAAAGTGACTAATTAGGATATTATTAGAATATACATAGATAAACTTGTAATTAACTTAGAGGTATTATTTTATTGAAAATAAGAGATATTATATTGACGCATGTTCCTATGGAGAATTTTAAATTTGGCTTCAATATTTATTTAATTATAAGTTTTTAAATAAAAGGTTTGAAAAAATACATAGTTTTTAACAAAAAATTAAGATTAAAATACGCATAAAAATGTATTTATAACAATATATATTAGATTCTCCATAAAAAAGACATCCACAACTATTGTCTACAAAACAAAATTAGAATTTTGTAAATCGAACAATTTATTATGAAGTTATGACCGTTGGCGTAAAGTCATAACACCAAAATGTCATTCTTCAGAAAACGCGTTTAAAGTTTACTACACTAATGAACGTGATACAAAACAGGTTCTCGAAACCTACTGTAATTTAAAAAATAAATTAAGTCTCAGAAAGAAAATGGTATCATTTTAATGGTAATGAATTCGGGAATATTTTAAAAACAAAAACGCAGACTTGAGTCAAATTTCGCAATTCCTAATGTATATGTATACCTTAAACGCGTGATTTATTAGAAATGGGCTTAACACAAACTAAAATGAATTAACATTAAAAATAGAGAAAGTTAATAAATTAATGTTGATATTGTTTCCTATAAGTTATTTTTCATCTCATATAAAGAAACAAATTTCCAACAATCAAATTTATTAATCAAAAGAGGAAAAACTTTTTTTAGGTATAGCATTGCATTTCACTATCACAATGTGTTGTAATATCCGTAACAACAATATTTCCCTCATTATTGTCAACTAAAAGCCAACCTGATGACTGTGGGGTTAGCGCTCTGGCCTCGCGTACCAAAGGTTTTCTGGGTTCGAATCCTGGGTTAGTCATGGATGTTCGTTATGGTTCGGAATCCACAATAAGCTGTAGGTCCCGGCCTGATTACCCGTCATAGTGAACAAAAAATAGGTCACTGAGTGGACAAAAAAAACAACAAAAAAACAAAAACATGCACAACTACAGAGTCAACATTTGCTGATCACCCAATTAATCCGTCAAGACTTCCTTTCAATTTTTTTTCTCTTTCAAGAAAGCTTGTTTTTCCACACATATAAATGATGGTTCGGTTTATTAAAAAAAATACTCTCAGGGATACTAAAGAGACTGTTCAAGATCAATACATATGATTTTTATGTAAATATACTTTTATGAGTAAAAGGTATTCAAGCTTTTGTGTAGGTTTACAGACAATTTTGGGGACCCCTAAAATCATAGGCCCAATGCCTGGACCTAGGCGATGATCAGGACCTGGCCATATTAGTTAAGAATTCCTTGTAAATCTAGAGTGTTTTCATTATTTTGATAACCAGCTGTATGCACTCATAAAAAAAGATATCCAATCCGTGTGAAAAAGCCCTAAAAGGCGACGTTAACCGTAGAGTTTTCCGATCCTGTAGTTAAGTAAGTAGTGGCTGATAATCCAGCAATGTGAACCAACTCTGTAATAAACCGAAAGGAAGAAAGAATGCCGATAAACGAGGGGTGAAAATCACATTTTTGGACTATAACTGCATATGGTATACGTATAACAGCTAATATCACACAAATATAATGGGCAAGTTGAGCATTTTTAAATATTTTTCATTATTTTAAGAATGACGAAAGACAAAACAAGAAAATCTTGAAATCCGCATCCTATATTATAATTTGAAGGATTATTCATACATTCTTCAGACCTTCTCAAAGTTTTAGATTTTTTTAAGACCTGGAAATCATAGAAATTTTCATAAGTCCCTAGACTAAAGGATTCAAGAAAGGACATATTTCGATCTTAAATTTTTTTATGTTAGCTTTCTTCTGCATTTTTCTTTTAATAAAATCACATGACCTCAATATATCTAAATCAAAGTTCTATTTTAAACCATTTTCAAATTTTACATTTTCACATCAATAATTTGCTTTTAAATTTTGATCAAAGTTGCTGTAAGTGAATTTATTATTGTTCCCTTATTTGACCATAGTTTAAAAATATTCTAAAATTTTCTTCGTTACATAACTATGAAAAATTATCTTTTTGAGATGTAAAATATGACTTTATTTTTAAAACCAAGTATTCAATTTTTTTTTATGCGAGGTCCTACATCTTGAGCACTGATTCTTTTTGTCAGATTTTCCATTTGGAGATATTTTCTTTTGGCACACTGATATATTTCTTAACCGCTTCTTTTTTTACTCCCGTTTTCCTATTCTGGATAACTAACTTTTGGTTTGCTCTGAAACTAAAGGAATTTTGACGGTTTCACTGAAAACTAAGTCACCAATCATTCAGAAGATCAACTCACTCATCGTCTATGTAATAGCTATCCAGTCGGCAGTGGTGGTAGGCCATAGCAGTTTCTTATGAAAGACAGATGAACACTCATACCCCGTTCTCAAAACGGCGCAAAGTTGACATCAAACAGAGCAAACACTTTCTCAAGATCCACATCCATTTTTTTCTTTGTATACAGCCTGTCGCACGTCTTCCATGCCCCCACTCCGCTCCTGTTCATCCACTTTTTCACGTGCGGGTTTGCACTGGTCGTCACGAACACAACACCAGCCGCTTCCGTATTCATCATACCGACCAGTCTTCTGAATAGCACTTCCGCCACCTCCGGCTCGTCCGCATACAGAGGTCCCACTCTCACCGCTCCAGCGCAATTTCTTTTCACAGTCCCGAAACCAGCACATGCGGTGTCACTCCTGAGAGCGACCAGCGTCCTGCTTCCCGTCTCCATCACATTGCAGAGGAGTGGGGAGGAGCGCCGAAAACCAATCAAGTCGTAGTCGTAGGCGAAGATGAGCGGCAAGAGATATGGGTGGAAATGTCGGATCTTTATTCCAGGAGGTGGCGTGTTGGAGAGGGAGGAGGAGGCGAAGTCGGATGAAGTGATGCGGTACTCGACGGTTTTGAAGCTGTCGTCGTAGACGGGGAAGCCACCTGCTGTACTATATACGTCCAGCTTTCCAGAAACTGCGTTCAGACCGGCGTTGCGGGATCCTATGTGATCGAGACAAGAGTTCCACAGCTGGAAATGAAGTATTGCGCGTAGAATTGATTAGAGTGAAGGCCACAGTGACAACTAAAATTAAACAAGCAGAAAGAAAGAATATCGTTGAACGGAACTGACCATGTAACTCAAAAGGACTTTTTAAGGTTTATAAAATCTAAAATTTTTAAATTTTCAAATTCATAGCTAGAAAACACATATCTTAATTTTTATGGTATTATTGTTGCGTTATTTTTATGGCATAGAAATTGTTTTCTAAAAATATATAAGAAATTCTAAAATTATACCCCAAGTAGCACAGCAGTATTGGCCAATATCAGCCCTACATTGGCCAATCCCGATGTGGAATGGCGCAAAATCGGCCGTTCGATGCCGATATTGCCCAATCTCGCCCAATATTGGATAGACGATACTCAAAAGTTTGAAAGGTTGATCGACAGTTTTAAAATTAAAATATTTTATGTATAAGAAAGGAAGGTTTGCATTAATATGTTTTGTGATATTTTTGCCACGGTTTTAAGCATTTTTAAAAAAATCATGTATTTTGGAACGATCTCGACTTACGGCCAAAACTGGCCGAATCCGATGCGCAGAATTACTCAAAAAGAATCGCCACCGAGTGGCTGAAGGAACTGAAGTGCCCGGATGTGTGTTTACTAAGTTTATTTATGTTATGTCGCCGGCGCGACGGTCATTAGTAACATTAAAATTGGATCGAAAACTTATTACTGGTAAGTGTTGTCACAATAATTTGTCGATTTCATGGGGTATTTACGTATTACATTATTGGTTTAAGTTGGTTTTAGTTAATTTCAACGATACTTGATTGCCGACTTGGTTTGATCTACAAAAGCGATGTTGACAAAGGTGATTGATATTCACATTAAACTTGATTAGGAATCGAGTTGGTTTCAATTATTTATTTAATGCTGCTGTTTAAAATATAAACAAGATTTTCAGCTTTTATCTCATCCATACACGGATGCAAACTAATACTCATTTAGCCATTCCCCCCTACCCCTCCATTGCTTGTTTCAAATTATGCTCATCATTGAAATACTTATACTACATGTTACATTCTAGTTTGCCTTCCTATTTATCATATTTGTTATCGTTAGTTTATATTGCTTATAAAATTCAATATCCAAGCTCCATGATTAGCTCTGTTAATAGAATATATTGTGAATTGGGCATATTGAGGAAACCACATTAAATTAAAACACGTCTATTACTCAATCTCAAAGGTGGTGTGGAATAGGGTGCATTATCTCAATCAACCGCTTTGCATAAAAAGTAAATGTTCTAGAAAATGTCAATTTTAACAATATGTATAACTAATGTTATTATGCTTCCTATTTTTGAAAAAATACACCAAACCCTGTTAACGCAAAATTGCTTAGCATAAAATCACATTTAATGCGAAGGAAAAGCAGTTCTCCGTACTTAAAACTTAACGTTAATTTATTTAACACAAAATTTGGTTAAAGCGAACAATTTCAGTGGCCAGATCGACTTAGCGTTAACAGGGTTTTACTGTATATGTACATTCTCCTATTTAAAAGGTCTGTCTTGTGCAATTATTGATTTCTCAGAAAAGAGCAATGAATGGAAATTTTTGAAATATCTACAAAAATATATTTTTAATGCCTAACTTTATTTGTGTTAATTTAAACACACTATGCAAAGATGTTGTTTTTATAAAATAAAAATGTTTTGTTCATTTAAAGAAAAGACTTTCCATTTGAAAAGTAAACATCAAATATTGTAATCAAGTATTATTGTTAGTGCTATTTTCTGTCTTGGAATGAAAAGTGTAATAGTTGTAGCCTTCCTTCCCTTGGCAGTAAAATGCCAGTATGGCCTTTCAATAGTTAATTTGTTATTCTGTTCAGTTTAAAATAAAGAAATATACTGTTGTAGGGTCATTGATGGAAATGGAGAACCCGTAGAAGTAATTCCTTCATCTTGGTTCATCTCAGACAAAAGTTGTCTTTGGTAGTTTGCAACAAATGGGGAAGGGGGGAATGAACATGATTAAAGAATATATGCCCTCAAGTATAACATGGCAAACATTTAATTTTAAAATCTATTGTACATACAGTAATTAAATTACAATTTTTGTATAGGGTATATACAAATAATTCAAGGTATCACAAATAATGTTTCATAAGTCATTGATCTACTTATCAGTTCAAGTTTTGATGGTGTAGATTTTTGAAATGGTGGAAATGAATAACAGATATTTATTAACAGATTTAAATAATATTCTATTTTAATTTCTCAAACTGAAGATTGGTTTTTTAGTGAGTTATATTAAAAGTGCTTTAAATAAGATATTTTATTGTATAAATAAATTGTATATAAAGTTTTGCAACTAGTTTGAGATAGCATATATCCATAATTTTCCTATTTAGATTCATTTTAACAGGCATAAGATAAAGCTGAGCTTGCTCGTTCAATTGGGAGTGATTCTTCAGAAGATGAAAATTTATTAACCAAGAAAAGCCGAACTAATATTCCAGCCCGTTTCAAAGACGATCCCCCTTCTTTGGAATCCCACAAAAAAACGAGCAAAAACTTGTTTGTGAACCAAAAAGCGTGAAAACTTCCTCTACCAGGTAAGAATATATGATAATCAATTAGGTAACGATCCAAGCAATTTCAATTTGATGTTACAATAATTTATATTTTAAAATATAATAAGCAATGGAGAATCTCTGGTCTTTCAAATAAAAAAAAAATTATCTGTTTCTTTAAACAATTTTGAACAAATCACCTTTGTCATATGCTTATAATTGAAAAATTAGTTCAGTAGAAAAAACAACAAAAACACTATGTTCTAAATTAGTTCCTATAACTTTTCAAGTGCAACAGTGTATTTTATCACAGACTTTTCAACAACACTTTTTACTATTTATTTTGATTTTATTTGGTGGTTAATTTAACAGTTTAAAAGAGATTTTTCTCTCTTATAAATTATTTATTACAATTTTAAACGGCTAAGGAAAAATGAACGAGTTTATAAAAAAAAACAAACAGAATTAGCATTTATTTCGTGATTGATAGTTTTTTGTGTGCTTGGTTGAGGTTGGTGCAAACGTATTTGCAGAGAACTTTATATAAATTAAATTCATACAAGCTCAGTATATACAATTGAAATTTAAATACCAGTTTAAAATTATTTTCTTAAATGTTAGTAGAAAATGTTTTCTGATATAACAATTTAACAAAATGTTAATAATCTTATGCTTTTGTGCAAAATTGTGTTTTTCATTTTGCAATTTTTTTTATTTTTTAATGGGCAGTAAATGCTGCACTGCATGATTTCTTTTATTGATAACAAATTCCAGTTCCTTAACAAAAAGAGTTTGGATAAAATAAAAAGAGCTAAAGACTAGAAAAAGTTTGATGCAATAATTTGATTTTTAAATTTTAATGTAATCTTAATGAAAACAGAAATGAATAATTTTATATTTCAGGTTCGTTTTCTTCGCCGAGGTAGAAACTTCAAAGGAAGATAAAATATGTAAAATAAAATATGTATTATAATAAACAGCTTGTATTAAATTTATGTTTTTATTATAAATATGCACTGCAGAAAGTGACAATTAATTTAAGAGTGCATGGTTTTTAAGCCATAAAATATCAATTAAATTATATTGGGTTTCAATTATCGGTCATTAAAAAGCAATTAAAATAGGAATGAAAGTATGAAAAATTATTCATTATACGAGGTATTCATGTAAATATTATTGTGGATTTTTTAAAATAATAGATGTTTTTGTCAAATAATTTTTGGATGAAAACTTTTTCAATGGGGGGGGGGGGGGGTCTGCAATTTAATTCACTTTATTGCTTTTACAATATTATGATTGAAGTGAATGAACTAAAGCATTAAAATGAGATTTATTTACTATCTATTTGATTCTTAATGCATAGAGAAAAATTATGTTTTAAAAATGAAAAGGGACTTCATAAATGAAGTTGATCGGTGCAGAAAAAATATACTTCACAAGTTTAAAATTCAACCTTCTATTTTTATGAAACCTTAGCATAAAAAGTTCAATGAGTATTGATTGACCAATAGGGATTTTAAATTCTACTGTTAGTTTTCTAGTTTAAAATTGCATGTATCTTTCTAAATCCTTGAATGTCAGACATTTTGTTATCTAAATGTTGTTTTTTTGGTAGGGGAGTTGAAAACATTATTTTACAAATGTTTAAGTATAACTTAACAAATTATTAAGGGTTTTTGGGCAACAATGTGTTACTAAACATTGAACAGCTCAAAATTGAATCTAAACGCATATAAGAATTATCATTTGCAACCACTTCTTCCACTAAAAAGAAAGTTCAGATATGTTGAGTGGCAAATCTACCCTAAACTGCTCTGTGATATAATAAAAAAATAGTAGCTAAAATTGCTCTTTCAGGGTTGGAAAAAAACATGTTTTTTTGGTTTAAACAGAGGTCTTTTTTTTATCCTTTTCTAATTACATGTATACATATTATAAATAAAATTTAGCATAAACAAGAATAATTTATGTTTTATAAACAATGAATATTCCTTTTGAAAGTAATTTGAACTAAGTAAATAAACAATTGTTGCTATTTATGGGGACATTCAAATCATATTAAATTTTAATATTTTATTTAGAGGTACTATTTTTTAAATTCAATATATACAATAGTAATTGTTTACTACATAATACATAGAATATTGCTCTTCGATTCATTTGATACTTATAAAAACTTCAATAGTTTTTAATTGGAAGATTTATTTTAAAATACATTAGAACATATTGTATTTCAGCTAAAAATAGAAGTCATCTACAACATCAAATAATTTAAAAAATCTAATTATAAATAAAAATACAATTTTAAATTATTCTTTAAAAAAAAAAATTTCGTTTTTCTGAGGGAAAAGAAAAACATTTGGTTTAAACCAATGCTCATCGATATTGCCCAAGATTGCACATCAATACTGGCCAAAACTACTCCTCGAGATAGGCCAAAACTACGCATCGATATCGGCCAAAACTACGCATCGAGATCGGCCAAAACCGCACTGCGATATTGGCCAATATTGCAAAAATGTTAGCCGTTCGGTGCTGGCCGTTCCGACATTACCCAGGATTGGCCAATCTTCCAGAGCTCCGGTTTCCGACATTGGCCAATACTGCTGTGCTACCTGGGTACGTGTTATGTTCAGATCATTTTAACAATTTAGCAGTGGGGAGGGGAAGGCTGTTAGAAATTGTGTTTCGAAGTGTAGTCGAGACCATTTATTCCATTAATTGGGAAGACAAAAGAAGAGATATGTGGTTGGTTGGTTGGTGGGAGTTTAGCGGCGCAAGGGCAACACGTGGGCCATACTGCGCCAACCACTCGTCAATTGCTTTCAAGATTGCTTAAAAAGGAAGAGATATGTGTTTCTAGAACACAAGACAAGGATCGAATGGAAGCTTTGGAAACAAGCGCTGCACTGAGGTATGTGTTGCGTTCAGCTCCGTTGTGTCAATGTTTAACATTTTGGTCGATTGAGTGTTAAGAGGGCACACAGTTTTTATGATGGGTATTTTAAAAATTTTACGCCTGGATTTTTTATTTGTTACAATAAGACATAACATAAACGTCAAAGTGCAAAATTTATTTGTCGCTAAACACGATAGATGTCTTCTCAATACGAAGGAAAGATTCGACGCTATCACTGCTGAAAATAGTTATGGAAAATAATACTATAACTGTTTGATTTAGATCGTTACTATCATGAGTTTCAATAGTTGATAAAAGATACTGCTTTTGTTTTTATTTGAAAAGAATTTATTTGGACGACTAAAACAAGGCTATTTCAATTTATAACCTTCATTCTTGTGACAACCTTTGTGAAGGACTCTTTCAATTAAATAACTTCAAGAGGAAGCTCTAGTAAGGATCATTTCCTATACTCGCTATGTTACAATCTTCTAGTCCAGTGCATTTAGAAACTACTTTCAATAAAACTTTGAAAATTGGTGAGTAGATACGTGTGATGGTGAGGTTACCCCATCACAATTTTATAAGTATTATGGGGTGGTACAGACCTACCTTAGATGCAAGGGCAATTTTTATGAGAGGGGACTAGACTTGCTGGCGCGGTTGTACCCAAGAGTTGGCAGGACCAGGTCAAGGGTGAATTTACATGTTGATTGGACAGAGGTGAAGATGAGGTGATTTCTCGAGGGAGGACCTTCAAGCCCAATTGGTTGCAAGGAAGAAGAGGGATCATCCCAGATCGACGTAAAAGGGTTTGCAAGCATTCAAGAGCACCTTTTTCTCGCTTTTTCAATTACAAAAGAGACGCTGTGAGTAGAGAGACGGACCTGGCAGAGAAGAGAGCTGTAGCAGACGGAAAAGTCCACATGCGATTCTAGCCCATCTAGCCAGATGATCCTTTCGACGGCCCTCTACCGAAGTACACAGCAGAGCCTCTAATGACCGAACCTTGATAGAGCCAGGGCTGCCAACTCTCAGATAGCCTGAATCGCCAACAGCCTATTAAAAAATCGCCAAAAATCGCCAGATCTCAAAATCAAGAAAATCGCCAAAATATAGCCAAAAATCGCCAAATGAGAAAATAATTCGCCAAAAAAACTAATTATCTTAGAAATAAGATGTGTTTATCAATAGTATTGCCTTTCCAGCCAAGCCAATTGGCGGATAAATACTTGGTTTTTTCAACGTTGGAGGGTAATTTGAAAATGAGGATATCTGCGGGTTGTTTTTTTTTTCCCCCAAAAAAGAATGTATTTTTTTTACTACGGAGAGGTCATTTTTTCGAGTAATCTGATAAGTTCAAGGCATGGATTAAATAAACAAGGGTCATTACTATACGAGTATCAATTTATTTTATCCCCTACCCGGTAGTGTTCGTCACTGTGGTGTTCGTTTCAAATTTCAATTAGTTTGCAGCCGTTTTTAGGGTTTCCTATCCCTCCCTATTGACCCCCAGGAGTTCTCTTACAAAGAAACCTCGGCGCCTACTTGACAAATAATTAGATCGACTTGGCGGGCAAACTTAACGTAACCAAATGGTTGTGGAGAATCTCGTTTTAGGGCAGTTTAGCTTCTAGCCTCCAGCCTTCTTCTTTCCTTTTTTTTTTTTTTTTTTTTTTTTGTCTCGCATGCAGAACCAAATCGCGGCGAACAGAACAAAGGACCAAGGGGTACCCTGTTGTGTTTGTTAAAATACTAGTCGCACTGTCGGCGTGGGGGGGGGGGGGGAGGATGAAAAGTGCAGTGTCATTTCCTTTCCCTTGTTCCAATCTTGAGCCGAAACCGATTCTGGTTTGGCTTTTTTCCTTTCCATTTCTATCTATTAACTGTTAACTGGGCTGGGATTTAGGAAAGTTAAGCTGAAGACACACAGGAACAAATTCCACCCTCCTTAAGATTTCATTTCTCCCCTTTCGACATTTATCAAAAGGAGGCTTGTATCCGCGCCGTGCCCGGCCTTTTAGTGAGGCCTGTGTGTCACCAGTTTAGGCTGCCACGTATTATTCATTACGTAAAAAAAAATTTCGTTGCTTTCGAAATAATATTGGAAATTTTTCTTGGATATTCATAGGTTATTTGCTTACGCTTGTCATTTAAAACTTAACAATAAGAATAATAAAAGATTGCAAATTATTATTTACTTTCAATTTGATTTTGTTCAAGGGAAGAAACAGTATAAATAGAAGAAAATACAACGAACCTGGAAATGATGAAGAAAATGGTAGATAAAAATGTAAATAGTACAGCTTTAACCACAATTATTTCTAAAAAGAGTTAATTAACTTTAGAGAGAAATGAAAAAAAAATATTGACATAGTTAACATGACTGATTACAATGCTTTAATTGGATATAAAAATAAGAATTTATGTTTTTGAATAAGAATTATTTGATTAGTTTTCTTAATAATCTTATGAGTTTGGAAATTTTAATTTGTTAAAAATTTTAAACTTGTTTTTTTAACAGTTCAGATTCTTACTACATCAATAATCGGACATCTGTCACAATCCCTGTCGGGTCTACTTATATTTTGAAAATTGAGATCACCACAGAACTCCTTCACGCTATGGAAAATTTTGAAACAATATTTCATATTTTCTTAGTTACACGAACAGTTTTGCATTTCAATAATTTTATGCTTTTACATGGAACTAGATAAATTTATTTTTATGAATTTCAATGATCCATTTGTTAAAACAGGGAATAAAAGTATTGGATTCGGTAAAAAAAAAAAAAAAAAATCGATTTTTGCTTTTCTTCATGTTTTGGGATGTGCTCTGAGTTAAAAAAAGTGGTCTAGAACAATGTCGGTGTACGTCCGTAGACCTAGTAAGCATAACTCCCGAACAGATTGATCTACGATATTCTATTTTGGGTCGCACTCATCAAATAAGCATTTTACCTTGTGTGTAAAAGTATTACTTTCCCCACTAGTTGCATAAACAACTATTTCCTATGACATTTTTTTTTCAATTGGATCGGCTTAAATTAGAACTTCTCAATAGTCAAAAACTTCTCAAATCTATTGTATCTCTTTGTTAATGTATTAGATTTTGCTGTGAAAAATATGTGATACATTTTTGTAAATTATTTGAGAATTTCCGATTAGTTTGGTATGTGAACGAAACACGTAACTTAAAATGAATGACTGGTATTTGATCTAACATTTTAATTTTTAGTCTTTATTTTTGATGTCGACATTTTCAATTTTTTAAATTTTTTTTTATGAAACTTTTATCATTTTAAATAAGATACTCATTTCATAATACATGCTAAAAAGTTTTTAAAGTTGTTTCATTGACTTTGACTTCTGGGCAAAAAATTAATTATTATAACTATTATAAGAAGTCAACGGATTTTCGGGGAATCGGTTGACTTCTTATAATAGTTACAATAATTAATCATTTTTTTTTTCTTTTTGTCGCGTTCCATGTGCCACCTACGTGGGAAGACTGCTTCTTCCTCTCGTTTTTTATTTCTGGGAACACCTTTAGATTATTAGATACGAATCAAGTTTCTTAATAAGTAAAAATCCTTTGCACGAAATAAGAAAACAATTTGTGATTAGTTGAAACGCACTTCGAATTCTTCCACCTCTTTTTATTTTACACTACAACACTTAGATTAAGTTCAATTGGATTACAGTAAATGAGTTAATTAGTTCCTCCAAGTCAAATAGAAACGTGTGTAAAAGAGGCCATTTAGTGACAGCCCTAAAACTTGATAGAATGCATTGCTATCGATATCGAAATCTATCTGCTAAGTTTCAGCTCGAATGGATAAAGCTAGGCAAGTGGATTAATTTGTCGTTATCATTTTCTCAGATTCGTACGCCACACACAAAAGCAAACAAAATCGAAGTTAGGATTTAGAAATACAACATACAAAATTCAAAGAAAATTGTTTCCCCAATGAAAATAAAATTAAAAAATAGGCCATATTCTAAATGAACAACCGAATTCTTAAAATAGATATCAATTAAGTACCATATTTAATGCCTAATAATCTACAAACAGCAAAGTATTTAAAAGTAAATGGTTGAGAACAAAACAGGAACAAAAAGTAAGCCAAAGTATTTTAATGATAGTGCAATAAATGTATCTTCTAACCAATCCTCAATAATTCAAGACAACAGGTGCCTGCATTCACCAGACAGTTATACAAGGAAGGTTGACTAAGTCTGCTTTAAGCAAAACAAAAAAAATATATATATATAAAAAAATAGCAAATATCCAGAAAATCACTGGAAAATCCGAAAATCGCCAAAAAAAGGTGGAAATTCGCCAGAATAATTTTTTTAAATCGCCAAAAAATCGCCAATCGCCAAACCCTCAAAACCTATCGCCAAACGCCTTCAAAAATCGCCAAATTGGCGAAAAATCGCCAAACCTGGTAGCGCTGGATAGAGCTCACCCTGGTGCCCGCAACTGACAGCACCCAGCAGAGCCTGAATAACCGGAACCAAAGCCTGATGACCGGACGAACCTAGAAACCCTTGATGGTAAAGCGAACCCAGGAGCCCTCAATGATAGACAGACCGCCGAGTAGACCCTACAATACGGCCTCGATCCCACCAGAATACCTGATCAGAAATCCCCCCTAGAGCCCCTTGACCGGAGAGTTCAGCACACGATAGCCACCTGCAGACGCTAACCGGAGTCAAGCTCCATGACAGGCCGTAAGTTGAACTCCCCTCTCTCCTTTAATTAAACCCTGCACTCTGCGAACTTCGTAATGCACTTAATTTATGACTGCTATTCAATGATTATGCTAAATGAGTAAATCAATAAATTCTGTTTTAATTGTTAATGATTATCTTCCTTGTCTCCCAGACTCAATATTAACGGACCTTTTTGATCACAAAGTGGCTATAGTTTTAATTATTAGTTATTGCGGCACAACATTTAACATTTACAATTTAACATAGGTACGAGCTAACCACGACAATACGAAAAGGATCACTTAAGGGGACTTGGTACCTTTCAAACTTTTTTTTTTTATTCATGCCTTCTGAGGGTCACGGGCGTATATATCCGTCATTTGATCCCCAGTTTTTCCAGCAATACACAACCTTTTTAAATTTATAAATAAAATGTAAAATAAAATATTTTTAAAATCTTTTTATTAGGATGATAGTTTAAAACCTACTTAAAACAAAATAAATAAAAAATAATTAAAAAAATTATATATTTGGATCAGAAATAAAATTTAAAAATTATTGCAGGGAAAACTGTATAATTTCGCCCATTCCCTTGACGCTCAGAGGGTTAAAATTATAATTCTTTCATATATGGAAGTATTACTAAGTAAACGCTAAATTTTATTTAAAAAAAAAGTTCACATAGTGCTCAAAATTTTCACATTTAAAATTTTTTTTAAAAAATTCCTCAAAAATCAAATTCCATCTCCTTTTTTATTTTTTAATATTTTTTCCTGATTTTTTAAAAGACAATGTTTCTAGTAATATACTCTAAAGTTTTAGGCACTGGATTCAGATTAAGTAAAATAGTTTTCGAGAAAAACGATAACTATTGCACCTATATGTAAAAAAAAAAGTATAAAATGGAAATTTTTCAACATTTAAATTTATAAATTTTTTTTTTATTTTATTCAAAAATCCATGCCTATTTTTGTCAGCTAGATATTAAGAATACCCCCCCCCCCAAAAAAAAAAAAAAAAAAAAAAACTCAAGTTATTTCTTTCATATTCGCAGAAGTCTTAGCATTTTGAGTAAGGTGGCAATTTCAAAATCACGAACTGAGAAAAGTGCATTTGAAACATCGAAGGTGTTATTGCAGCAATGTTAAATTCTCCATAAAAATATAGTTTTTCTGCCATTGCAAATATCAGATCAGCTCAAAAACTTGCCAGTATAAGTAGAAGGTTTCAAATATTATCAAACCACAAAAAAAAAAAAAAAAAAAAAAAAAAAAAACTGATTTTTTTTTTTTTTTATGAAAACAAGGTACCAAGTCCCCTTAATGAAATGACATAAATTATTTTCATTTAATATCTATCTATTATGAATTAAAATTAAAATAACAAAATTACAAAACCAAGTCGAACCACTTAATATGCATTGATATAAGGATTTGAAATACAAAATAAAATATATTAGATGCTATTTTCGAGTTTTTAATTTATGTTATTTCATGAAGTGATAAATTTTGTACCTACTCACCAAATTTCAAGGTTTTATAGAAAGTAGTTTCCAAATGCACTGGACTAGAAGATTGTAACATAGCGAGTATAGGGAAAAATACATACTAACACTTCACCTTAATACATTAACATTTTCCGTAAATACTCTTGGAAATTTCTCATGAAAATTTAGCTGAAGCGCGCAATTACTTCAAACTTTTTTTTTTTTTTTTTTTTTTGTATTTATTAAAAATTAACAGTTTGTTATCATGAGACTGCTCGACTTTCGAAAAGCAGTAAATTTAGAACCACTGGTCAGAATGACCTGAAATTTGACCTAAATATATCATCGATATAGATAAACAACTGGATAGACTGCTTAACGCTGGGAAAATGAAGCCGTTGCCAGATGCAATTGGTAAGATAAAAAATACGGATTGCCGAGGATCGAAAATAAAATTTTGGTTTGTACACAGCAGAAATGTCAATAGTAGACCTTAATTAGTAATAATGTGCAAAAAAATATGTACTCTAACACTTTACAAGGTTTTTCTCATTCCCATCCAACTATAAAAGTGAACTGTGATTGGTTAATCATCCCACCAGCTTCGCAATCCCCGGCGCGTTTTTCTCTTTGCATTGACAATGGAGCAGTCTATCCAGTTGTTTATCTATATCGATGAAATATACACGAAGAAGACGGAAAATGTATGACTTATGAAAGAAAAAACAATTTCGAACTATTTTTTTTTTATTCCGTATCATTCACTCTTATCGAGTATATCCAGATCAAATTCCAGGTCATTGTGACCAGTGGTTCTTATTTTTAAACCTTTGGCAAAACATTTATTGACAATGCGCAATTGAACTATATATTAAGATTGAGAAAGGACAGAAGGAACACGATGTAAATTTATGCATTCACATCCAAATTTCTTTTATTTATTCTGATTAAAACAATTTTATTATTTATTAAAACAATTTTGGCAACAGGGAATAGTTTCTTCGATGATCGGTTAAATGGTATTTCAGCTCGATTGGTTGACAGGAATTTGATTTATTTTAGTATTACGTAAAAGTGGCCTTTTAGTGACAGTGACAGACCCCAAAATTTGATGGAATGCATTGTTATCGAGTCCATCTGCCAAGTTTCTGCCCGATTGGATGACGCCAAGGTGTTTAATTAGTCCTCCGCAGATTTCCCCGCCATACACATGCACACAATCGAAGTTAATATAAAATATTTAAAAATATCGCCAACTTATATGAATCCAGTACATGGATAGGTGTTCATAATCAATTCAATTTACTTTTCTACTTTATTATGCACTAATGAAGCTAATCTTACCGTTGCACCAATCCCATGATTCCGATATTCTGGTTTCACGTAGAACAATCCACAGAATAAAAATCCATCCTCCTCATCGCAGTTCTTTGCGCTACTGCATGTTCCAATGATTTCGTCTAAGCAAGAAAAAATAATATAACCCATAAAAACAAAGTTTTATTTTTTTTATGTACTTTTTTATATGCATTGCCAATTTTTCTATTTATCCGAACAGTGATTTGTTGGGCACTCAACTGTCTTTGTATCTGTCTATTTTCGGGTTTATTAGGAACATGAGGTTTGTCAGATTTGAGTTTTTCTTTGTATTTGCATCCATTAGATAAAATTCGATAAATAGAAGTCTTATGCCGGTTAAAAAGAGTCGAAATTTACAAAACGAGCTTAACTTCAGCTTTCAACGGCCAATTTTGCATAAACTCATCCTTTTGAATTTTTTAGTTCGTGGCATTTGAAGTGTTATCGTTAACAGAACTTAAATATCTCTGAAGTCTGTGACGTCATCTCTTTTAAATTTGCATATGCAAACACAAATTCGCGGAAACTCATGATTGCGTCTATACTTTTGCAACAAGCACATTTCAATTTTTACACAACAAATTATTATTATTATAGCAAATCAAACAACTTTGTTTTGATTATAGTATTTTAAAAGAGTTTTTAATATATTTACAGGCTTTTGTAATTCTACTATCACAATTCTAAATTTTAAAGCCGAAGTCATAGTCTAAACTTGTGCACCGCAGTGTACAAATTGTCATTAATGTAGGAGTGGAAGGGTGTCATGTCCTGGTTGGTACTGACATGTTATGACTGCTTATGATATTGCTCTGAAATTCAAAACAGTTCTTTTTCGCCTGACTTCGCAGTACGTTTGGAGCTAATATTTCGTCAGAGAAATATTGCAATACAGCAGACTAGAAATCTCCCTTGGAAAGAAATATTCAGCATTTGTTCTCTTATCGGAGAAAACCCTTACTTGAGTTAGTGATGGCAATCTTTATGCATTCTGGATCCAGCGTTAGCCACGATCGCAGACTGGATTCGACCTCTATGCTGCCTATCTGTCGCCGGATGTCCATCACTTGGGGGATGTCCGCGACGGTGAGCGAGCGAACAGCGAAATTAACACCTTTCTTTGAAGTCTGTACTTTCGCCTGTTGTTGCTGGTTTCCAAAGGTGTTAATGCAACGAAGAGCATGGCTTCTTATCGTCTGACTAAAAAAAAAAGAAGAAGATATTTCTGCTTAGAACGTATGCATGATTGGTTGTTTTCAGATTACATGGGGACGTCAGCAACACGAGGGCTATAAATGCGTCGAAGCATTCGCCATTAGACAATCCAACATACATTTACAAACACCCATGCCTAACACGGGACTCGAACCCGCAACCTCGTGGTCTAGAAGCTAGCACGCTAACCACTATACCGTTTGGTGAACTGGGAGCAGGAAAGCTCAAAAAGCCCCATTCTAAAAGGGAGGGGCACTGACCAAAGTCCACTTGATTTAATATTGGTATTGGCCAATGTCGGAAACAGTGGTTCTTGGAAGAATGTCCAGTTCATGTCGAATAACGAACATCGTTCCAAAATAAACAATTTTTCTAAAAATAAACATGTCAAAACCATCCCAAAGCGTAGTTCCCATCCGTCCTTTTTTATAACACTATATTTCAGTTTTTCAAACTCTGCATCAACAGTATATACTTCCAGTATACATTTCCCACCACTGGGTGAGATTGGCCAAGATCCGTAACAACGGTCCACATCGGGTTTGGCCAGTATCGAGCCGATATTGGTCTGCGGATTTGTGCTATTGGTGGATTTAGCTTACGTTTCTAAATATAATCCTAGTTCATATGCTATCCCTGTTAAATTCTCCAGCCCATTTGAAATTTTAATATTTTGTTTCATTTTTATTCCATAACAGCTCCAGAGGGTTAACTAAATATTTGGGACCTTGACGGGATTGGTCAAAGGAGGTATTGAGGATACTAAACTTAATATTTAGATTATTTTATTTGATTGTATAGGCCTAAAAGTTATTGGTTGGTTGTTTTTTTTAGATTTATTAGGCCCCAGAGCAACACAAGGGCCAAACTGCGACTCCTAAAAGTTGTATAAATTTTAATACTTGGGGTTTAAGTATCTGATTACTACTTAACTTGACCGACGGGGCTGTTCGTTTGATTCCATTCGAAGTGCTTGGCTGAGATCCCTGATCGTTTGTTGGCCCTGTTATTAATCCCTTTTCTAGTAGTTCGAGATCTATTTTAAGGTTGCATACGAAAGTTCTAGAGGACATCCAACTCTTTCTTATTTCACCAGTAGCAAATGCAGAAACAGTTCATGTCCGATTTCCCCCCCATACATTTCTGAGGTAGCTAAAAAGGGGTAATAGACTTGTGCCGACCAGCGTCACATAGAGACCATTTCTCTACGTCTAATGCTATAAATCTTCCGTAAAATAACGCATTCCGTACGCAGTATAATTATAGATTGTTCCATTTGGTTTATGTTGTTCTTTTCCATAAAAAATAGTCCATGAGGTAGGGTAGACAAATACATTTAATGACAGGACGGACGATTAACGATCTACGGAGATAAAGTTCACCAAGAAACAATTCGGCACACAGTCTATAAACATCAGACAGAACCACACAATTCTTTCCACGTTCATCTTCACAAAAGGAATAAATGGTTTCCCGGTAGAGGGACGAACAAACTACGTCTACACGGATCTTGTATCAATCCGCATAAAATATAGTTCGCTCGCCCCAATACCAACAGTTTATAGATAATACAGTGCGTCCCAAAAGTTCATAGATAACGTTTTTTTTATTTATTATTATTTTACAATTTGAAAAGATGATTAACAATTTCAAAATCATTTTTAATTATAAATGCCATCAAGACAATAATAATAATAATAATAATAATAATATACAAAAATAACACTACGCAATCACAGACTTTGTGGTAAAAATTAAATTTTACTGTCCCAAAAGTTTATAGACAACTCTTTTTTTTTTCTTCTTTTCTTTAGCGTTGAAATTTTTGATCCGTTTTCCTAATCACTTCAAAACTTGATCAGATATACTCAAAACAAGAGTTTGAAGAAATCCTTGTTTTAAAGAAAACCAACTTCTTTCATTTTGCAGCTTTAGATCTTGAACTGTTGCAAATTGACGACCATTAGCATATATGCATCTAGCTAATATTCCCCAGAGGTTCTCCATTGGGTTCAGATCAGGACCTAGGGCTGGTCAGTCCACAACAGTTACTTGGTTTTGTATAAACCATTGCATTGTCACGAGAATGGAGCAATTATCTTGCTGATGTATCCATTTGTCCCCACCAAGAAACTTTCCAAATGGAAATAACTGTACTTCGAGCGTTTCCTAGCAATCTTCAGAACATTGACAACCTTTTAAAAAGGCAATATCGATAGTTCCATTTTAAGAAAATGCTTCCTAAACCATAAGAGAACCCCTTTCTTGTCTGCTGAAAAAAGTTCGTGGTTCCTTAAGAATATTGTGCCAGTAATATGCCCAACCATCGGGGACATCTAAATTAAACTTCTTTTCATCACTGAACAGAATAGTCAACCATTCATCTGTACAATGCATATGATTTCAGGCCCACTGAACACGAGCGTCTTTTATTCCGTTTTTTAAGCTTTGCCGAAGGACGCATTTTGCGATAATCAAGAAATTTACTTGCCTACAACCATCGATTCACAGTGCATTTTGTTACTGGAACGGTCACTTCTCTTAAAATTGACCGTACAGACAGGTTCTGGGTTAAAACTAATCTCAAAATCTCTCTGTCTTGCCATTTAGTTGTTTTCTTTGGTCGCCCAGAACTGGATTTTGTTTCGAAATTGTCAAATTTTGATTGAATTCGGTAAATACCAACCTTGCTGCGTCCAATTTTTCTTGCAATCTCTAAAATTTTTTTTACACGAGCTTTTAAACGAGAGATTTGCAAAACTTCATTTTTAGAAAACTGCATTTGGCGAGTCTTCTTTTGAAATCAGTCGAAAGAGGAAAAACATATTAGCTTTCATCGCAGAAAACTATTGCGTCACAAGTACATGACCTTGGAATATGCAAATTTTGGCTATCAGTTTTTAAAACAACTTTTAAGACCAGTTATCTATATATTTTTGAGAGAGCATTTTTTTATTTATTATTTCTTTTGTAAAATTTATAATTTCTTAACGTTGTTTGATTATTTAATAATTTGTATTACCTCAATACAGATTTGCATAATTTATTACGTCTTTCTTACACGTTTAGTTAGCTCTTAAATCCAAAAAAAAAAAAAAAAAAAAAAAAAAAAATTGTCTATAAACTTTTGGGACACACTGTAAAACGCATAAGAATGCAAATGTAGTTTGAATCTTTTTAAGTTTCTCTTCTTTGCTGACTCAATTTCTAAAAACTTAAAAATCTCGAAATTCGGCCATTATTTAAATTTTTTTATTAGAAACAAACAACTTACCACCATGGCGCAAAGTGATGCAAAATCCTGAAAAGCTGGCCAAAACACTAAACATAAAGTTGGTCCTAGCAGGTTGTTTAATAGCTCTTTAGAAAGATTAGAATGTGTAAAGAATTGGTTAAGATAGAGAATTCGAATAAAGGTGTTACTCTGGGTGACTCAATGGTTCGAGTTTTAGTTGATGAAGTTGGTAGATGCAAGAGAATTATGTCTAGATGCTGCTTGCCTGGGGCTAAAGTTAAGGATGTGATTGAAGCCGTTAAAAATGGGGCTATCAGCTAATAAGACGATTCTGTGGATTGGAACTAATGACGTCGGAAGTTTCAACAACGAAACATTCACAAAGGAAGTTACAACTTTGATTGATGATATCAAGAAGAAGACTTCGGTTGGTTATTTTCAGATTATCTGGCGCCGTCAGCAACACGAGAGCTATAATGCGCCGAAACATTCGTCATTAGACAAGCCAACATACATTTACAAACACCTATGCCAAACACGGGACTCAAACCCGCAACCGCGCAGTCTAGAAGCTAGCACGCTAACCACTATACCGTTTGGTCGGCCAAGAAGACTTCGGACATACAAGTTTTCGGACTGTTGCCGAGATTTGGTGTTCGCAACGGATGGTTGAACTAACGCGTGAAAGTCATGAACAGATGCCTACCAAACGGTATAGTGGTTAGGGTGCTAGTTTCTGGACCGCGAGGTTGCGGGTTTGAGTCTCGTGTTTGGCATGGGTGTTTGTAAATGTATGTTGGCTTGTCTAATGACGAATGTTTCGGCACATTACAGCCCTCGTGTTGCTGACGGCGCCAGATAATCTGAATACAACCAACCAACCATGAACAGATTATTAAGGACTGCCTGCACGGGAATTGATGTCTGCATCGTGGACATTTGGAAGTTATGTAAGAGAGATTGGGTTCGTCCAGATGGGATCCACCTTAGCAGGATTGGAAATAAGGAGGTAATTAGAATAGTTTTAAGTACTTTTGGAGCAAAAAACTAATTTCGGAAAGGGGACTAAATTGTCACGTCACTTTAGTGTAGATCGTTTCCTCGGGATTGGTAAAGAAATTAATTCTGAAAATTGAAAAAAGGAAGAGTTTCAAGAAAGATTACTAAAAATAAATTAAAAGTTTTATATTGTAATACACGTAGTGTTAGGGGGAAAATGGAAGAATTAAAAGGAATTGTGGCATTGGAAGAAATAGACATCATTGGGATTACCGAAAAATGGGAAAATAAGGGTGATTCGATGTTAATAGATATAAATTGATTCGTGCTTTTTAGACAGGATAGATTTGAGAAAAAAGGAGGGCGAGTATTAATTTACGTTAGCGATCATTTAAGCTGTAAGGAGTTGAATATTAGCGTCAAAATATAAAGTATTGAGGCAGTCTGGGTTGAATTGACAAATGAAAAGGAAAAGAATTTAGTGATTGGAAATGTTTATAGACCCCCTAATACTTGCATTGAACAAGATGAATTGCTGTGTAAACACATTAAGGAAGTATGCCAAACAAAAGAGGTCATTTTAATGGGCGACTTCAATTTTCCAAATATAGATTAGGAGTTAAATAGTGGATGTAGTGATAGAGAGGTCGAATTCTTAATAGAGGTCGGCGATTATCGACACGACGATAATTTTATAGATATTTTTCAATAAATATCGATGATAAAAATATCGATAAAAGTCACCAATATTTTCAAACATTTTTTGTTGTTTGATAATTATTCTGTAGTTCAATTTTTTTTTCTTTCGATTTTCTTTATTCAATTTTTAAAACTTCAAAACTAAAGTTTGGACTGAGAGACAGTTAAAATGGCACTAATATTCAATATTTTGCTATACACTTAAAAGATATTGAAAATTATCTAAATTTTTCTTAAAATCACTGCACAGTTAAGCGAAAATACAACTTGTCTTTTTTTTTTTTTTTTTTTTTTTTGTAATAGATCCATTTCAGTTGGAAAATTAGTCACCTTACAAAAAGCAATCATAAAAAGTAGAAATTTTATCTGAAAAACTTCCTTTCTAGCAAAATTGAAAATCAAATAAAAAAAAAAAAGAAAAAAAAAAAAAAATCATGTATCCAATATATCGATTTGTTATCGATATTTTTTTCTATGCAAAGATATAATATAGATATTTATTTTGATCGATATTACCGACCTCTAATCCTTAAACATTGTCCAAGATTGCTTTTTACAACAAATGGTTCAGGAGGGAACTAGAGAATCGGCAGTTCTAGATTTGGTTTTCAGTAATAATGAGGATAGGATACGAAACTTAACAGTTGGGGAACATTTAGGAGATAGTGATCATAATAATATTAGATTTGAGAGTTTGCTTGAGACATTTAGATTTGAAAATAAGAGAGTAATTCCTAACTTTAAGAAGGTAGACTGGAACGTATTAACCCTTTGCACTCCAGGCCTTTTTCGCGCGGAGGAATCAGCAACTCAAGACATTTTAGGTTCGGCTGGTGTTTATGGATTTGCTTCATAGAAACTGAACACAGTCATTGGCCTTGCATCTAATTTCCGCATCACACCTAATGGTCCTCTCGTGGTTTGGCATCCAATCGTGTGGCGCCAGAGAGGCGCCACTGGAGTGCAAAGGGTTAAGATCTGAGTTACGAATTAGTTTTATAGATGGATTGCAGTCGCAAGGTCAATGGGGTGGATTTAAAAACACTTTATGGGTGGCAACTAAAATGCATATTCCGTTCATTAAAAAGGGGACAGCTCAGAAACGATTTCGAATGTGGTTTTGCAACAAAACAAAGGAAACTTCGATGACCAAACACAGGGCTTATAAGAATCTAAAGCAAAATGGGTCCGAGGCAGAAAGAATAAATTATAAAATTGCTAGACGTAACTTCAAATATATCAGTAGAAAGCAGAAAAAGGAACTAGAAGAAAAACTTGCAAGAGATATTAATATTAACTCAAAGGGATTTTTTACATATGCCAGTGGAAATAAAAAGTGAATACTCATCTGGGGCCACTCGAGGATAGCCAGGGTAATTTAATGCATGATGATGAGGGGATGGCTAACGTTTTGAATTAGTTTTTCATGAGTGTCTTCTATAAGGATTTTAATGGGTGGACACTTACAGAAATTAATACGAGCTCGGATATGCAAGAGTTTCAATTTTCTAGGGAAGAAGTGATTCACCAGTTAAAAAGTATGAAATCTTTTAAAGCTCCTGGACCTGTCAATATTTATCCAAAAGTCCTTACTGAGTGTGCTGAGGAGTTAGGGGATGTGTTGTTGTATATATTCGAATGTTCTTATAGTTCGGGTACAGTACCATTAGATTGGAAGTTAGCTAACATTACTCCACTGTTTGAAAAGGGATTGAAAAGTGATGTAGGAAATTATAGACCAGTCAGTTTGACATCTATTATCTGTAAAATGTTTGAGACAATTTAAAAAAATTACATTGTGAAATTTTTGGAGACTAGTGACTTACTTTCAAGTAAAAAGTATGGATTTAGAAAAGGAAAATCTTGTGTGACTAATCTTTACATTTTTACGATGTAATTACTAGGGATGGAACGGATATCCGGCAAACATCCGATATCCGGCATATCCGGCTGATTTTTCAATATCTTAAACCCCGTCGGATATCCGATTTGAAATACCGGACATCCGATAATTTCATTCGGATATCCGGCTATATATCCGGCCACCAGGTATCCACTAGAAATAATTTTTTTCAAAAAATAATGATCTTTTTCGGACAAAGGGGACACCGCATCCTACACGTTTTTTTCTTAATTTTTTTTCTTGGACATAAATTGCAGTCAAGTTAGAAAACGAAAAATTTCCTTAGTGAGAACTATGCTTTCGCTGTATTATTGGCGCCGAGTTGATAAACATAAACCATTCTTCCAATAATTTTCCATACACATCCTGCATACGTGTTTTGCAATATGTTCTTTTCATTCCAAGTTTATGATCTGATTAATTCCAGATGTTATATTTGAATGCTTCTCCGTAAAACACGAACCGAAATACTAATAAATAGTACTTTTTTTCCATAACATAAGTTATAAGAGTTTTAGTTATTCTCACTTCCTCCTTTTTTTTTGACATTTGCTAGCGAGTAAAAAGCAATAAATAGCCAATGCGCACTCCTCAATGCTTTTTTTTTTCTATCGACGATAATACCCTACCCCTTTTTATGCTCTGAATGGTATGGTCTAATTTCTGATTTTTCATTGGTAGAAGTTGAAAGCTGGTATATTTTTTCTGACGTAAAATGAAGTATTGTAATTTTTAAGTCTTTAACGCAGCGCCACAATGTGGAATTATATTTAGCTCTCTAGAATGTCTTGAATCATAGTTTTCTCCAATTACAATCAAATTTATAAATTTTAATAATGGCTCATTTAAAATCACCCATTTGGAAGTATTTTAAAATTAATGGAAATGACGAAAGCAAAGCCCTATGTGTTACTTGCTCCACAGAATCGTTTAAAAAATATATTGTGCGCGGCATTATTTGTACCCAAAATTGTGGAGTTTAGACGATCCTAAAGCAAAAGCCTTAACCACAAAAATATGTAAGTACTAATTTTGTTTGTTTATATTAAATATATATTTTAAATATGGTATAACATAACGTTGATGAATTTTGGGTTCGAAATTTTTTAAGTTTATATTTAAAGACGGAATATTCCGATAGATCCAATTTAAGTTTTCTACGAGACTACGAGATTTCTTTAAATCCGTAATGCTTTAGGTGCATTACCAAAAAAAAAAAAAAAAAAAAAAATCGACTTTAATTTCATAAAATATTTAAAATAAATCTTTTGTTATTAATAAATGCATCCGGTATAATTTTGTAATCATTTATCAATTATAAACAATGCATGAAGTAAATTGAAAGTAGCTATATTTTGCACTTCAACATTGTAAAAAATGTTTTTAATATAATTTTAGGTGAGTTAATGGCTCTTGATGCTGAACCATTCTCCATTGTGAATAGAGAAGGCTTTGGTCAGTTAATAAAGTACCTAGCTCCTCGTTATCCGCTTCCAAGTAGAAATTATTTTCGTGATAAAGCCCTGCCAGAACTATATGAAAAACTAAAAGTATCAATATTACAAGATATAAAATCAGCAACAAAGATCTCTTTCACTCATCAAGTAAAGTTTAAATATAAAAAATTAACTCAGTGGCGCGACAGCCCGTGTTGAACAGGGCCAGCTGGGCCCAGGTCAGCTTTCTTGACTGTGGCATTTATGTGTCACATAGCAGATGTTCCGGTCAGATGGTCATTCTGACGCCAAACCCCAGTGTTTAGTTCCCAAGTATGCATGGTCCTCCTCAGTTTATTTCTTTCAGGTATAAACAGCTAAGTCAACCTTGCCCAGTCCGCGAATCAAACCATGGACCTGTGGCATGCAGTGCGGTGCGTTAACCACTAATTATAATTTACTTGATACTTCATATCATGACCATTTTTTTCGTATAGCATATCGTATAACTATCGTTTTTAGTATATAGACCGAATATCCGGCCGGATATCCGGTGAAATCCGTTTCGGATATCCGTATCCGGTAGACATGGTACCCCGGATATCCGAGATCCGGTATCCGGCAAAACTCACATCCGTTCCATCCCTAATATTAACCCAAAGGTATATTTTGCATATGCCAGTGGAAATAAAAGAGTGAATACTCATCTGGGGCCACTCGAGGATAGCCAGGGTAATTTAATGCATGATGATGAGGGGATGGCTAACGTTTTGAATTAGTTTTTCATGAGTGTCTTCAATAAGGATTTTAATGGGGGGATTCTTACAGAAATTAATACGAGCTCGGATATGCAAGAGTTTCAATTTTCTAGGGAAGAAGTGATTCACCAGTTAAAAAGTATGAAATCTTTTAAAGCTCCTGGACCTGTCAATATTTATCCAAAAGTCCTTACTGAGTGTGCTGAGGAGTTAGGGGATGTGTTGTTGTATATATTCGAATGTTCTTATAGTTCGGGTACAGTACCATTAGATTGGAAGTTAGCTAACATTACTCTACTGTTTAAAAAGGGATTGAAAAGTGATGTAGGAAATTATAGATCAGTCAGTTTGACATCTGTTATCTGTAAAATGTTTGAGACAATTTAAAAAAATTACATTATGAAATTTTTGGAGACTAGTGACTTACTTTCAAGTAAACAGTATGGATTTAGAAAAGGAAAATCTTGAGCGACTAATCTTTACATTTTTACGATGAGATTACTAGGGAATTGGATGGAAGGAATTCTTTTGATATAGTCTATATTGATTTCCAGAAGACATTCGATAAAGTCCCGCATGAAGCATTATTGCAAAAGTTAAAAAGAACTGGAATTCATGACACTGTTTTAAGTTGGATTGGAAATTAGTTGATTGGAAGAAAGCAAAGAGTGCAAGTCAAAGGTAAATACTCTCAGTGAGGAGAAGTTAAAAGTGTGGGGTGCCACAGGGATCAGTTTTGGGTCCACTTCTGTTTATAATTTTTATCGATGATATTAGCGAAGATCTCTCGGGTAAAGTCAGTTTTTTTGCAGACGATTTAAAAATCATGGGACTTTCTAATTCAGTGGAGCAGATAGTACAATTTTAATTAGATTTAGATAGGATATCTTATTGGGCTATTAAATGGGGAATGTCATTTAATATTAGCAAATGTCAGATTTTACACATGGGGAACCAAAATCAAAATGCGTTTTACAATTTACAAGGTATTAGAATAAATGATACTAACGTTGTTAGTGATCTGGGGGTTTTGGTTAGTAAAGATTTTAAGATGGGGAAACAATGTAGGGCGGCTAGTGACAAGGCAAATAAGATGTTAGGTCATATATATAAAAAAAAGTGTTTCATCTAGATCTAGTGATATCATACTACCATTGTATAGAGATTTGGTTAGGCCGCATCTTGAGTATGCAGTACAGTTTTGGTCATCTTATTTAAAAAAGGGCATTAATTTACAGGAAAAAATTCAACACAGAGCAACATAAATAATTCAGAGTACTTCGGGCATGGCATATGAGGATAGATTGAAAAAATTAAACATGTATTCGCTGCAGGAAAGAAGGCAAAGGGCAATAGGGGATTTGATCCAGATGTTTAAATTTATTGCACATGGTGAAATTAGGGGGTTTAGAATTTGTCACTGACAATAGGACGCGAGGAAATGGGTGCACATTGTTGAAATCTCAATTTAATAGGGAAGGGCGAAAACACTATTTTTACAATAGGATCATCAATGATTGGAATGATTTGCCACCAAATGTTGTAAATTCAGTGAGCGTAAAGAGTTTTAAGAAACAGTTAGATATGCACTGGAGGATCATCAATGGGCAATAATTGGATTACACTGGCTAGGTAAGTAACTTATATTTTGCACTTTGTATATATTTAATTTATGTTATTTTGTTACTATATTTGGTTACTTATGCTTGCGTACTGTTGGTTTTTATAAAATTTGTCAGCTTGCATTATGTATTGCATTTTTCCAGTATGATTGTCAAACGCTGTGTCAACTTTGTATATTGTATTATGTATATTGTATTGTATTGTATTATGTATATTGTATTGTATTATGTATATTGTATTGTATTATGTATATTGTATTGTATTATGTATATTGTATTGAATAAATTTGTATTGTAATTTTAAATTTTTAGAAAATTTAAAAAAAAAAAAAAATCTGTTCAAAAGTGTTTTCTGAATTAACACATCATTAATATTTTCAGATACTGTATGTGCGATTTACTGTGTGCGGTCATATTTTTGTAACGTTTCCTTGCCTTCCTAACCGATACGACATCCATAATAAAGATTTTTATGACCCGTTTATGATCTGTGTTAACGATCTTGAGCAGCGATTTAAGATGCTCCAAATGGTAACTGGAACTGTACATGATGAATTTCCATGATAAGTTTGACTGTTACAATGTATTTCTAAAAGCAATTAAAAAAAAAAGTTCTCGTTTTTTTTTAATTCTTTTATTTTTACTTCAATTTGTTTTTTTTTTGTCTGTGGCAAACAAAATAGTCTGCGGGCTAATCAATGCACTTGCCGTCATCTAATCGAGTTGATACTTGGAAGATAAACTCGCTATCGATAACAATATGTTCTATCAAGTTTTGGGTGTTTTTAAAAAAATAAGTTTGACTGAAATATCCATTCTGTGTCATTGACAAACTCTGAATACTCAATCCGAGCTCAAAATCTCTGAAATGGATTACACATAAAAGTTGGCAATGCTTGTAAAGGGTTTATAGTAAAAATTTTGTTTTTAAGCTTGGCGTCGCGTCCACTATCGCTAAGCAAGCAGAGCAGGTCAGAGCGGAGTGGATTAGAGCCAATTACAAGGCTGTAAAGCTTGGCGTCCACTATTGCTGAGCAGAGCGGAGTGGACTAGATTAGAGCCAATTACAAGGATGTCAACGTCCATTGTAGCACGAGGCTCGTGCTACAATAGACGTTGGCAGTCTTGCAATTGGCTCTAGTCCACTCTGCTTTGCTCTGCTCAGCGATAGTGGACGCCAAGCTTCAGTAGGTTAGTTTTTCCTTGTTTTTGTTTTTAAGTATTTTTTAATTTTAATATTTTTTTGTATTTTAACTAGATTTTTATTTTAATTACGGCAAACTTGTATCCAATTACAAAGTGAGTGAATGATAGTAAGAATGCATGTAAGCCAGCGTTAGCCACTTCGAGGCCCACGGGCCGAATTTGGCCGGTGACAGATTTTTCTGCGGCCTGCAGGCATCACAGAAGTTTAAAAAAAATCAAATTTTACGATATGGACTTTTTTACATTATTGTAATTTATCCGAAATAATGTGTTAACTATGTATAACAGAGTTCTCCTTAACGTGCTCGAAGAAACCATTTGAAGAAGCTTTCAATAAGGTGGTTTTCATCAAAATTAAATACAAGAATAACTTAAATGAATCTTATTTTTGGACAATTTACTAAAAGTGACTGAACAATACTGAATATAATATATAAATATAATATAATACAATATACAATAATACTGAATATAATATAATACAATACAATACTGAATAAACCGAACAATTTCAACCGTCATAGTGTCACAATTGATATCGATTGAAACGGAATAATCTGAAAGTACAGTTTAAATACTTTTAATAAACATTAGGTCAAGTTGCAATGTCACGTTGAAAAAAAAAGATAAACTTTTTTTTATTTTAAATTTGATGATGTCAAAAAGCTCTAACAAAAGTAATACGGCCCGCCTTTAAAAGTTAGTGGCGAACACTGATGTAAACGAACCTAATGTCAATTTTATAAAATTTTCCAAATACAATTATTCTGTGAGCTAGGTTCAAAATATTTTGTTTTAATTCGACGTATAAGATGTTTGGAATCTTTTTTATTTTTATTAGGGCCAAACTATAAAGATTGTGTAACAAATGATTGCGAAAAAAATTCGAAACAAATGAAGTTCTGGAAAAATGGCATACGTCAGTATCAACTGGAATTCAAGTAGTAAATGGCTCAAAATCACGATACTGTCCAAAACGTGTCTCAAATGTTTTTATACTTGGAATTAAAGAAAATGCTAAAGGAAAATAAATAAAGTACAAACCTAATGACTTTTTTTTCTATCAAGAAACTTGAAAAATTTGGGTGATGGGTGCAAATAATTTGATAAAAAATAATAATTTTAAACTTTGAAAACGTCATATCGGAAACTTTTTTTCCCGTCAATTTTTTAATCAGCTAATTGCAATTAAAGTTACTAATAAGGACATTATTAGAACATACATAAATAAACTTGTAATTAACTAAGAGGTAATATTTTTATTGCAAATAAAAGATATTACAATTGACGCATGTTCCTATGGAGAATTTTGAATTTTGCTTCAATATTTATCTAAATATAAGTTTTTAAATAAAAAGTTTAAAAAAATACATAGTTTTTAACAAAAAATTAAGATTAAAATATGCATAAAAAATTTGTTCGTAACAATATATTTTAAATTCTCCATAGAAAACACATTCCCAACTATTGTCTACAAAACAAAATTTGAATTTTGTAAATCGGATAATTTATTATGAAGTTATGACCGTTGGCGTAAAGTCATATAACACCAAAAAGTCATTCTTCAGAAAACGTGTTTAAAGTTTACTACACTAATGAACGTGATACAAAACAGGTTCACAAAACCTACTATAATTTAAAAAGTAATTTTAGTCTCAGAAAGAAAATGGTATCATTTTAATGGTAATGAATTCGGGAATATTTTAAAAACAAAAAACAAAAACGCAGACTTGAGTCAAATTTCGAGATTCCTAATGTATATGTATACCTTAAACTGCTGACATTAATGATTACCATCGACACGTGGCTTTATTTATGACTGAACATGGTCCTCGTATTCAGTTAAGTCTAATCGCTAAACGATGTAGAAAGGAAGTTCGTCATTCCGGAGACGATCATTTCGTGGACGTCTCCGGTGCACCCATAGATTAAAGACACTTATAGATATGATACTCTGATTGGATTACCATTAAGGATTTTCTATATTGAAAGCACCATAGAAACCAGCGCCCCAATAGTTTCGGTTGGAACTACATTTGACGGCAACGCAACGCATGGTCGCTGATTCGTTGCCATGGCAATGCGCATTGCTTGGATTGATGTTAAAGCTTCTTGCTGTCTGTTTTTAGACTCCGAATGGAGACTTAACACACCCTCTTATGTTTCGTAACTTTAAATTTTATTCAATCAGCAGATTGGAGTTTTTTTTTATTAATTATAAAGTTAAAGTTGCAGTCGAATTTATTTGCTAAATTAATTTTATTTAATGCGCAAATAAAATTAGTTTTTTTTTAAAAATTCTTATTAGGTTGTGTTAAAGATTTGTAATAAGAAATTAGCAGCAGAAAATATCACCAAATACCTTTTTATTAATTTTGACCGAACTTTTTCAATGGATGAATTACTGAAACATGGCATTTTGAAAATATATCAATATATTTTTACAAAACTGTATTGACGTAAGAATTTTTTTTATACATTATTATTATTATTTTTTTTTTTTACAAATAAGTTCTTTCTTGCTTTTAACTACAGGTAAAGTTTATATTTCAAATACAATTTTACAAATAAAGTTTAAATGCTTCATTAAATACTAAAAATAATGATAATAAAATTAAAAATATAATATTACCAACAATATCAATAAAATATCGACAACTTTAATATAAAAACAACAACAAGAAGAATATAAAACACAATAATAATAATAATAAAGGAAGACACACACAGCAATCTCAATAAATTATTACCAAGAAATAATTCGTTGTTATTTTTTCATAAAATGAAATGAAATCTCAATTAGATATGCAAATAACGTAAGTGCATGAGAATTTTAACTCGTAATTAGCTTTTAATATAAATTGAGTCAAAATATTAAATCTTCCAATTAAAATCAAACGATAATCTAACAAATAAAATTAAATCTTCGCTATGTCGTTAGAATAACAAAAATGGAATTTTTTACAATTCTATTTTTTGTTAACATTTATTTCGCCATGAAAGCATTTTTAAATATTTTAAATATTTTTAAAAATCATAAATTTCATTTTTTATTATTTAAAAAAAAAAAAAATTGATACAAAATGTAAAAGCATCCACAACAATTTTTGTCCTGTTTCCATGGCAACCGAGATGTGAACTAAGTTTCGAAGTTTTTGCGAGTGTAAATTTCAAATATTTCAATCATCAAATCAAGTTCACGTTCGTTTAGTTCGTTCCCAAGAACAGGGTAGCGCTAAGATCAAAAATTCCAATCATCAATCAATAAATGATGAATTATTAGTACGTAATCAAGAAACAGTCGCGCTGCAATCGGAAATCTCCAAGATTCCAATCAACCAATCAATCTTTGAAGATATATTAGTTCGTTTAGAAACTATTGGGGTCAGAATGAGTTGCCAGTCTAGAGAATACTTAGGCTATGGGTGCACCGTCATGGAAATGACATTAAGCGTGTCACATGCAACTAATCCATTAATTTTTTATACTATTTTGAGTTTTTGATGATTTTTAGAAGGGGAAAAAAAAAAAAAAAAAAAAAAAAAAAAAAAAACGCTAATAGAGAAAAGGCTCGAGAATTTTAACAAAATCCATTAATTTCAAAATTCCGTTTATTAAGCGTTCAAATTCGCAGAAATAAAAATGCGACAGACAAAAGAAATATTATCCTACTCATTCAATAATGCTATATTACTATCAAAATCTTAAAAAAAAAATAGTAATAGTAATATTGTTACGAATTTTTGTATATTTGTAAATATTTCGTAGTGTTAATTTTGTAAATAGAAAAATGTATGTACATTTTGCATAAGGCAGTGCAATAGTTTGTTTTCCTGCAATGAGTCTCTTGATGCTTGATAACGAGTTTTACAGAGATAATGCTGGGAAGCGAGTTTTACAAGGAGCAGGGCATTTAACATTATGATTATGGCAATCTCGCCAAATTGGCGAGATAGAGTCAAGTTGGCGATGGTTTTGGTGACTAATTTTGGTCGACAGATTTGGCGAGAAATCGCCAAATATCGCCAAACTTGGCGACCATTTGGCGACATTTTCGGTCCCCATGTACATGTATAGGACTTTTCGACTACGATCTGGAAAGTTCTCCAAATATCTACCTCTAGAAATTTCAAGAAGTTTCACCTCCCCTATATAAGCCCGAGTTAAATGATTTTGAGTCACTGAATTAGTTGACTGGGGCGTTGACTGGAATTACTGAGTTGAGATACTGAGTCTCAGTGAGCATTCAGAGTAGTTCTAAAGCGAACTATATTGCATTGTCTTTTGCAGCGATTTGAGCAGTTGTGTTGTCAAATTTCTAACTGCTGTTTTGTGCTCTAGTGTTGTGAAAAGAGCTGTAATGAGTCTACTAGAACGAGAAGTTCTGGAGTTGTAAATTAATCTGTGAAGAGTTATATTGGAATAAATTTCTGCAAGTTTTGATCTGCTTTGACTTCAAATCTTTCGAACCCGGCAACGCAACAATATGAAATAAAACTAAAGAAATTTCTTTATGGAGCAATAATTAATTACCATCACGTTGTTTATTGGAATTCAGCGTGGCAAACTTTGAATTCCTATAGAAAATAAGTTTATTCAACGAAATAAGGAATAACAAACTTACTTGCATGAAGTAAGTTTGGCGCGCCAATCCTAGGTTTAATAAATGAAGGATTTTGAGTTGTCACTTTTGGTTGGTTGGTTGGTTGTTTTCAGATTATCTGGCGCCATCAGCAACACTAGGGCTATATTGCGCAGAAACATTCGTCATTAGACAAGCCAACATACATTTACAAACACCCATGCCTAACACGGACTCGACCCCGCAACCTCGCCGTCTAGAAGCCAGCACGCTAACCACTATACTAGACTATGGGACAAGAGAGAAAAAAACGCTTACAAAAAGATTTCGTTTGCCATCAAACAAAACTACAAAAATTTGTTACTTAAGCATTTTAATGACTACATTTTAACGAAAATGACGATGTTCCCACGTTTAAATATGCACATAATTTATAAAATAACAACTATATTGAGAACTATTTTTCCCGACTTGTTTGCAGACATTAGTAGAATCGCCATGAGATGGCGCAGTCAAAATTATGTCAAGATTTAAAAAATAGCATTTCGAACACTTTAAGTTATTTTTTTATATCGCCCATTATCACGAAAAGTATTAATACGATCTTAAACATCGTTTTATATTCATTTTTCGATTCTATTTTCCCTATATTTAAACATGCGTTGTAACCTTCCGCCATTTGTTATTGTTTACATTCTGCCATAGAGACGATAGACGAATTCAAATCGCTATCTGAAAACTGCATTTCAAGCTTTATTTATGGAAATCATTTGCTTATCAAAAATAGAAAATTATAAAAATGAGAAAATAATTATTTCATAATACATGTATGAAAAACGATCTAGGTATAATTACTGAAAATTGTGACAAAATTGGGGTACTAATACTCTTATCATTCCATACCATTATTATTTTATTGCCCAAATTATTATTTTTGTAACTGATAAAACAGTAAGGTTTTTCTTTATTTTTAAAATACACTGATGTTTTATAATTTATACTTGTTCTTATAATACAATAAATTTAAAACAGAAAATTCCTTAAGTTATTGATATCACCCATTGACAGGCACAAATATTTAAAAATAAATGAAAAAAGAAAGTTTATTATATTTGCTGTGAAATAAAAACCTATTATGGATAAATATTATAGTCTGTTTACTGCTTGCTTTATTTTTTGGAGGGAATGTTATTCATTAGTAAAAAAATGTTTAGCTAACTGAACAGTTCTTATTTCTATTAATAATAAATCGATACAAATAAACTGGCCCAAAGAGAAAAATATTTGTCGCCACACAGTTGCCTGTCATGTAGAATGACGGCAAAATAATATTTAAATTGCTTAACTATTGTTCTTTTTCTTTGGGAAGGAATATTCTTAATTAAAAATTAAATTATTAATAGAATAATTAATATTTAGAGACCAGTTGAATTGTTTATTTCAGAAATCACATAAGTAACAAATTTTCGAAATTGACTTTTTAGTACAAAACGATTCCTTAGAGGTAGACGCAAGCATATGACATAAAACTGATAAGTCAGGTTAATTATTTAATGTTTGAATTGATCATTGAAAATCGCATTTAATGCAGAAACCAGTTAGCGGGAAAACAGTTTTCGTTGATTTCCCAAGAACTAATCGTCTGTGACTTATGTGGTTTCTGAAATAAACGATTCAGTCACAACAATTCTAAAAGTTGTCAAATTTGAAATTTGGCGATGATACTGTGTTCTTAAGTCTTACCAAAAACACATAGTATTTTTCTACTGATTTTATTACAAGAAAAGAATGCTAAAAAGTTAAATAGCAAATATGGAATCATTTTTTCAACATTTGCTTCATTTAAATCTTCAGCAGTTGGTGGCCATTTACATGGAAGTACTGGAGAATTTTTCAATATATTGCTCAAAATGAAAGCAGCTTTATAAAGGATTGCAGTCGATTCATTATTGCATTCACTGGAAATTATTTTGTTGACAGCCGGATTGTTTCTTCTTCGCTTTCAGCTGCATCTGTCTCAGTGATGGAAGAATTGAAATTATTTTCAATCGAGACAGGTTGATCAGTTTCTAAATGACATAAAACTAGTTCCGAGAGATTTTTTTGCTTTGGCTTCACAAATACAATTTGCGGAAAATCTTTTTGTATCCATCTCTTTAGGCAGCGATTAGAAACTTGGAATGTTTCCGTGGGATTTATTCTGCGTAAAGTTCCATGGAATAATTTAGATAATTTATTCATTGAGAGAATTTCAGAGTTTTTTACTATTTTTTCATCCACTATGTTACAAAACACTGAATATGATGTTGAACATGGAGGTTTCGGCTGTGGACCTTCAGCACTCACTTTTATGTAGGTTTTGTAGCAGCTTTTATGATACTTTAATTCTTTGGCAATACAGTCAATCCCCTGTATTTTAAGAAGTAGACCTTCGTCTCTTTTTTTGGTTGCACTGTGTACTAAAGCAGTGCTCGCGGCAAAAGTCTGACATAATGTAAGCTTTTCTTTTTTCCTTGTTGAAGAATGTTTCTCATATATGTACTTTTCTCGTAAACAAATCACACAGATGTGAGGGAAGATGCCGCTGACATTGCACGATGATGCTTTTGTTCGTTGAGGACGATTTATAGTTGGATTGACATCAACAGGATCAACTATTCTTTTTTTAGCTCTCTCAAGTTTAGTTTTGTCTGTGAATCGCATATAACACTTCCTGTGATATGCATAGTTCTTGTCAATGCACTCTTGAAAGCTCCCATTGTCGCCGAAATGATTTGAACTGTTTAAAATATCAGCGATTTCTTTTTCTTTGCCATCAAGAAACAATCATTCGTTCATGCACAGCCTTATTCTATTATAACTTTTAGTAGATAAATAAATTAAATCGTCACTTAAACTTAAGCCATCAACGAGGTGGATACAACAAACTTGAGCGGCACTAGCATTCATATTAAACGAGCGTCATTTAGCCGTAAAATAGAGAATCCAAAAGAAATTAGCTAAGTGAGTATTACAGTTCTTCAACCTTATATATAAAAATGTAACTTCAATGATATTTGCTCTCAAATTGCTATCAATAAACTAAATGATGACAACCGTAAACATTGAATTGAAAGGTAAACAAACGGCGGAAGAATACAAAATTCATTCCTATGCGAACTAAATAAAAATAAAACACAAATATTAAGTGTATGAAGACCCAAATTAATATTTCTAATAGTATAAAATGAAATAAAAAGTAGGAAATTATTATAAAAAAAACAGTTTGTTAAATTTTTAACTGAAATTTGACTGCGCCATCTAGTAGCGGTTTTACTAATGGCTGTAAACAGAAACCAAAATATAGTCCTCTATAAAATTGTTTTTTTCTAAATAATGTGCACATTTAAGTGCGGGAACATCGATATTTCAGATGAAATTAGATAAGTACAGTAGTTTAATAAAAAAAAATTATGTAGTGACAAAACATGGCAAACGGAACTGAACGATATGGTGTTCGTCCCACGGACTATACCGTTTGGTCACTTTTATAGCGAGAGTAGGATGTATTTGATTTTCCATTTTAACATCTCGTATATTGATAAGTATTGACTTTAAAAACACAATATTCAATTTAGAGTAGCAAGGTTGCCTTTAAAAATAAGAAGTTACCAATTAAAATTTATATTTTGACAAAAGACGGCAGACTAATAATTAATCCATCAAACTACTTCAACCGTTTTGTTTTAGTAGATTTTGAATGTACATAAAGGCCTATAGACGAAAAATCAAAGCAAAAACAAATTCTCACCCGAAGTAACACCAAGCAGCTGAAGCTGGAAAATAGCATTTAGTAATTGCAGAATGCATGGTAGAGTTGTCAGTGATCAGAACTGCAATAAAAGTATAACATATTAGAAGCATTAAGTGACATAGGTAAAATGATTTACCCTGATGTGTAAAACTATTGTTTTATCCCCTAATCGACAGAGTTGGAAATGATTATACTAATAATTTCCCTGAAACCACAGATGCTACAATTTAAGGGACAACAGTTTTTGAAATATGTTTAAAGCACTTGAAAAAAACAGTACCGTTGGCATGCTTATCTACGAAAGAAATACACTAGTCCACTCTGAAAATGACAAATCCATTGCGGATTCACTAGAAGATTAACAATCCGTCGGCTGAATATTTTGAGGTGAATCATTCAAAAATAATTCAAAAAATGGAATCTTATCCAATACATAAATGACTCCAACTTCTATTATCAACCGAGAAGAGTTAAAAAGTATACCCAAGAAGTTTAAAATTTGAATAATCCCTTTACATGCTCTTAGTAGGATGTTGAGGAACCTTCACTATTCCACTGTGACGTGTGTTACGAATATCTTCAAAGCTGATTTCCTGAATTTTCACTTCCTTCAGGAATCGAAATACAACGCGAGTAATCTTTCTTCAGAAACCAAACAAAGAGCCAGTTATTTGCGGACATTTTAACCTTCTCCCGAGTCTGACAAATGCAAGAAAAGAGGGCAATGTCCTCTTTTCTAGATATTATTAGTAAGAAGGCCTATAAGCTATCTGTTTTGACAGGAGTGCTGATTAGTTCGGTCAATAATGAACGGTCAAAGTCTTTGTCCCATCTAGCAAAAGGAGCCTGTTTATTATGAAGGGGTGACTAATTAAGTTTAAAAGGAAGTCCTTGTAAGGATCATTCTCTATACTCAGAACGATGGCTATATCTTCGGTTCTAATTATCGTAGAATCTTACGGTTTGCACCAAAATGTTTTGCTTACGATTTTGTATATATCTGATGCAATTTTTTTTTCTTGAGGGACCGTTTACTAAGTAAAAGTAACGCTATCTTCAAAAATTTCAATACGAACCCTTATTTTTTATCATTTCATTCGATTCAGAATACATCATTTACCCTGTATATCAAATTTCAATGCATTATGTTGAAAAACACGTCACTTATGAGCGAAAATATTTCGACCATTTTTTGACCGATCTTCAGGGAGAATTTCCATAAAACGAAAGGTATTTTTAAGGTTCTTCTTCACAGCGGGAGAAATCGAAAGATCATTGTGGCGCGTTTCGCGAAGATTAAAAAATACAAGTATTAGTCTAAAATTGCATAGAAACTACTTGGATTTATAGTGTCATATTTAAGATTAATACAAAAATAGCAATTAAACGCAAAAGTAACATAATTTATTTACAACATTAAAGATGTGCATTCTTCACACGAAATAAATAAAATATCGAAAACTGTAATTGCAGAAATATAACGAATACTACTGATAATTAGAAAATTAATAAATATTAAATGTAGGCATTAGTAAACAGTATTTAGCAAAGCATGAATATTTTACAGAAATATTTCGCTATAAACACAAATGTAACTAGATCATTGAAATTATTTATAAAATGAAAAAGTCACATGATTCAGTAAAATTTTAAAAGGATAACTCATTGAAATTGCTTAAAAAATGTTGTTTTAAATAAATGGAATTTAAGAAAGCAAATTAAAAAAAAAAAAAAAATTGATAGTTTACAAAAAAAATAATTAATAATTTAAAAAACTAAAACACACGCTTTAATAGAAAATCAAACTAAAAAGTAGAAAATAATCAATAGATTAAAAAACTAAGAAACAGGCTTTAATAGAAAAGTGAACTAAAAAGTAGAAGATAATTTTAAATAAGTTTGAAATAAGAATAGAGTGATTAACAAGAAATATTTATTTTATCGTACAAAAGCGTGGGGTGCTTTTTAAGATATTTTCATAATGGCTTTACTTTTACCAATATCTGTCATTAAATATTTACAAAAATTGACATCAAGCACCCCACGCTTTTGTACGATAAAATAAATATTTCTTGTTAATCACTATTCTTATTTCAAACTTAATTAAAATTATCTTCTACTTTTTAGTTCACTTTCCTATTAAAGCGTGTTTCTTAGTTTTTAAACTATCGGTTATACGATAACTGAACGTTATGCAATTTTCCACACCTCTAGTTTACCTTGAATTAATCTTTGATAGTTTTCAAAGGCCGTCTACTATACGGTCCCTTTAAAGTGAGCGTTTTTTACATTTTCTCTAAAAAATCGAGAATTAATAGTCAAAATGGAAAGAAAAAAATTAGGGGGGGGGGGGTTAGACCATGGTAAATCTAATAAAAGCAAAAAAAAAAATGTTTCTATTCAAAAAAAAAATTAATTGCTTTATTAATTAATAATTAATTATTAAAAAAGAAATTGATTCAAAAGCTGATTGCTATTTATGTCTGGCCATTTACAAACTACCTTTTGAAAAAAAAATTACTGAAATATATTAATTATTTAAGTATTTATGGCCAAAAAACCAACTTTTTTATTTAACATTAACCCTACTAACCATCTTTGTCACAGTTACGTCACTGCAACGAAGTTTTTCGTCGCAAAGATCACGGTCACAATGTGACTTGCATGGGATATCGCAGCGATGTCGCAAAAGTTCACGTCACTTTCGACTTCCATGTGATATCGCAGCGACATCACAATGTGACGAAGTTGCAATGTTGCTTTGTGATATCGCAGCGACATCCAGTGATATCCCAAAATAATTTTATATAATGAAAATCACAAATAGGTCATTTTGTGACATGTATGTGATATAAGACGTAATTTTGCGATATCGCAGGGATACACAGGGATATCACATTTTAACATTTATGCTATTTTTGTGGTATCAGTGTGATCTCTATGTGATTTTGGGGACATCTATGTGATTTATACGACGAGTATGTGATTTTATCAACGAATCTCACGTCACTGCTATATCACATTGTGATCAGTATGCGATCTTAGTGACTTTGGCAACATCTATGTGATTTACGCGATTTTCGCAACGAAAGCTTTGCCGCTGCGATGTCACATTGTGATCTGTATGTGATCTTAGTGATTTTGGCGACATCCATGTGATTTATGCGATTTTCGCAACGAAAGCTTTGTCCCTGCGATATCACATTGTGATCTGTATGTGATCTTAGTGACTTTGGCGACATCCGTGTGATTTATGCGATTTTTGCAACGTAAGCTTTGTCACTGCGATATCACATTGTGATCTGTATGTGATCTTAGTGATTTTGGCGACATCCATGTGATTTATACGATTTTCGCAACGAAAGCTTTGTCACTGCGATATCACATTGTGATCTGTATGTGATCTTAGTGACTTTGGCGACATCCGTGTGATTTATGCGATTTTCGCAACGAAAACTTTGTCACTGCGATATCACATTGTGATCTGTATGTGATCTTAGTGACTTTGGCGACATCCATGTGATTTATGCGATTTTCGCAACGAAAGCTTTGTCACTGCGATATCACATTGTGATCTGTATGTGATCTTAGTGATTTTGGCGACATCCATGTGATTTATGCGATTTTCGCAACGAAAGCTTTGTCACTGCGATATCACATTGTGATCTGTATGTGATCTTAGTGACTTTGGCGACATCCGTGTGATTTATGCGATTTTCGCAACGAAAGCTTTGTCACTGCGATATCACATTGTGATCTGTATGTGATCTTAGTGATTTTGGCGACATCCATGTGATTTATACGATTTTCGCAACGAAAGCTTTGTCACTGCGATATCACATTGTGATCTGTATGTGATCTTAGTGACTTTGGCGACATCCGTGTGATTTATGCGATTTTCGCAACGAAAACTTTGTCACTGCGATATCACATTGTGATCTGTATGTGATCTTAGTGACTTTGGCGACATCCATGTGATTTATGCGATTTTCGCAACGAAAACTTTGTCACTGCGATATCACATTGTGATCTGTATGTGATCTTAGTGACTTTGGCGACATCCGTGTGATTTATGCGATTTTCGCAACGAAAACTTTGTCACTGCGATATCACATTGTGATCTGTATGTGATCTTAGTGACTTTGGCGACATCCATGTGATTTATGCGATTTTCGCAACGCAAACTTTGTCACTGCGATATCACATTGTGATCTGTATGTGATCTTAGTGACTTTGGCAACATACGTGTGATTTATGCGATTTTCACAACGAAAGCTTTGTCACTGCGATATCACATTGTGATCTGTATGTGATTTTAGTGACTTTGGCGACATCCGTGTGATTTATGCGATTTTTGCAACGAAAGCTTTGTCACTGCGATATCAAAAATAAAAAATTGGTCCGTTCATGAAACTTTGCAAAAACGTTTTATTTGTCATGAGTATAAAGAAACAAAGTAGTTCATAAAATATCTAGCATAGAAGGGTGTTTTTTGAGGAGTGGGAGGGGGGAGTTTTTTTGTTTTTTTTTAAATTGAAAAGTAATTTTGGTATAACCTGGGCATTTCACCTTACGCTAAGATAGCGAGTCAGAAATGTGACGAAAAAGGGGGAGGGGGGGGGGGGTAATCAATGGATACGGATGATCTTGAAGTATATTTCTAGAACACTGCATATATTTATTTTTTTTTTAAACTTTTTTAAAATATTTGATTTCATCCTGGCTAAGGCACAAGTGTTGCGCCCCCCCCCCCCCTCAGGAAAATCCTAGATCTGCCACTAATGTGAACTGAAATAAAAAAAAAAGATTCGCGTACACACATCACGAATAAGCTCCTTCTCGCCTTCTTCACAGTCGGAGTCAGAATCTGCATAAGTTTCATCTTCACTAATTTCATCCCATTTAGAAACAATGTCCTCAATTTCAAACTGGGTTAGAAAACGTTTTCTTTTAGGCATTTTAAAATAATTTAGTAAAAAATTATCAAGACTTCAGATAGTCAGAAGAATAAACATAGCAGTCAGCAGTCAGCACAGGAAATCGTAAAAATGCAGCTAGCGAAAACACACTAGCAGGTAAAAGTCACTTATCATTTACTAAATTGCCCCCCTGTCAAGCAGCTTCAAAATACCCCTTTGTGTCCCCAACTCAATGGGCTGGCCATGTGTGCGTTGCTTGAAGTGCGACAATAGGCTTTTGTGGCACGACTTTTCAGACTGCCTCACTCTGTGAGGGTAAATGCTCCGACATTTCGAGTGGAAAACTTCTCAGGGAAACTGGAATTATTTAAATACGAAACGATTCGTTCCACATCATTTCAATCTATGAAATTTACTGACACTCGTAACTGTTTCTTTGCTCCGGCTTAGTTTTCAATTTTTAAAAACTCTATAGAGAAATCACAAAAAAAAAAAAATATTCGGACCCTATCACAATGACCTTTTTTTATAATTTTTTAGTGCAAAAATATTAACATGTTATCACTTTAAAATTTAAAAGATAAATTTGAATCAGAATAATATAGATTTTGAGTTTTACACATTTTTTGTTGTTGATATTTATTACTTTCTCACTTTTATATTTGATTACTTTGTACAATTTTGATGCAATAACTTTTCCTACACTTAGTATAACAATTTAAATATTTATGTTTTTTAATTGTTTAATGATTATTAAGAGTGTTGTGTTAAAAATATAATATTGTTCTAAAACAAGCCGGTAGACAGGATTTTTTTTCGGGGCGATAGGGGGTGGGTATGGTCGAAGATTTCATTAAACACATATAGCAAATTACACACACACACAAAAAAAGAAGGGGAAGTTGTTTAACAAGATTTCATAACATTTTTTTTGGGGGGGGGGAGGCCGGGGTTCTACCGCCCCCCCTTCCCCGTCCACGGCCCTGTAATAAAATGAATCCTTTTTAATTATTAAACAAATATTCCTTTATAGCCAGAGTGAATTTATAATCTTTATGTAGAAACTTTCTACCTTTATTACTGCGATATAATAGATTTATTTTTTAATATTTTTATTCAAATATATATGAAACAACTTAAGCACAATTTACTTACTGTTATGTTAAAAATAAACACCGACAGTTATTGCAATCTTTTAGCACTAGCAGTTGACTATGTGTTTAAGATTGGAATCAATTTAATACAAATTTTTTATTGAAACAATCATGGGTCACCTAAGAGGGTGGTAGACCAACTTTCCAGAGGGCGCCAAGCTCCTCTGACACCCATCAAAATATCCTAAAGTGGTATAAGCCACACTGTGATACCTTATAGGCAGTAGGTTAGACTTTTCTTCGTAGACGAATACAAATAAAAAGAATTTATTGAAACCCATTGTATATAATTTGAAGGTAGATTGTAAATAAATATGCAAGTACCAAAGGGACCAAAATAAATGTCCCACAACGATAATTAAAAAAGACACCAAGACTAAATTCTACTGATGGAATATTATATTATGACCATCATTTTAAAAAGCAAGATGCCGACACATTTCAGATCTGCTTTCACATGTCTTATTAATGATAACTTCGCTACCGATTGAGTTTAAAAACATTACTCAGTGGTCATTACAAAACTTCTAAATGCTCATTAATTAATCGGGCCAAAGGACAAGTTTTATGTTTAGCTTAGAAAACAATATCTCGCAAGAGTTTAGTAAGAAGCATTGTCAACAGGTTATCGTAAACTTGAAATAGTCCCGAATATTTAAGAGTACGTATTTTATTCTATTAATATTATAAAAAAAAAAAAACTTCAAATATAAGAATTACACTCCTTCCCTTCGGTACATTTAATAAATTCGTCCCAATCCTCTTCTTCATCATCAATAATCTAACTCATTTTTTCCCCTCGTACAGCAGTACCTAAAATAGTCTCGGCCCATTTGATGGTTGGCTGCTGGGTTAGCAAGTTAGTCTCTCATGCCAAAGGTACTGGGTTCGAATCCTGAGTAAAAAATGGTTGAACGTTGTGGTTCGGATTCCAAGTTAAGCTGTAGGTCACGTCCTGATTAGCAGTTATTGTGCATAAAAATAAGTCAGTGAGCATACAAAACAACCAACCCAGAGTAGTTTTGAACATTATATCAATTCCTAATCTTTAGCCCTCAATCTATAAACGTGAGTAATTCTTCTCTTAGTTTATCCACTGAAGGAATAACTTCACAGATTCTGGATTCTGTCTAAAGCATTCAGTGATAGTGATCCCTGCGCGGAAAGTCGTTAGGAATCAAATCATGAAATAACCAAGTAAAAGTCGTTAGTAAATTTATTGTCCATTGTTTGAATTATCTTGTCTAAAATACGTAATAAAACACTGAAATGCGAGAGGTATTTTCAGAAGTTGAAGCAACGTTTTCATGTCTTATATCCTCTTCTGGCATTTTTTTTAAAAATGTGTACTCTTTTCTATCCTAGTTCAGTTTTAATTGTGATCTTTAAAGAGAGCAATCAAATTAGTCTCTTCGTTCTAGAAGGTTTGACGTATTTTAACAATTATATTGCGGCATTCAAAGTAGTACATAGAGGGAAAACATTTTAACTTTAATGAAAAGTATTCTATTAACTTCCAAGATTGAACATTGTAAAGGTTCTTTGTCTATAAGTATTCTGATAGAGCAGTTACTTTTTAGATGTAGAGAAATATCATGCCTATACCAAAATTGTTTCAAATTATAAAAAGTTGTTTAAAGAAAAATTATTTTTACCTATCTGGCAGAAAAAATGATGGAAAATGTAAAAAACCAACCAGTCAATTCCCATTGTTTTTGTTCCCAAAGTTAGAAATATTTGTACGAGTATTTTAATGTTTAGTTGTTTAATGTATTTTTATTAATATATAATGATGGGAGAGGGGGGGGCTTTGGTCGAACCCTAAAAATCTTCACCGTGGAAAATGCATCGATTCATCAGAAGCGCGTTTCATAACGCAACTCCTAACAATTTAACAAAAGGAACGTTTTTTTTTCTGTGTGCTCACTATTGACCTTGAAAAGGATATAAGGATGTTTTCTAAAATCCAGAGACGATCTTATTTAGATATATTTTCACCATTATTATTATTATTTTTTTTTTTTTTTTTACTTCCACTGTATTGACGTGTTTTTGTTATCTGATGATGCTGAGTGAAGCTTCAAGGGAGAGCGCTAAGGAGAATTGGACACCAAGTGGACAAGCCACATTCGGTACTTCCGTTCCGGTACGGGGACCAAATTCTACGCCTTTCTTGTACTTGCTTTCAAGGTCAGATTCTGAGAATTCTGCGATAGTGGCTTTGTCTTCAAACCCCCTCTGGGTACCTTCGTCCTTATTTTAGTGTTCCTGCTCCTCTCCCCTCGCTTGGAAAGATTCTTGGAATGGAAACACAAACCCAACAGAGTACTTTGACAGAGCAACTATTATATGCCGGCGCTGACGAGATTGTTTGCAGGGGGATACAAGAGACTTCAAGAATTTTGCTTAGATTCATTTCCTCTGGGAATTTTGAAGGATAAAGACTGGCTATGTGTAAGTTTTACTAAATTTTCCAAAATGAATGTTTTAAATGTTTTCCTTTCTAACAAAAATTTAAAAGTTAGCGACTATTAATATGTGACCGAACTTTCCAGAAAGTTTTTGATACTTTGATGAGTTTTTTTTTTTTATTATTATTAAACCATGCAATTTGGAAAAAAATAAAAAATCGTCAAAGTTTTAAGTATAATTTTTATTACAACGTAAAAATTTTTAAAAATTAGTGTATGACTTTTCTACTAATTAGCAGAAATATTTTAAAAGAAATAACTTATAATTTGTGTTTTGGTTTTTGTAAATTGTAATTAATGTTCAAACTGATAATGTATGGATAAAAAATCCGCTAAATGCATTCGTCAACGCAGAATAGCAGGAAGATAATTTGTAAATATTTGAATTTTTTACGGAATTTCTAATACATAGGAGCGTTTTATCGTTTGTATCTAAAATTCTTATTTGGCATAAACAGTTTTTGACTTTAAAAATTCTCCATTGATACCTCAAGTTATATCATTTGGGTAACTTACGTTATAGATTTTAATTTTTGAATATTTAACTAAAAAAATTATATTAACAATTATCTGTTTGGTTTTAATTAACATCATATGAAAGTAAACACATTTCTGGAAACTTACATACTACATGAAGCAATCCATTTTAAAATAAACGAAATAAAAAAAAAATTATCATTGAAAAACTTGTTTAAACAATTTTTACTATTATTTAAGTTAATATAATAATTTACAAATCCTTTGTACAACTATTGACAAAACAATAAATTATTTTTCCCACTTTAAAAATCACACCATCCACTTTCAACAAAACAGAACGAACTCGACTATAATTCAAGAGTCAACTTTTAGAAATTAACATATTAAAAAAAGGAACTACTAGAAAGGAACTTTAAATCTTTTTATACCCAAAATTCTATAAAAAATATTTGATTCAAATTTTCATTTTTACAAGTTTTTCCTTCTTTGCATGGAATGACCCTTCTTGATGATAATAATTGTGTTTTTTATTGCCAAATACTTTTTTCTAGAATTTTAAAGATTAATTTTTAAAGTTTTATGTTGGTTTACACTTTTCTCTCACTGTCATCTGGCTGATAGACTTAGCCTCGCCTTTTAATTTTTATATTGCTCCCTGGTTTTTCTCTTCTGCTCCAGTTGTTCCTATGACAATTTAGCTCTGTATTATATAGTTCTTGTAATTGCTGTTGTTGATAAATTTGATAGAAAACTGTTGTTTTTTTTTCCCCCTCTAAAATATTTTGTCTTAAAACCCAAGATTAAAAAAAAAACTAACTATTTTACAAAATTATTAAAATGTAAGCCATGTGTTGGTTTCTATTAGCATTTTCCTTAATTTCTTATATAGAAACACTTGGGGCATGTTTTGATCTGTTTCATGATTTTGACCCTAAAGATTTTTTAGTAGGGTTGTAGTAGTATATTCCGAGAGTTTTTTGGATATTTCACTGATAAATTTGTAAAATACCACTGATCTATGCTAACCTCTTGTCTGTCTGTATTTTGCCGACCAAACGGTATATTGGTTAGCGTGCTAGCTTCTAGACCGCGAGGTTGCGGGTTTGAGTTCCGTGTTGGGCATGGGTGTTTGTAAATGTATGTTGGCTTGTCTAATGACGAATGTTTCGGCGCATTATAGCCCTTGTGTAGCTGACGGCGCCAGATAATCTGAAAACAACCAATCTGTCTGTATTTTCATTAGATATTAACAGGGATGATAGTTTTCCTCCTTTTGGAGGATTTAATCCTGTTTGATTTTTATGTAGCATTTTCCTTCTCTATATCCCTGTTTTGAAGATATGCATTTTTCTGATCTGAACCAGTTTTTCCTGCAAAAAGTATACTGTTCCTCATGTCTAAACAAAAGATTTTCCCTCTTAGCTCCCCTTTCCTCACAGATTACTTTACTAACTCCTAATATTTGAAATGCAATTATTATATAGTATGAGAAATTTCATTGTATCTTTAAATTTATTGAATCATACTTCTTGCATACTTTTATTGTTGAATTTTTGTGTATTCCTTCCTTCGAGCTTTTTTAACGAATTTTTGGATTTCCTTCTTTTTGCTCTCTGATCACTCCCATCCCTGTATCAAACACATTTTAAAGAAAAGTTTGCATGAATAAAATTTAAAATAAAATCATTGTAATTATTTTCAGTGTCTAATTTTAAGTTGCTGGAAAATTTCTTTGCTATTTTCTCACTTAATTTTAAACTTGTATTAAAAATGCTGATGTTGAGTGCAGGGTTGGCATGGCTTAAACCAATTGGTTTTAACAAAAATGTTTTGCCTTTTTTCTCAAAAAAAAAAAAAAAAAAAAAAACAATTTTTTTTTTTAAAGAATAATTTTAAATTGTATTTTTATTTATTTATTCACAATTCAATTTTTCAAATTATTTGATGTTGTAAATAACTTCTACTTTTAACCAAAAGTTTCCACTCCAAAGACTAGCTATTGAACAATGGTTCTAAATCTTAAGAATATTTTGAATAATTTATCACCATTGCTGATTTTAATTATTTTATTGCATAATTTTAATCCAAGAGCAATATAAACAATCACCATTATATTATTCTGTATACATTGAATTTAAAAAATAGTAACTCTCAATAAAATATTAAAATTATGATTTGAATGTTGACATAAGTAGCGACATTTGTTTATTTACTTAGTTAATTTATAATTACTTAAAAATAACTTTAATAATTACTTAGTAATTATTTAGTAACTTTATTAATAACTTTAATAATTACTTAGTTATTTACTTAAGTAAATTGGTCAAAAACACTTGAAAAAAAAAAGTTGACTTAAATCAATAGATTTCCTAAATTTTATGACAGTAACAATAATTTAAATCTATCTAAAAATATAAACTGGAGAAAGGTATGAAATGAATTGGGGAAATATTGAATATTGTATTTTATCATCATCCTTGTTTTTTTTTTTTTTTTTTTTCTAGATGCAGGTGTTCAAATCATTTGGGGGTGAATAGTGGATGATTAGGCCTCGAAGTATTCCTTTCAAGGCCGTAGGTCAAAGCCTTCATTCAACCACTTACTATTTGAAGTGAGTATTATCTTTCTCTCTAATAGGATAATTTCCAGAAGTGAAAATGTTTTTTTCCATTATTTTTATTTGATTCCTGTTAAAGAAATTCAAGGATTTGTTGCATAGAAAAAATATATATTTTCATTCATGAAACTATCAAATAATACAGTATTGTTATGATATAGATAATTGGCATTTGTGAAAATACTTACAATTGAGTAGTTGAAACAGGTAATAGTGATATAGCACAACTAATTTAAAAAGCTGTTTATTATCTTCCTTCTGGAAGCTATTGTTATTGTTTATTATGAAAACTTGTTTCACAAGCCCAAACATTCAGATAATATCTGAGAGTATGTTTTCTGCTGGGGTACAGTTTTGGGTACCATAACATCTTGGTTCAAAACATTTTGGAGTATTCTAGTAAATTTTGGTATTTCATTTCCCAATGTTCTTTTACTTGCAGGTAGTATGAGAAAAGGATTCCCCGATTCCCTGGATTAAGATATAAGATGAACGAATTGAAGATTATCTGCGATATGCAAGTCAAAGAGAAAAAGAGAGAAGAAAATGTAAATTTTAAGTATATAATGAATATTGTATTTATCTATGCTTCTATTGGTATAAATATCTTATAGAATTAACCTTTCACAAGAAGTGAATGCCTTTCTTGAAATAGTGAACTGTAGGATGGTATGTACATAAGTTCTTTATAAGGTTAGTTCTAAAAGATTCCTGCCAATAATTCATATTAAAATTATAGTAAATCAGGGGTTTGGAAGGAAAAGGGCTCAACAGAATTAAACTTGTTCAATTCTCTCTGTGTAAAGGTTACTAGGAACAGGACAAGGGAGAAAATGTCAATTCTTTTCTTGTGGACTTAAATGATCCTTTCTACTGTTATAATCACGTTGGTTATTTATTCTTACTGCAATTTTTAATGACCTGATGTATTTTTATTTCATAAGAAGAAAAGAAATGGAATTTTTTTTTATAGGAACCTTTTTCAAAATCCCTTTTATAATAAAATATTTGTTTTGCTTACAATTTTTCTGTTACTTACCCAATTTTATTTTTCTCACACTGTATTCTTTGCGTTGTTGCAGACAAACAGATTCCAGTTGTGGAAGGAGCATTTCCAGAAACAATATGAGATTCTACATGAATCTTTTTATAAATATTTACTTATCTTGCTTAATTTTTTACTTTAGTATTTTAAATTCGCAAAGGGAGTTCAACGAAATTCTATTTATGAAGTTTCTTAAAGTTTTTCGCATATCAATGTAGTATACTTTTAAAAATTCAAATTTTATCCTTAATAGTTGGCAAATAATACTTTTTTCCTGATTTTGATTGCTTAAAGAAATTAACATGTACATAAATTACAATTTATTGGTGCTCTACATGATGTCTAAGTAGTAAATTTGTAATTAAAAAAAAATCAGCTGAAAAAGTTGGAATTTTCTTTGAGTGGTAACCTGGATAATTTACTGTATCTTGTAACTTATTTTCCTTTTTTAGAGTGTCTTCCTGTAATCCAGATAATTATTATTTTAATCCTGATAATTAGTTTTATTTTTAGGGTTCAATCATGCAAGTTAGTTTCAAAGAAATTATTAGTGGATGGGCCTCCCAATTCCTCATTTCAAGGCCGAAGGTCAAAGCCTTTATTTAACCACTTTTTAGTGAATGAGACAATTCAAAGTAAGTATAATTAGTAATTTCCATAAGTGAATACGCTTGTTTCAATCATATTTATTTGATTCTCGTTAAAGAAATTCAAGGATTTGTTGCATAGAAAAGTATATATTTTCATTCATGAAACTAATGAATAAGTGCTGTCTTAAAACAGTATTGTTAGGATCTATATAATTGGCATTTGTGAAAGTACTTACTATTGAGTAGTTGAAACAGGTCATAGTGCTATAACACGACAACTTAAAATAGTTGGTAATTTCTTCCTTCTGGGGTACAATTATTTATTATGAACCAGTTTCATGAGCCCAAACATTCAAAAAGTGCCCAACAGAATTAAACTTGTTCAATTCTCTCTGTGTAAAGGTTAAATTCTCTCTGTGTAAAGGTTAAAAGGAAAATAAATAGGACAAAATCTTCATTCTTTTGTTGTGAACTTGAACGGTCTTTTCTGCTGTTATAATCACTTTGGTTAATCTTATTACAATTTTTAATGGCCCGATATATTTAGTATTTTTTTTTATCTTAAAAAAAAATGGAATTCTTGCTAAGGGAATCTTTCTCAAAATAGGTTCCCTTTTCTGATAAAATATTGGTTTTGCTTACAATTTTTCTATTATTTACCTAAGTTTATTTTTTCTCACAGTGTTCCTGGCGTTATTGCAGACAACCAGATTTCAGTGGAATGAGCATTAATATGAGAATCTACATCAATCTTTTTTTTTTTTTTTTCATTTCTTCCTTTTTTTCTTTTTTTTAAAAAAATATTTACTTATCTTGCTTAATTTTTTACTTTGTAGTATTTTAAATTCACAAAGGGACCTTGAAGTTGAACGAAATTCTATTCATGTTCTTCCAGTTTTTTGCATATCATAGTAGTATACTTGTAACAATTTTTATTTTATGCTTAATAATTGGCAAATAATACATTTTTCTGATTTTCCTAATAATGTGATATTTACATAAATATCACTTTAGTGGTGTTGTACATGATATCTAAGTAGTAAATCTGTACTTTAAAAAAAAATGAAATTGCTGAGAGTTGGTCTTTCCTTTAGTTTGAGTGGTAACCTGCATAATTTACTTGTATCATGTTACTTATTTTCCTTTTTTAGTGTTTTCATGTTAATCCAGAGAATTATTTTTTTTCAGAGGATTTTTAATTTTATTCAAATCCAGGGAATTATTTTATTTACATAGTTGTTATTTTAATTCGGAGAATTATTTTTATTTTAATTCAGAGAATTATTTTCATTTTAATTCAGAGAATTATTTTAATTTTAAGGGTGGGGTGTGAATTATCACCTAAAGTTTTATTTTTATTATTGATTTATTTACTTTAACGTTAAAAAAAATGAAAACTAACACATATTGTTTAATTAGAATGGAAATTTATAAAATTGATATTTTACAACATGTGCTTTAAAAATTTCTGATTTCTCCAATAATTAGAAAAAACCTAAACATTTCGAAAAACCTAATATCAAGAAAAGAAAAACAAAGGGAAAATAGATTTAAAAGTTTCTTTCTCGACAACATCATCCTGTCATTCAGCATGAAATGTCAAATGATTCATTAAAAAACGTATATACACTTTTAAAATTTTGCAAGCATAGATATTACTGTGTCCCCATAACTTCACAAATTTCTATTTTAATCCAGATATTTTTTGCTTTTAAGTGGCAAGTGGTCTTTATCTCTCATTTCATTCTTGTCTTTTTTTAGTGTACCTGCTGTTGATGGTTAAAAGGAAGTGTCCAGCTACATCATTCATGATCTTCAATTGTCAATTTGCCTAATGCGAGTTTTCCGAGTTTTCATTCTACAAATGTGGGACAATTTCTTGTAAATCCTCCCGGATTAAATTTTTTTATAAATATAAATTTTTTAAATAAATATAAAAATAAAATATGTATATATATATATATATATATATATATATATATATATATATATATATATATATATATATATATATATATATATATATATATATATATATATATATATATATATATATATATATATACATTTTTTTTACTTATTGTTTTATTTATCTATTGACTTTTTACTGTGTTTTTGTGCTGCATGCTCAAGAAGTTTTTAAAATCATATCCTTCTTATAAGTTGAGCTAAATTATTTTTTTACTGTAGCATATATTTAATAGACTTCTGAAGGAACAAATTATAAATACTATTCCTTTTATATAATTGTTTGAGCTTGAAATGGTATATTATAAATAGGTTCTTACAGGTGTCAATGTGATCACAAGCCACATTATAATTTACACAAAAAATTAACACTCCTTTCTTATTTATTTATACTACTTGTAAATCCCAAATAAGTAAAATGCACTGTGAAATATAATATAACAACGAAATAGTGAAAACACAAACAGCAGAAAATTTCTCTGATACACAATATCTTAAATATCTTCTTTAAAAAAAAATTAAAAGAAAGCAGTCTAGCTGAAATTTTTGTTTACATTTGTATTTAACGTAAATCACTGAAATTAATCTTTTGTTTAAATATTATATATTAAAATGATAAAATATTTTAACTATTTATAAAAGTTCCTAGAATATTTTAATACAGTGAATCCTTAAAAAAAAAAGTCTTGGGTCGCATACTAATTACAATGTGATATCGCAGTGATGTGGGTTTCATTAAGCAATATAAGAATCCATTAAATAATATACTTCATTAAGTAAGTCACAAAGCAATATTGGCGGGACAAGAATTTCATTTCATAAATCACAGGTGTCGCCAAAATCACTAAGATCACGTACAGATCACAATGTGATATCACAGTGACAAAACTTTCATTGCGAAAATCGCATAAATCACACGGATGTCGCCAAAATCACTAAGATCACATTTAGGTCACAAAGCGATATCGCAGCGACAAAGCTTTCGTTGCGAAAATCGCATAAATCACATGGATGTCGCCAAAATCACTAAGATCACATTTAGATCACAAAGCGATATCGCAGTGACAAAGCTTTAGTTGCGAAGATCGCATAAATCACACGGATGTCGCCAAAATCACTAAGATCACATTTAAGTCACAAAGCGATATCGCAGCGACAAAGATTTCGTTGCGAAAATCGAATAAATCACATGGATGTCGCCAAAATCACCAAGATCACATTTAGGTCACAAAGCGATATCGCAGTGACAAAGCTTTAGTTGCGAAGATCGCATAAATCACACGGATGTCGCCAAAATCACTAAGATCACATTTAGGTCACAAAGCGATATCGCAGTGACAAAGCTTTCGTTGCGAAGATCGCATAAATCACACGCATGTCGCCAAAATCACTAAGATCACATTTAGGTCACAAAGCGATATCGCAGTAACAAAGCTTTCGTTGCGAAGATCGCATAAATCACAGGGATGTCGCCAAAATCACTAAGATCACATTTAGGTCACAAAGCGATATCGCAGTGACAAAGCTTTCGTTGCGAAGATCGCATAAATCACAGGGATGTCGCCAAAATCACTAAGATCACAATGTGACATCGCAGCGACAAAGCTTTCGTTGCGAAAATCGCATAAATCACACGGATGTCGCCAAAATCCCTAAGATCACATTTAGGTCACAAAGCGATATCGCAGTGACAAAGCTTTCGTTGCGAAGATCGCATAAATCACACGGATGTCGCCAAAATCCCTAAGATCACATTTAGGTCACAAAGCGATATCGCAGTGACAAAGCTTTCGTTGCGAAGATCGCATAAATCACACGGATGTCGCCAAAATCACTAAGATCACATTTAGGTCACAAAGCGATATCGCAGTAACAAAGCTTTCGTTGCGAAGATCGCATAAATCACACGAAAGTCGCCAAAATCACTAAGATCACATTTAGGTCACAATGTGACATCGCAGCGACAAAGCTTTCGTTGCGAAAATCGCATAAATCACACGGATGTCGCCAAAATCACTAAGATCACATTTAGGTCACAAAGCGATATCGCAGCGACAAAGCTTTCGTTGCAAAGATCGCATAAATCACTAAGATCACATACAGATCACAAAGTGATATCGCAGCGATATGGCTTTCGTTGCGAAAATCGCATAAATCACATAGATGTCGCCAAAATCACTAAGATCACATTTAGGTCACAAAGCGATATCGCAGTGACAAAGCTTTCGTTGCGAAGATCGCATAAATCACAGGGATGTCGCCAAAATCACTAAGATCACAATGTGACATCGCAGCGACAAAGCTTTCGTTGCGAAAATCGCATAAATCACACGGATGTCGCCAAAATCCCTAAGATCACATTTAGGTCACAAAGCGATATCGCAGTGACAAAGCTTTCGTTGCGAAGATCGCATAAATCACACGGATGTCGCCAAAATCACTAAGATCACATTTAGGTCACAAAGCGATATCGCAGTAACAAAGCTTTCGTTGCGAAGATCGCATAAATCACACGAAAGTCGCCAAAATCACTAAGATCACATTTAGGTCACAATGTGACATCGCAGCGACAAAGCTTTCGTTGCGAAAATCGCATAAATCACACGGATGTCGCCAAAATCACTAAGATCACATTTAGGTCACCAAGCGATATCGCAGTGACAAAGCTTTCGTTGCGAAGATCGCATAAATCACACGGATGTCGCCAAAATCACTAAGATCACATTTAGGTCACAAAGCGATATCGCAGCGACAAAGCTTTCGTTGCAAAGATCGCATAAATCACACGGATGTCGCCAAAATCACTAAGATCACATACAGATCACAAAGTGATATCGCAGCGATATGGCTTTCGTTGCGAAAATCGCATAAATCACATAGATGTCGCCAAAATCACTAAGATCACATACAGATCACAATGCGATATCGCAAACATCGCAAATTCGTCCCCAATGTCACAATGTGACGAAAAGCGATATCGCAGCGATATCACAAAGTTACGTCGCAAAACCCCCTCTAAAACGGACATTGGACGACTATGTGACCCCTGTGTGATATCGCCGTGACATCGCGTGATCTCTATGCGATATCGCTTTTCGTCACATACTCGTCACATGGTTATTAGGGAATTTATCATTTTCTTTTTATCATTTAAATTACAAACCATTCATTAGAAAATTACGAATTTTTGTATTTCGCATTCTTTTTTAATGCTGAATCCAAATATGGAATAATATTATGAGGTTGCTATTGAACATTTTAAAGTTTGGTTCTGTTTTAATATATAGATGACCCCTCATGATAAAAAAAAAAACTACATACAATTATTAAAAACCTTTCACGATTTACAACGGTACCTTTTGTTTGTTATTTCAACAATTAGAACAAAAGATATAGCCATCGTTCAGTTTTTTTGGGGGGGTACTGTACAATCTTGTAGCGCAGTGCATTTAGAAACTACATTGTAGAAAACCTTGACATTTGATGAGTAGGTACGAAAATGATCACTTCATGAAATGGCATAAATTAAAAACTGGGGTAGCGCGTAATATATTTTATTTTATATTTCAAATCCTTACGACTATGCAGTGGTGCCACCTGCAAAAATATTTTGCTTCTTTTTTTTTAAATTTTCATTTATAATAGATAGACATGAAATGAAAACAATTTATGTCATTTTATTAAGTGATCTTTTTTGTACCTACTCATGAAATTTCAAGGTTTTATACTAAGGATATTCTAAATGCACTGGGCTAGAAGCTTGTAAGATAGTGAGCATAGGGAATGATCTTTGCTACGACTTCCTCTTACGATGTCTCAAGAAAGGTAAGTGTTATTGTCCTCTTTTCTTACAATGAACACTTATCTTTCTTTGGAAGAAACAGGCCTTTATGCTCTGTACGATGCTCTTTGCTCCACCATGCTCTTCGCTGGTGAGCCATCTTAAGAGGAAGTCGTAGCAAAGACCTTCCATATGCTCACTATGTTACAAGCTTCTAGCCCAGTGCATTCAGAATATCCTTTGTATAATACCTTGAAATTTCATGAGTAGGTACAAAAAAGATCACTTAATGAAATGACATGAGTTGTTTTCATTTCCTGTCTATCTATTATAAATGAAAACTTAAAAAAAAGAAGCAAAAGATTTTTGCATGTGGCACCACTACATAGTCCTAAGGATTTTAAATATAAAATAAAATATATTAGATGCTATTTCCTAGTTTTTAATTTATGCCATTTCATGAAGTGATCATTTTCGTACCTACTCACCAAATAGCAAGGTTTTCTACAATGTAGTTTCTAAATGCACTTCGCTAGAAGATTGTACCATAGCGAGTATAGAGAATGATCCTTACTAGGATTTCCTTTTAAACTTAATTAGTCACCCCTTCATAATAAACAGGCTCCTTTTGCTAGATGTGACAAAGACTTTGACCGTTCATTATTGCGTAAACGACATACAGTAGAATCTCGATTAACCGACCTAATTCGGACCAAAGGTAGGTCGGTTAAGCGAAAATTCCAGATAAAAGAGAGTTGTAAAAAACAATAAAAAGTAAATGATTTTTGTTTATTGAATACAGAACTTTTAATGTTTTTTTATGACATAATTGTTGGAAATGAGTTTTTGTTGCAATAATCTTGATCATCTTTGCTTCGCTGTTCTATCCCGGAGTCTTTTTGAAGGCAATAATTCAGTTTGATCTGTATCCGAAGGTTGCTCTAACCATGTCAGTTCTTTAGAAAAAACAGTCAAAAGCCTCACCATTACTTATGTAACTTCAGATCAAGGGAAAAGATTACGGTTTAAAAAGGAACACAGGATTTATTACTAATTTGGGAGATTTTTGATGTCGACTAAATGATTGCCGGTTAACAGAGAGTTCCGGATAAAGGAGGGACGGTTAATCGAAGTTCTACTGTATTTACGAACTAATCAACACTCCTGTCCAAAAGATAGCTTATAGGCCTTCTTACTAATAATATCAACTTAATACCAAATAATCGTACGCTAAGTTCCCCGTAGAAATAAATCTCTGCCGCTTGATGGTCTAGAGACAACATACTGGAACAAGTAGTTGTGAGTGGAAGATCTCGTATATAATAGTGTTTATGACAAGGAATATTTCGGTCTACCAGTCAAGCTACAAAGATGCAGACGTCATGCGCGTGTGACGTTATCAACAATTGTATTTTATTTAGGTACATTTCTTTTCGCCGTGTGGCAATGTTAAAAACAATAGGACTGTTAGAGAGAGAGCTATGCATGATGTTGTGTTTACCTCTCAAATATTGTAATTTAAAAGTAACTTGATAAATTAGAGAATAAATTAGAAAATTCCAAGTTTCAATATAGAAGAAGTCGACTATTCGTATAAAAGCTTCAAAGATTGTAACGCAAGACGTGGGAAAAAAAAGAAAGAAAAAAAAAGTCAGGAATTAAGAAAAAATATGATTTGAATATGAGGAACCAAAAACTCTATACATACAAGGCAAAGCTCTCATTGATTCATCACTTACTCTCCTACTTCCCATATAATCATTACTCTGAAAATAGATACAAAAATCAACAAGAACAAACATAGAAAAATTAAGCTATTCGGATATCTCTCAACCTAATTTAAGGGGTAAAAAAAAAGAGTCAACTGTTCCAAATAAAGGATATTCAAAAGTCCCACTTCCAATACAGTCACAACTCTTGATATTTGGTAGAAATGTCAATAAGGACAAGCGTAGAGAAAGTCAACTATTTTGATGTCTATCAATCATTTTTAAGGGGTTGAAAAGTGTCAAACGTTGTAATTGTAGAATATTTAAATATTCATCTTGTAGTGCATAGTCATAACTCTGATATTTGGTAGAAATGTCAATAAGGACAAGCGTAGAGAAAGTCAACTATTTCGATGTCGGTCAATCATTTTTAAGGGGTTGAAAAGTATTAAACGTTGTAATTGTAGAATATTCAGATATCCATCTTTTAGTGCATATTCACAACTCTGACATTTGGTAGAAATGTCAATAAGGACAAGCGTAGAGAAAGTCAACTATTTCGATGTCGGTCAATCATTTTTAAGGGGTTGAAAAGTATTAAACGTTGTAATTGTAGAATATTCAGATATCCATCTTTTAGTGCATATTCACAACTCTGACATTTGGTAGAAATGTCAATAAGGACAAGCGTAGAGAAAGTCAACTATTTCGATGTCGGTCAATCATTTTTAAGGGGTTGAAAAGTATTAAACGTTGTAATTGTAGAATATTCAAATATCCATCTTTTAGTGCATATTCACAACTCTGACATTTGGTAGAAATGTCAATAAGGACAAGCGTAGAGAAAGTCAACTATTTGATGTCGGTCAATCATTTTTAAGGGGTTGAAAAGTGTCAAACGTTGTAATTGTAGAATATTCAAATACCCATCTTGTAGTGCATATTCACAACTCTGACATTTGGTAGAAATGTCAATAAGGACAAGCGTAGAGAAAGTCAACTATTTCGATGTCGGTCAATCATTTTTAAGGGGTTGAAAAGTGTCAAACGTTGTAATTGTAGAATATTCAAATACCCATCTTGTAGTGCATAGTCATAACTCTGATATTTGGTAGAAATGTCAATAAGGACAAGCGTAGAGAAAGTCAACTATTTCGATGCGGATTAACCAATTTTAAAGGGTCAAAAGAGTGTCGAAATGTTCTAAACAAAGAATATATCAATCAAGGATGAAACTGGTCTCGTATTTTTGATCTAAATATCCCAGCTTTGTTGAAATTGTGGAAACGAGATTGGGAATGTATAAAATGTGATTGTAAAAGTCATTGTTCCAACAGTTTCCGAAACTGTAATAAAGCAACTCATCTGGGCTTATCATAACAAGTATTGTAAACTAGAAAGTCATTTAATCGAGATGAAAAGAAAGCTATTTTCAACAAAAATGTGGAAAAGTTCAAGAGGGAGGCAACATGTTTGTTTAAGTGTCACGGCATGTAAACACCGTATTGATCTCAATTGAGGGACTGAGAAGCAAAGGAGGTCTAAGTGACCTTTCTTAACTTTTGAGAAAATAAACTTTAAAGTTTCTTATTTATATTAAATTCTATGAAAATTATTGATATCTCCATCCCAGAGGTAAGTATTTGAACAACAAATAATTTTCATACAAATTTAATATAAATAAGAAGCTTGAAAGTGTATTTTCTCAGAAGTTAAAAAAGTCGCTTAGACCCCTTTGCTTCTCAGGCCCTGAATTGTAAATGTAAGTTTCAAGTGAATATTTTTAGTTCCCGATTTACATCATTTGATATTGTGACAAAAGTATGAAGGTATCAGCCACGGAGTTGCGATTTCTTTATTTTTTTCGTCGGAAAAACAGCAGGTTTAGACTTAAAGAAGTCTAGATGATAGAGTAATAATACATCGTGATGAACGTCAAGAAAAATGCTCCGTTGTCTTTCTTGCTCACACTTCAAGTTCCTAGACATCCTTTACAATGACAATGTTAAAGTCAAGAAAGAAGAAAAAAAATCCCGATTTTTAAACAATCAATATCATACCTTGACAAATAAGAGTTGTGTTAAAGGGCTCAGATATGAAGAGCAAAAGATTCAGAATATCTGGTCATGTTACTGCTGCTATGGCGTCGAGTGTGCTAGAAGATATTGGTATGACTTCAGAATATATTGGATGGCAAGCCGACTGGACCAAAGGCACTTATTGGATCAATTGGTGGAAAGCTCAGTAGCTTATGAGCAGTTTTTCGGGTTTTCCATGCGTGATGGTTGACAAGATCGAATTGAATTCTTCATTTGTACATTAGCACACAATATCCTTCGTTTCAACTCAAAGAAATCATTCATTTCATCTTGAAATGTTACATGCTAGTATGGTTTAACATAAAGAAAAGCAGAGGATTCACTGAAGGCGCTCACGTAATTGTAACTTCTTGTTGCATGCTAAAAGGTATAATTTTGTTTCGTCATCATAATTGTTCTCGTCTTTGAAAGAATTTCCTACCCATCCTGAGAATTTGCCTCTCTCCATGGCGATAGACCTCATGTACGAGAACAGTTTTGAAAGCCAGGAAGTGCTATCCCTCATTGAAGACTGATATTAGATACTTCAGAGTTCCATGTCTAAATTTTAAAGCAAATGTCTGTTTCGAAATGGCCGACTGGAGTTCAATTACCTTTTCATCTTCGCCTGCTTTTAGAAGGTTGGGAGATACGAGTTTGAACTTCATCTTTCAAAGAAAACGACCGAGTAAAGCCAAAAATCACCGATCATGATAATTAGGTTCTAAGGCGGGACAAATGAGCTGAAATAATATCACATCGGTGTTTTAAATAACATATGTAACAAAAAACAATAGTTGGAACCTAGTAACCTACGAACATTCACAATCGGAAGAAAATTCACAATCTAAAAATTGAATTGCAGAAACTGTAACTAGCGTTCTTTTTAAGTTTCCCGCCATCTGGTCATTTTCCTCAACGTTTTTCAACAGAAAACAAGCAAGCACTTACCACTTGGAAAAGATGAAAACTATTATTACAAATTGAGAATTCTGAGACATTTATACTCGGTGCAACTTCTGATTTAAACATTCATACTTAAACATCTGATATACACATTAAAACTAGATGGAATTTTTTTTTTGTGACGTTAAAAATGTCATTACACATTTTTTAGTACATTTAAATTGAATTGAATAAATACAAGGAAATAGAAAAGTACAAGAAGATATATAGATGATATGCGGCTGAGTAAATCGATAAAAATTTCATGCTGATTGATTTGTGGGAAAGAGCAAAAGGTAATAGTAAAAATATTTCTGAATCAAATACTGAAATGGAGTTTTGTCTATCAAAAATCTTCTATTCAGTTATTGTGCCTTCAGGTGTTCGGAAAAATATATATATATATATCCGAGATGATACGATTCAATTCAAAAGTGAATACTTGTTTTCAAAGGGCTAAACATATTTTTAAATGTAAGATATAAAATATAATTATCCTCTTCTCAATCAAATCAAAATGCTATTATAATAAAAATAATTATGTTGTATGATTAGAACTGAGATTTGCAAGGGGTTCAGAAACATATAGTACATAAACATTTTCTCTATGATTTACTATTTTAACTTAAAAAACCCCATTATGAAACTACGTTTGTGGTCACTTCAATCCCTCAGACAAGTCACTCAAAGCGAAACAAGCAGTCCTATGGAGCTTATTATACTCAGCCACTGATGTGACCAGAAACGGTGGCGTATTCGCCACTCGAGTGGTTCTGTATAATAAGGCCCTAAGACATTTAAATTTAAAAATGGGGTGTGGAACATTGCTCAACTTTCAGTTATCACTATAATACTGATGTCAATTTGTGTCATTTGCCATTTTTATATTTTCATCATTCATTTAGAAAAAAATAAGGCCAGATTGGCTATATTTAAAAAAAAATTAAAAAAATCGTTAAAATGGTGATTTTGACTATATACTTTTCGATAATTCTCATATTATCCTTTCTTATAGGGGAAACTGATAAAAGGAGAAAAAACGATCGTTGATGAACTATGTTCAAGCAAAGAGAACTCTGGGCTGAAGGCATGCGTTTTCAACTTTTTACGCCATTAAAGCATTTTTACGGAAATTTCGGAGGTGGGGATGTTTAGAACACATTAAGATGCATTCCACAGCGATTTTTATCAAAATTGTTAGAGCCGTTTTTTAGCAATCATTGAAAAACTTGATTTTTTCAATGGCAGCTACCTTATGCGGAAGGTATATATGGTAGGTCTAATGTCACCACTAAACTGCACACCAATTTATTCGGGAGTTTTGCTGACCACGTACACACAGACACACATACAGAAATTTTTTCTGGATAAATTATTTGAAATCAGGATATTCCAAAACGTAAATACATATGAGTAATTGAAAGAAATAAAACGACTATAAAAAAAGAACAAGTAGTTAATAACAAGTTACAGGGATACAGGATCTTCCATAAAGTATATAGTCCAGACAAACTAGGGCAAAAAATAGCCGAACCTCAAACAAATTGCAAATAAAAGTTTTTTACGTGTTTTCGATTCAGAAAAATGTCCTGAACAACATATCAAAAATATAAAAGACGGAAGGCCACCATATTGGCTGTCATCTTGAATTTCTCTCGTAACAGTAGTATGCCAATAATTGATGGTACAGGGCTCCGATTTCCTCCAAATATGCACCAAATGAAACGGTTTTCAGTGCTTAATCCATCAACTAGAAACACATCCTTTATTTGCTTGTTTTGATTGTAGTCCAGTCATTTTAGAGCTTTAAAAAAAAAAAAAAAAAAAAAAAAAAAAAAAAAAAGGCCAAATATTATCAATAGATTGCAACAAAAGAATTTTCAGATTCAGAAAAATGTCCTGAACAACATATCAAATGTCTAGAAAAACATAAGTAACGGAATTCCGCCATATTGGCCATTTGCCGCCATCTTGAATTTCTCTCGTAATAGTAAAATGTCTATAATAATGCTACAGGGCTCCGATTTCCTTCAAATATGTACCAAATGAAAGGGTTTTTAATGCTTAACCTTTTAAACTAGAAATACTCTCTATTTAAACAACTATATCACTGTAATAGAATTAAAAAGTATTTTTATTTGATTGTTTTGATTGCTTTTTAAATGATAAATTTAAAGTTTTGTTTTTCTGTTATTTTCTTAAATATAAAATTTCTTTTGAAAACAATTTTATTAAAAACACAAAATATATGACATTTCATAAAATTTTTAATCATGGAAGCCAAAAAAGTACTCATACCACCAACTTTTATAATTGAAAATAGTAGTTTGAGGTAATTTATAACCAAAATATGTAGTGGTAACACAAAGAAAATCTATTTTCATTCAACAATTTTTTCGCAATTACTTATTTCAATTGAATTTTTTTTTTCACAGTAATTTTAATTGAACTCTAAAGTTGCCCAGTTAATCTTGTATTTATTTGCAACTAGAAACAACCATGAGCTGGAATGGTTCTGATTGAATGGTAGTAATTATGGGTATAAGTTGATCTCTTTGTAAAATCTTAACCAGTCATGAGATACAAGTGGATTTTAGGTTTGAAACGAGTCAAAAAAGTTTTGATATTTAACAGTAGCTGCTGTAAGAGGAAGTGACTATTTTTGAGTAACAGTAAAAATACATTGCGGTATTTTTGTTAGCCGACATTTCATTAAAGTGTTTGTATCGTAGGTCATCCAATGATGTAGTTGTCTTTCAACCATACAGGGCATATAAAGTCCTTTAGGGTTTAGAAGTTTCTTCTTTTCCATTGTAATAGCATGTGAAATTTTTTCGATGAATAGAGCGACCAGATATTTTTACCTTTTATAAATTTAAGAACTGATGTCTAATTGTACAAAGGTGGATCAAGACTGAAGAGGTTCTTTTTATTGAAAAAGTCAGGCTTTTCTTTGCATCTTTTCAGCTCTTTTCTTTACCTGGTGTGCATCTTAGTATTTGTTAACGAGTGTGACACTTGAAGCTAGATCATACACATATAGCTTTATTAATATATGTGCATAGAATCATAGATTTAACCCCAACTCGTCATTGTACTTCTGCTGTACCTGTTCTTTTAGTTAATCGTTCTGTTCCTGTGATGGTTATTAATGTCGTTTCAATATAATGGTTCAATTCATTAGTGTCGGTTCAATACAACAAAGCCAATGACAAGAATTTCCCAATTCTCATTACAGTGACGAAATCCAAGTAGATCTTTTTGAAAGAATTTGTACACGATTGGATGTGAGAATTATCGACCTATTTTAGGTGTATATACGATTTTGTTTATGAATTGCATCATGCTTGAAAATTATTTCAGAGTTATTCTTAGGTGTTATTCAAAGTTATTTCAGAGTTGTTTAGATATATTTTATAGTTAGTAAATGCAGAATCCATTTCCCAGAGCATTCTGCTCTGAAGTACTTCTGTAAACGTCAACCATTTTTACGCACTTAATCCAGGATCTAATAGTTTAACTAATCAACTCGTTTACAAAGAGTCAATTTTACTACTTACATCAAGTATTATATAAAACAAAAATCATTTTACCAATTTAAGACAATAGTTTCTTATGCATATTTTTTCTCAAGCAGTCATCATATCTAAGGAAATAAAAGGTTAATCAAATCTAAGGAATTATGTTGTATTTGGTAGCAACTCATTACGTGTCTGCTTGTTTTTAATTCATGAAATTGTCTATTGAAGTGGCAGTGATACTTCTAAAGCCATTGTAATTGGTAATGTATTAAAGGCAGCACATCTAAAAATATATGTCCTCTTCTAAATTGTGCTACTGCCTCTTACTAAGAATATCTGCAAAACTTTCATTTAAAAATTCCTTTTAAGCTAAAATGTGTCATATGATGACCAATGCATCCCAAAAATGTTCCCTCATTATGTAAATCACCAAGTATTGAGTCTAAATCATTTAAACTATTCCCTTGGTGTTCAATTGAAATAACTGCGAAAAAGTCGAATGAAAACTAATGTTCTTTTATGTCATATCATTACCTTTTTTTTGGCATAAATTGCACCAAACTGCTTCTATTTTTAAATGTTAAAATTGGTAGATGTAGTTTTTGACTTCCATGTTCAAAATTTTTATAAAATTCAATAAATTTTATGATTTCAGTCAAATTGTTTGTTAAAGTTATACATTTGGGATTCATAAAGTAATCGAAACAAGCAATTAAAAGTATTTTTAAAACCATTACTATCAAAAAGTTTTTTAACTAGAATGTGTTTCTAGTTTATTAGGTTAAGCATTAAAAACCCTTTCATTCGGTACATATTTGAAGGAAATCGTAGCCATGTAGCATTAATTATAAACATTTGACTATTACAAGAGAAATTCAAGATGGCGGACAATGGCCAATATGGCGGGCTTCCGTTACTTATATTTTTCTAGACTTTTTATATGTTGATCAGGACATTTTTCTGAATTTAAAAATTCTTTTGTTGCAACTTATATGATGTTTAGCATTTTTTTAGCTCTAAAATGACTGGACTACAATCAAAACAAACAAATAAAAGTATTTTTAATGCTATTACTATCAAAAGTTATTTATATAGGTTTTGTTTCTAATTGATAGATTAAGCATTGAATACCCTTTCATTTGGTACATATTTGAAGAAAATCAGAGCCCTGTATCGTTAATTATAGTCATTTTACTGATTACAAAAGAAATTCAAGATGGCGGCCATACGACGGTCTTCCGTCACGCAGATTTTTCTAGACTTTTGATATGTTGTTCGGGGGATATTTTTCTGAGACGGAAAACAAAAAAAATAAAAATAAAACTTTTTTTGTTGCAATTTGTTTGGAGTTTTCACCTAATTTGAATGGACAAAAACTTTAATTTTGAAATGATATAACGATGCTGGACGAAAAGTAAAAACAAGTGGTAGAGGAAATAGAAGGATGGGTCATAATTTAGTTTACTTTCAATTACCCATAATTATACATAGGTAATGAAAGTATAGGATTCGGTCAAAAAAAATTCGATTTTTTTTTTTTCTTTGGCATTTCTCAACGTTTGGGAGCATCCAGATTTCAAAAAAAGTGATCTAAAAAAATGTATGTCTGTGTGTCTGTGGTCAGCATAACTCCCTACCAAATCGACCAACGATGTTGTGCGGGTAGGTAGTGGCCATTGAACCTACCATTAAGATTTTCGTCAAAATCGATCATGTGCATAAGGCTGCTGCTATTGAAAAAATCATATTTTTCGTTGATTGCTAAAAAATGGCTCTAACGATTTTGAGGAAAATTGCTGCGGTAATGCCTCTTAAGGTGCTCTAAGCATCCTCATCTTCAAAATTTCCACAAAAATGCTTTAAGGGGACTGTTAAGTCAAAAATAAAAAAATTTCAATTTTTGTCTAAAATTCATGAAATTTTTTTGTGCAGTTCAATAGCAATTAGATGAAACACAACCTAAAATTTCAAAAATTTATATTGATTTTTTTTTCAAGAAATTAAATTTTTATTGAAAAATTTAGCGTTTTTTCTGTAATTTTAAAAACGCTCCTTGCGATTCAATTTTTTTGCAATCTGTCTCAATTTTTTTGTACAAGCTAATCGAAATTATATTGACATAATTGTGCATGGATTTTTAATTTGACTCATTGGTAAATTATTTAAAAGTAAAACTTTGGTACTACGGCAAAAAAATTTTAACTTTTTAAATAGAAGCATTACGAAAATTGCTGTAAAACAATAAAAAAATACCAGATTCCAAAATCCATGCACAAAAGTGTTCAAAATAGTATAGTAAACAATATCTCCAAATTTAAAAAAAATACATCAACTTTTGAATCGCAAGGAACAAATCGAATACCATAAAAATATTAAAATACACATGAAGAGAAAAATGCATTTTAAGAAATTGAAATACATACGATTTCTAATTTGCGCGCTTACAAAAACTCAAATAATATTCTTAATTCTTCTCGGATCAGCAAAAGTAAGGTATGTACTGAAAGCTAGAATTGTCGGCTATATATTTTCACTAAAATATAAAAACAGAAAATTTTGAAATTTTCGCCTTAACAGTCCCCTTAACGGCGTAAAAAGTTGGAAAACGAATGCCTTCAACACAGAGTTCTCATTGCTTGAACATAGCTCATCAACGATCATTTTTTCTCCTCTTCTCAATTTCACTTATAATAAAAGGATAATATAAGAATTATCGAAAAGTATATCGCCAAAATCCTCATTTTTGCTTTTTTCTTCTTTTTTTCTAACACCCATACAAGCATGCATATCCCAAGCATATATCACCCATTTAAGCCTTTAAAATTATAATTTATACAAATTTAGTAATATTACTAAGTAAAAATTAAATTTTATTAAAAAAAAAGTAGTTCATATAGTGAACTCCATTTTTAAAATTTTAATTTAAAAAAAAAAAAAAAATCATAAAATTTTAAATTCTTTTTTTTTTTTTTTTTTTTTTTTTTAATGTTTTTTTTTTTTTTTTTAAATGTTCTGAGTAATGCACTCTATTTTTTTTTTTTTTTTTTTAATTCACAAAATTTCGAATTCCATCTTCTTTTTCATATGTCAATACTTTTTCTTGATTTTTAAAAAAAAAAAATTTCGTACTAATATACTTTGACATTTTAGGCATCGGATTTAGAATAAGTAAAATAGTTCGCAAGAAAAACAATAATTACTGGATCAGGTAAAAAATGCGTAAAAAAGGATATTTTTCAACATTTAAATTTGTGAAAAAAAAAGTTTATATTTTATTCAAAAATCCATGCCTATTTTTGTCAAATAGATCTTTAGAATGACACATTTCAATCATATTTGCTGAAGTTTTAGTATTTTGAGTAAGGTTCATTTCAAAATCATGAACTGAGAAAAATGCATTCGAAACATCGAAGGAGCTACTTCGGCAATACTAAATTCTCCTAAAAAATATAGTTTTTCAGCAATTGCAGTTATCGGATCAGTTCAAAAATTTGCCAGAATAGGGAGAAGATTTCAAAGATTTTAAACACGCAAAATGCTGAGCAATTTACTTGCACTAGTAGGAGATATAACTGACAAACAATGACCGTATTGACTGGTATAAATATATATTTATACCGGTCAATACGGCCATTATTTCCAACTTCATCTTTGTGCCGCAAATAAACTAAATTCGCATACACTAACAAAAACAAAACATGAAACAATAAGTTTAAAGTTTAACTTTTTATTTCAACATTTTATTCATTTGTAAAATTTAATAAACTACCTTTCTGCTTATCTAAATGCATTGAGGTGTGATTATTACATCTAGAGAACATGGTCAGTCTCATATTTATCTACAAATTTGTGCTCGTGGTTATCGATCAAAATCGCAACCATGTAAAGGACGAATTTGATATGTTTTGCAATTTTGTATTGTAAGTTCGATATTTCTTGCATGATGAGCGAGACCTAAAAAGTGCCAAATTTAATTGGGTTAAAAAAATTAAATATTTTTATTTTCATTAACAAGATACTTTAAAATAAAACAGATATAAAAGTATATATTAATTAAGTTAAACGGTATTCTAAGTAAATTCAAATTACTATTTTTTTTAACTTGAAAATAAAACTATTTTACTATACCCAAAAACTCCACTTATCAAATGTAAATGAGTCATTTAAATAAGGTAGGAAAAGATTTTGGATAAAAAAAAAACAGCTTTTTTTAGTGTGTAAGGTATTTTAAGGTATTTTTAAAAGAATATAAATTTATTTATTTATTTTAATTTTCTCTAAAAATCGTTGAATTTACCACTTTAATAAACTTCACTAATAGTTGTGCACTATTTGAAACAAGATTTACTGAACTCGTTGACTTACTAAAAAAGGTAAAAGGTACGTTGAAAATTAAGTGTTGGCCTTGCTGACTGAAATTGTCCGGGTGCACGTATCTACAAGGTGCTGCTATTAATATCCAGGTCTCATCAAATAACTCCAAAAAATATTATGTGAATTAACATACTCATATAAAACGTTTCGATGTAATATTAATCTACCGTAATGCAGTTCTGCGCTAGGCCTCTTTCAGTCAGAATGCTCTTCAATTCTGACGTCATGACGTTGATATCTTCGTATTCCTCAAACTTTGTTTGCTTCAGCAAATTTTTCAGTTTCGGAAACAAGATAATGTCGTGATCCGTGCCCTGTGGCAGTTTTGCCAATTGGAAAAAATTCATGATGAATGTACAAGTCTTGACACATTAAGAAAAACATGATGGCAGAATTGAGGAATATAGTGAATGAAGATTTTAACATGTTCATGAGTATGTCGAAATTTGTCATCATGTCTGCAAGATACTTCAATTGCTATGACAAAATGTTTCCTCATGGAAATCTATTAGTTTAATGGGCCTTTTTCGTCATAGAGATGAACTGTAATATATTAAATACATTGAAATACTTTTCGATTTATATATAAGCATTGAAATCGCTAGAACGCATTCGATTTATATATTAATTATCACAAAATATTTTGTCGAATAATAATTTTGTCTATGTTCTAAAATTAATAAGTTACAAACGTTTTTATTTTATTACTTGAGGTGGGATGATATTCCTTAACTGCATTACGGCAAGTCGAGATTACTTCGAAACATATTAAATTACTATATATTTCACATTATATTTTCCAGAGGTATTATAACTTTTCTAGAAATTAATAGCCACGCCTTGAATCAGATTTCGCTGAATTTCCTTTCTAACTTAAAAATACACTCACAATATTGGAGAAAGTATTTCTTATCAAATACTTTTCAACCACATTCCAAATGCTGAGATAGATTTAAACGAATGAAGCCGCAGTATACATTCAGACAAAAATTCGCAGTCAGAAATTGTACTATCGATGAAGACAATGTATGTTCTAAAAGCGGTGAATGTTCCAGATAAGCAAACATCAAGTACTTTTAAATTGACATAGGTAGTAGTTTTAAAGCATTATTACTGTGTAGGTTATAAATACACCAACAGCATTGAGGATTGTATTTCTTTTCATATCAGTCATACTCCAAATACTGAGATGGACGTTGGTGAAGTTGACTTTCGAAGTTAGTCGTCTCCAAACGTCTTGTCCAAACTCGGAATCATTCTCAAGAATATGCTGTTTCACCATTTCTGCAGATTCAGAAACTTGCGCAGCTGATAAGATCGTAGAGAAAAATGCAAAGCAGCTCCAGGCGGTGGTGACCATTTCATACGAATTCGTTGTATAGTGGACCACGTGGTAAGTCTGGCAAAATAAATTAAACATAGTTGCAGTAAAAATCCAAAATATCTGGTCAGAGTACAATGCATCGACGTAGTTCAGCGCTCTGGTGATGCAAGTATAGTAGTTCAGGACTTGGTGGCCTTTCAAGTTCTTCTCGAGGAGAAATCTGTAAACAACGAAAGCTCTCTTCAAGATCCAGCAGATGGTACAGTAGTACAAGAGAAAGCAGTCCGTCAGTGTGAAACCCAACTGTCCAATAAAACTCAACAAGTTGATCAGGAATTTGATCGTTGGGCTAAAACTAGGATTGTTTATTAGAGTCAGCCACAGCAACTGTGTCTGGACTAAGTACTTCAGTATGATCAAGCAGCACATCAGGAAAATAACGATTCGAAATTTTAATACCCTCGTTCTGTCTATTATGAGTCCTCCGAAAGGCTGAAGACACTTCTCAAGAAAAAAGAGTGTTCTTCGAATGGACCTTCTCTTGCTGAAAAGCAACAACACCTCAATTGTCATTAGTGCCTGTGAAAATGTTATCCACGTCACGCGAAGATTCTTCCGTAGTATCTGAATGTACCACAAATAGCCAAAGATGTTGATTCCACTCAAAATCAAGAGGAGAAGGAAAGGGATGGTTAATAGTTTCCTCAGAAGACATCTCAAACTTATTGCGCAAGTTTTACTTCTGGCAAACACGTCAATGGAGAAAAGGAGAAACAGTACGAAGATGGGCCGAAACAGTTTTACAAACATCATGCTTGTCTCGATATGTCAAAAATATGTCTTGATACAAACACTCGTTAACTCACCGATTTACACTCGTTCAAAATTTATTGAGTACAGTTTTCAGTAAGTAAAGCTCCGAACTATAAATTCAGTACCTTAAAAAATATTTTCTGATTTCAGAGTTACCAACTTACAAGGAGACCTTTAGGTTCTGGAAGTTTTCAATGACATCAACTATGTATACTAATGTGCATAATTGTTGGATCAAACTGATGTTTTAAATTTGTCTATCCGTTTTCCACTCCGTTAGAGACACAATATTCTACAATCAACAAAATTTCGATCAAAAGAATACTGTTCGATGTAGTATAACATTCATTTTCACCAACTCAAAGTTATATACAGACTGAATTTGAATAATAATATTTTCTGCAAATATCGTTGTAATGTATTTTGAACGATATCGAAATACGAATATAAATTATTTAAGAGTCTGTGTTTTGTGATTATATTCTCAGGTTAGAAATTTTTATATTTAACATATCATGTAAACTAAAAGGGTTGTATTATCTTGCCTACAAAAGCCGATTCACACTCCTTGCCCCAAAAAATTTTCTACGGCTACTTATATTCCGCTAATAAAAATCATCCAGTATCAATTTACAATCAACCTATATCGAACTAGTAACTCCCCAGGAGTAATAACATGGAAAAGGCGGATATCAACAACATAACATACATGCTCAGCGTGACCGCCAACCAAAAGCAAGCTAATATCGAGGAAATCAAAATTTTGAAAATGGTAGTTTTTAAAACAAATGGTTTGTGTCGAATTCATTTTTTCTCAGAAACATTGATATAAAGTGTTTATTACCTTATACATATGGATGGAAATTTTTCGTCTGGACAGACCCTGATCTTTCTCATTCTACAATATAAAATATAACACAAAAACAACAAAAACCAAATTCTTATCTATTTCACTCAAGGAGAAAAACTAGGATAATAGATATAGATCCAACAAAAACATCTCTCTAAAAAAATGCCAAGTTCTTCATTCAATGATTAAGGCCGCGAAAATTATTGAGATCGGAAGTAGAGCCAAGTTTAAAGTTGTTGTAAATTACGGTCAATAAAAATTAGAAAAATTTTCTTCTCAAAGTCAAAATTCCCCTGCATAGGCCTAAATATCCAGCTGCCAAAATATTTGTGACACTTGGCCATTACATATCCTTGTTCACTGACGCGTAATGGCCAAGTCACACAAGCTGTTGGTTGGTTGTATTCAGATTATCTGGCACCGTCAGCAACACGAGGGCTATAATGCGCCGAAACATTCTTCATTAGACAAGCCAACATACATTTATAAACACCCATGACTAACACGGGACTCGAACCCGCAACCTCGCGGTCTAGAAACCAGTACGCTAATCACCATACCGTTTGGTCGGCTAAGTCACACAAGCATTTTTGTAGCTAGATATTTTGGCCTATGCAGGAGAATTTTGACTTTGAGAAGAAAAGTTTACTAATTTTTATTGAACGTAATTTACAACAACTTTAAACTTGCCTCTACATTAGATCTCAATACTTTTCATGGCCATAATCATTGTATGAGGAACTTGGGGCCATTTTACAGAGATGTTTTTGTTGGGATTTCTCTTCATTTTTTAAGGTATAATTTTAAATTTATTAATTATTTGCTCGACAATAACTCAATTTAAAATGTTTAGTTTTCATAGTTTTTAAACTTGCAAGAAAACTTCCCGAGATTGAAAGGGTTAAGCATTTATGTGTGTGTGTGTGTGTGTGGGTGTGTGTGGGTGTGCTTTCTTATTATACAGTCGATCGTTGACAAACTTTTTGTTGCGTCCAACTACGAGAACTATATAATTAAACCACTCTTATATTCTTTTAATTGTTATTTATTTCTAGAAGGTTTTAAAAAACATTCTCAACAACATCCAATTAGCTAAGAAATACACGATATTTTTCTAAAAAAGTTCAATTTACCGGACTGCAGTCCATTATGTACTTATGCATTCAATATGAAAAATAATATAACATTATTTTTAATCAATAGTTTTTTCAGATATCCAAAAAAAGTTGGTGAAGGGGGAAAAAAAATTAACAATTAGGGATCATTTCTTAGGCAATTAAACATCGCAATGGTAAATTTTATAATACCAAGTACATTTTTTTTTTTTTATTATTATTATTTCTTGATTTTAGGCCTTTGCGGCTTGTGGTGAGTGTTTTCTCCATTTATATATTGTTGCACAAATTGTCTGTATATCGTGTAAATAGTGACGTATTATTTTAAAATTCAATTGTAATTTATTTTATCTTATTTTATTTATTAACAGCGATAATACAGGTAAGAGAAAGGTGGCAACACCTAAAGCAATCGAGAAATTTCGAGATGTTTCTTTTTCGGCGAATTGGCTGGATATTTCGAGAAAGTTCTCACGCGTCTGTTATAAATAAGACCAGAGATAGGGAAAGTTTGCAGTTTAACTTTGGAACTCGATGAAAGCTGAACGCTTTGAGTGTGCCTGATCTGAATTGTTGCTGAATTCGGAGTTGTTTTTATTGAAGCTTGTATTGAAGATTGATAGTGATTGTATTGTTCTTTGAATAACTTTTGTGAGTTTTCTGAAGCGAATAAATAATAGTTTTTATCTAATAAAAACTGTGTCTTCATTGCCTCTGTTGAAAAATTCATAACGGTGGTGTCAGAAGTGGAGTTTCATAATTTCGAATGCCGATTACTAGAGGAATGATGAAAGACCAAATGAAGCAAATGATGGAAATGATTACGGCCGGGCATGCCCGCCAAGAATCCATCGCCGCCGAGATGAAAGATTGCCAAGAATCTACAAATGCCGAACTAGCAGCTAACATAGCCACCGGTCAAGTCCGCCAAGAAACGACAAATGCCGAACTCGCCGCCGCAATTGCAGCCAGTCAAGAAGCAACATCGTCGGACATTAACACCTTAGCTGGCCGGTGTGAGTTCACATCCACGGCCGTGATCAAAATCAAAGATGAAATGAAGACCGAGCTAGCCTAAATGGTAGAATCTACTATTATGGAGGCTTATCTTTGGCGAGGTCAACTACGGAGACTTATGGATTCTGTCCGATAGCCGAAGTTCCATTCAACACCTCAAAAACTGGGCCCTCGTGGGAGACAAAACCAGTCTATCCATAATACGCAAAGTCAAGAGCATATCCTAACTGCACAAAGTGCACTTCAATGGATCCCGTCACATGTAGGCATCCACGGAAATGAATTGGCTGACACTCTTGCTAAGGAGGGACTAGAAAACCATGTCCTCTCTACTGATGAACTCACATATCAAGAGTTATACTCAAAGAAAATAGCTCAAAATAAAGCGAAATGGCATATACCTCCGTCTCACGAAGGGTATAAAGCCAAAAAGCCAGGACACTCCCTATATCTTCCTTGTGATAGGCACACCAATACCCGTCTGTCCCGACTTGCTAGTGGTCACCTTAAAGGCCTCCCATATTCTGGAGGAAGCAAAAATTTTCCTCTTTGCCCTAAATGCCAAAAAGAACAGGCATCACCTCAGCACATTTTGGACTGCCTTGGACTGGATTGGGAGGACATTAATAACTGTCCACAACTAGTGTCAGACTTCATTAATGTCAATGGCTTCACTGATATTGTCTGACTTCGTCAGACAAAAGGGAGATTAGAAACAACAACAACAACATTATGAAGGCTACTTCAACTGTTCTGCAATCCACGAAAGAAGACGTTCTCACTGCTGTAAAGGGTGAAATGGAAGAAAAGGTGTCTATCACAAAAAGAGAAATCACGACTGCAAGAAAAGAAAAGGTTTCCACCATGAAAGAAGAGCAGGGAAGATTTATTGTCGCTATGGAAGAGAGACTTCGTAAATTGGAAATTCGAGGTAGTGTGTCAGCTGCATCACCGAACTCGGAGGAGGTTTCTACTGCAGTTTTGGCACCATGTCCCAACATCAAGGCTTCAATTTTAGATGGGAAGTCGGCTTGGAGCGTCTGTTGAACTCATTTCGACATGATAGCCACTGCTAATGGATGCGATGACCTCACGAAAGCATTCCATTTCGCAGCATCTCTTCGAGGTGAAGCTGCTGACATTTTACAGACACTACATGAAGAGAAGCGGGGAGAATTCGTGTCGCTGGCAAGTGCGTTGGAGTTAAGGTTTGGGGAGCAGCATCTAAAGGATTACAACAGACTGCAATTGAAAGTGAGACAGCAGAAGGCCAATGAAACTCTTCAAGAATTGGAGTCAGATATAGAAAGACTGTTGTTCCTCACTTTCCCTGACTTTCCCTCGGACGTAAAAGATAATCTGTCTCTTCAGTATTTTGTGTATGCCATCAAAGGTCCCGACATACAGCAAGCTACCAGGATGTCATACAACAAAGATCTGAAGTCCACCCTCGTCTATGCCATGAGAGTAGAAGCCGCACAGCAAGTTTCTAAAAAGATCGGCGTTTCGTACGTGGAACATTGACAGACGACTCCTCTGAACTTTTCACGAAGAAGTTTCATGAACTGTAAAACAAGATGGAGCGAATTATGAGAAGTAATCCTGTCTCGAGGGATCGAAAAACTAGAGTGGTTTGTTGGTTCTGTACCCGTGAAGGAAATTTCAGACGTGATTGCCCTGATTTGGACAAGAGAGGAGACAACCCCTCGTCCGAGTCTCAGCATTTAAACTAAAGAGCTGCTATCTCGCTGGGCGGAGGTCGCCGTGTAGAGCAGGTGGTGCCGCACTCAGCCTCTATCACATCTCATCCCTTCAAGGAGAAAACCATGGTTTATTGGTGGAGGGAAAGATCAATGGAACTAACTGTAGTTTAGTAGTTGACTCAGGGGCCAATGTAACCATCGTACGGACGGATGTAGTCCGGCGCCTGGACAGACAACCTCTTTCCACGGCGCCTTCAGTTTCACTACAAACTGTGACTGGTGACAAAATTTCTGTGCATGGGAAATTAAATGTCAACATCTCTTTTGGATTTCACACTTACACTCACACCGTTTACGTCGCTGAAATTATTGACCCATGCATTCTTGGACTGGACTTTTTAAAGGAAAATTGAATTACTTTGAATTTTGAGAAAGGCGAGCTTCAAACTGGGAAATAAGATGTTCCATTGTTCGGTTTGGACTCGAAAGAGCCGTGTGCATATGGAATAGTAGCTCTTGAAAACATCACCATCCCCTCCACGTCAGATTTGGTCGTAAAGGGTTTAGCAGAGCTCCCGAATGCCTCCAATTTGGAGTGACGCACTTCCCATCATCGAATAGCGTCCCGAAAGGAGTGCTAGAAGGAACGACGCTCGTGGATCTCTCTTTGGAGGTGTTGCATGTAAGAATGGCCAACATCAGTGATGCTTCCAGAGTTATCAAGAAAGGAGAAGAAATTGCCACCTGTACACCTGTTACAAGCATTGAATGGGGATCGGAGGAGCTTTCGACCGCACCCTCCGAGGATTTAGTGATCAGCTTGTCGGGAATGCTCGATTGGAAGGGAGTCAAGAGAAAATTGTCGGGAACCTTATAAGAGAATTTCAAGATGTTTTCTTCATGTCATCGAAAGATGTAGGAAGTACAGGGCTTAGCCAACATCGAATTGACACTGTGACCTATTTACCTATTAAACAACATCCTCGAAGACTTCCATTCGCAAAACAAGAGGAGATCGGAAAATTGTTACACGAGAAGGAGGAGAATAGAGTTATCGAACCCTCCTCAAGTCCATGGGCCTCTCCGATCGTACTAGTTCGAAAGAAGGATGGTTCCACAAGATTTTGTGTGGATTACCGGAAGCTAAACGAAATTACGAAAAAGGACATCTACCCTCTGCCAAGAATTGACGACACATTATACACTCTATCAGGGAACAAATGGTTTTCAACTTTGGTACTTCGATACTGGCACGTGGAGATACACCCCGACGACCGTGAGAAGACTGCCTTCACTACCGGACAAGGATTATGGCAGTTTCAAGTTATGCTGTTTGGCTTATGTAATGCACCGGCTACGTTCGAGTGACTAATGGAGACTGTGCTCAGAGGACTTCCCTACGAAGCCTTTCTGGTATATTTGGACGATATCATTATCACCGGGTTGAGTTTTGATCAACACTTACAGAACGTATTTTTGAAGCTTAGGGAAGCACACTTGAAACTTAGCCCATTAAAATGTAAGCTTTTTAGGCGGAAAGTCAGCTATCTCGGAAACATCATCTCATCTGTTGGAGTGAGCACAGATCCTGCCAAGCTGGTCTCGGCCGCAAGATGTTCATCAACGGCGAAGCTTCCTAGGCCTGTGCACATATTGCCGTAGATTTGTTAAAGGTTTCTCCAAGATCGCTAGACCCCCTGCATCGACTGACAGAGAGCAAGCAGAAGTTTCTGTGGACTGCCGACTGTGACGCCTCCTTTAATCAACTGAAGACAGTTTTAACATCCGTGCCTGTTTTGGCTTTTCTCGATGTTAACAAGGATTTTATTCTGGATACTGATGTCAGTAATGAAGGGGTGGGCACCGTTCTTTCGCAGGAAATTGAAGAACAGGAGAAAGTAATCGGTTATTTTAGTAAGAGCCTGTCAAGATCAGAGCGGAACTACTGCGTCACAAGAAAGGAGTTACTGGCAATAGTAAAGGCAGTTGAGCACTTTCACCATTACTTGTACGGTCGAAAGTTCCTTTTAAGAACTGATCATGTTTCTCTGACTTGGTTGCTGAATTTCAAGAATACAGAGGGACAAATCCCTCCCCAGAGGGAGAGCAAGGTGGATCCAGCGCTTACAAGATTACGACATGGATATCCGTCACAGAAAAGGAACGTCCCATGGGAATGCAGATGCTCTTTCCAGACGACCATTTCCGGAGAATTGCTGTTATTGTTCCAACGCCGACTCTAAGTTTGGGACAACCGCATCTGCCGTTCGAAAAATAACTTCCAAGTCATTTACTTCTGACGTGGACCCTTGGAGTGATCAGAATGTCCGAAAAAGTTAGGTCAAAGACCAGGACTTGAAGCCTCTAATTGAATTCATGGAAGCAGCTACCGGAAAACAAACTTGGCAGGAAATTGCATGCTATACCCCAACAATGAAGAGATATTGGGCTATGTGGGATTCTTTGCATTTGAAGAATGGAGTACTCTACCGTCGATGGGAGTCCGATGATGGCAGGAGCTTCCGGTGGCAATTAATCTTTCCTAAGTTCTAGAGTTACCAACGTTCTAGATGAACTTCACAGCAGCTCTACTGGAGGACATTTTGATATCATGAAAACTCTTCAGAAAGTCAGGGACAGATTCTTCTGGGATAAAGCAAAGTCCGATGTGGAGAAGTGGTGCAAGTCCTGTGATGCATGCAATTCACGGAAAGGACCGAAGACCCGAACTCGTGGAAAGTTGCAACGTTACAACGTAGGAGCACCATTCGAAAGAATTGCGTTGGACGTCATAGGCCCCCTACCTCACACAGTTAATGACAATAAATACATCCTAGTTGTCATGGACTACTTTAACAAGTGGCCAGAAGCATACGCGATTCCAGACCAGGGAGCCACAACCGTAGCAAAAGTCCTCGTACAGAATTGGATCTCCCGATTTGGCGTACCCCTGCTGATACATTCCGACCAGGGAACGAACTTCAACTCTGCTGTCTTCACTGGGCTGTGTGACTTTCTCGACATGGAAAAGACTCGTACAACTCCCCTGCACCCACAATCCGATGGAATGGTTGAACGATTTAATAGAACGATTCTGAATCATCTCTCCTTGTTTGTTTCCAAGAACCAGAAAGATTGGGATCAGAAACTTCCACTGTTCCTTTTGGCCTACAGAAGTGCTACTCACGAATCCACCGGATATACACCATCTCAAATGATTTTTGGAAGATACCTTAGACTACCCTGCGACCACCTCTTTGGATAACCATTGGACATTCCTTCCTCGCCTGTCCATCCCCAGGCACGTTTGGAAGCTGTACATCGGTTCGCCAGAGAGAAAATCAACATCATGATGGAGCGCATGAAGATCCGTTACGATGCCAAGGCCACGGACCGTTCATTTCAGGAATGTGACAAGGTGTGGTTATGGAATCCTAAACGTCGGAAAGGACTCTCCCCTAAGCTCCAGACGAACTGGGAAGGGCCGTATGTGGTCCATAAGAAGATCATTGGCGTCGTGGTAAGGATTCAACGGACACCTTCCTGCAAATCTAGAATTGTACATTACAATTGGCTAGCCCCATATTATGGTAGAAGTGATTGAATGGTGTTTCCTCTTAAGGACTTCAGTGCCCGGGACATGTAGTCATTAAGAAGGGGGAAAAGTTGCACAAATTGTCTGTATATAGAGTAAATAGGGACGTATTATTTTAAAATTCTATTGTAATTTATTTTATCTGATTTTATTTATTAACAGCGATAATACAGGTTAGAAAATGGTGGCAACACTTAAAGCAATCGAGAAATTTCGAGATGTTTCTTTTTCGGCGAATTGGCTGGATATTTCGAGAAAGTTCTCACGCGTCTGTTATAAATAAGACCGGAGATAGGGAAAGTTTGCAGTTTGACTTCGGAACTCTATGAAAGCTGAACGCTTTGAGTGTGCCTGATTCTGAATTATCGCTGAATTCGGAGTTGTTTTTATTGAAGCTTGTATTGAAGATTGATAGTGATTGTATTGTTCTTTGAATAACTTTTGTGAGTTTTCTGAAACGAATAAATAATAGCTTTTATCTAATAAAAACTGTGCCCTCATTGCCTCTGTGAAAAAATTCATAACAATATATTAAGAGCTACTAGTATTCTAAGTTTTATAATTCTAGCCTCAATAGAAATGTATTAGAATTGAGATTCAAATTTTTTGAACATTGACCCCTTCAGAGGAATCGGAGGGGAAAATCTCGATTTTTAGACTTTTTCCTTTGTATACTTGTTAAACCTTACAAGCATACCAAATTTCATAGTTCTATCTATGCTAGAAGCACCTTAGTAATTTGATGATCAGTGAATGAGTTCTGGGTAGATTTCAAAATATATCGTTTTCTGCCTTTTTCGAATATTGTCGAATATAATTGGATATAATTAGATATATAATCGAAACCAATATAATTGGAAATTTGTAACTTAGGGGTCTTAATTAAGTGGTTAATAAGCTACCCGTAAAAAAAATTGCAGCTCTCAGGCATACTGTGATACGCAGGTATGAGCATCGATATAGATAAACAACTGGATAGACTGCTTAACGCTGGGAAAATGAAGCTGTTGCCAGATGCAATTGGTGGGATAAAAAATACGGATTGCCGAGGATTGAAAATAAAATTTTGGGTTGCACACAGCAGAAATGTCAATAGTAGACCTTAATTAGTAATAATGTGCAAAAAAATATATACTCTAACACTTTACAAGGTTTTTCGCATTCCCATCCAACTATAAAAGTGAACTGCAATTGGTTAATCTTCCCCCCAGCTTCGCAAAGTTTCGCAATCCCCGTCGCGTTTTTCTCTTTGCATTGACAATGGAGCAGTCTATCCAGTTGTTTATCTATATCGATGGGTATGAGACGTCAAAATACTGCTGAGTAGCTTCTGGTAAAAGATGGCTGGCAGGGAACTTGGCGGGTGCAATGCTGTGTACCTAGATAGTATGACAATAGGAGGGGAAAAGAAAAAAGAAGAAAAAAAATTTAGTAAGTTCGATAACATTTAATAATAATAAAAAAAAAAAAAAAAAAAATTGGTAGGCTAAGCTACATGTATAAGAGAGCTTTCGATAACAATGTTTACCTCGTGGGAAAAATGATGAATATTAATTAATTAAAACATTAAAACATTGCATTTGAAATCAAAACATTTTTTGGGGGAAGATAATAAAAACTGAATGTTTATCATTTATTTTCATGTATATCAAACTCCTTTTGTAGCAACAATTCGTCATTGTTATCGTGTTGAGGGGACTTGGTACCCCTCGTTTTCACAAAAATAATAAAAATATAAATTTTCTATTTTTTGCGAACCTTCTCCTTATTCTGGCAAGTTTTTGAGCTGATCCGATAACTACAATGGACAGTTCCCGCATTTTTTTAAAAACGAATGAAATTGATTTATGTTTATAAAAAATTTCTTTCTGGTTCTAAATATCCAAATAAAAGTTATTTAAAAAAATTAGTTATTTAAATATTAAGAAAAGAAAATGCTCAAAAAACCCTCAAATTGCGATCCACTCAAAACGGACCGATTTTGAGTATGACGTCAAGAGCCCCGAAAGATTCGGTGACGTTAATCCCTTCGCTCCGTTTGTTATGGTGAGGTTTCAACCACAAAGTGTCAGCTATATACTCTGTGGTTTCTACTTAGTAGTTGCCGTTTCTAAAATATTTTTGGTCGCCAATTTTGTAGGTATTTGAGTTTTATTTAATTGCAAAAATGGAACCTGGTTTTGTAAGAGGCCAATCGGACAATTTGCTAAAAATTTAGTCGACAATGATGGCTGTCTATTTTAGCAAGAATATGGATTTTGTAATACCGGAAACCCGTTGCGTAAAACCCTTGGCCAATAGGTAAGATTCCCTGCTTTAATTAACTTGAATGGTTTTGTTGTGCTTGGAATAAAAAGTTTGGTGGGAAAATATCGGTATTTTTTCGTTAAAGGAGGCCGTCGTCAATATCCAAGTCCGCTACGGATTCTGCGCCAAGGTAATTTTTGCCAAAAATGGCTGCTCCGCCATTTTTTTAATGACAAGTTAACATAATTCGGCGTGGTTTTATGTAAACAATTCTTGGCGTTGAATCCGTACAGGACTTTGAATTTTAACTCATTACATTGCACTTAATGTTTACAAAAAAAAAATAGAATAGCTTTCCTAACATATAGCTTATTTTAAACTTAAAAGGCAAACATTCTTTAATTTTCCTAATATAAAAATTATCATAGATGCAACTTTCTTCAAAATGATCTTCACAAACATAACGTACAGTCTTTGTCGATAGTGGCATATTCTTCATTGCTTTTGGCACCACTTTTTTCGAGTATTTTCATTCCGTGGTAAGTAAATGAAAATTTTGTCAGGAGTTGTTATGGGCTTTTGCACATTGGCACGATACAATAATTGTAGAAAATGCTAGACATTTTAAGAAAAAAATCAATCAAATAATCTCAAAACAAAATGACGAGAAGACAAGTATTTGAAATTTCCATGATAACAACATTTTAACAGTCGCAACAGCCACGTGACCTATGGAGATATTTTGGAAGCGGTGACGTCACAATGAAGTCGTAAGAAAAAGAGGTCCGTTTTCCCGCAAAAATCTAACAGGCAAATTAAAAAAAAAAAGAGTGGATAATAGATATTTTTGTGTTAATGGTCATTTCGTGACATTTAGAATCGAATAGAAAAATTAAAAAAAAAAAAAAATTAAAAAATGTGGGAATTGTCCATTGCAGAAAAACTATATTTTTACGGAGAATTTAGCATTGCTGCAATTGCTCCTTCGAAATTTCGAATGCATTTTTCTCAATTCGTGATTTTTGAAATTCCCATCTTACTCAAAATGCTAAAACTTCAGCAAATATGAATGAAATGACTTGAAATTTGTTTTGTGTCTGCGGTCCACAGACAGCACAGAAGATAAGAAAAATCAAATTTCACAGCACTGACTTTTTTCATTACATAATTGTAATTTATCCGAAATAGTAGGTGTTCAATGTGCAGAACAGAGTTCTCCACTGCTTTAATTACAAATGAATTTTGAAAATGGGATTAACTTCTTCATATAGTTTCTTCGAGCATAGTTATCCACTATATGAAGAAATTTTCAGCAAAATGGCTTTCAAAAAGAATAAATACAGGATTAACATAAGTGAATTTCATTTGGAAAATTTATTAAGATTGGCTGCAACAAATACTGCGACAGATATTGACATTGTCATAAAATAAACGATTTCAACCGCCATCGTCTCACTATTGATATCGACTAAAACAGAGTAATCGGGAAATACAGTTTATATACTATTTTTAAAAGTTAGGCCAAGTCCCATTGTCACGTTGGAACAGAAAACTCACTTTTTTTCTAGACTTTAATTTACTAATAGTGAAAATTATTATTTTTTAAATAATTTGAAACAAAGAACCAAATATTAATTACTAGCAGAATACCCGTGCTTCGCTATGAAATTTTAACATGTACAATATTTAAGCCAGCTGTGAGGCCCCGCGTTGCGGAAATCCGTCATTGGTGTATAAGCCCCAATTTTTGGCGCTTCACTCGCAGGAAGGTTCATCGCAACGCAAAATCGAGCTTACTTTGCTCGATGAAAGGTTCAGTGATGCGTAAGCACAAGGTCGCTTCAAACACTAAAAACTAATTGTTACATAAAGCCTTAATATTAGAAGCCCCTCCCTTGTATAGAAACAATAAAAAAAATCCCCTTTAATAACTATAATACAACATCCCCTTAAGAATATTTTAACACGTGATGTTTGTAAAAAGCAATATTAGAAGGTCAAAACTAGTTATGTTGAAACATTCAGAGCTCTAGGCCTATTAGAAGTCACTTTTTGTGAAAATATTAATTAAAAATTCATTAAAAAACAAATAAACATTTTAACGTTCTTTTTGTCAAAAGTCCAATTACTAGGTCAAAACTATTTGTGTTGAAAATTTCAGAAATGTAGCCCAATTAGAAATAGTTTTGTCAAATATTTATTAATTAATAAATTAAAAAACAAATAAAATTTCAAAATTCTGTTTTTAAAAAGTCCAATTTGATGGCCAAAACTACTTATGTTGGAAATTTTAGAGCTGATGCCTTATTAGAAATCATTTTGTAAAATATTCATAAATAATTAAAAATATTAATTAAAAAAGAACTAAACAAAAATTTAATATTCTGTTTTTCAGAAGTCCAATTAAAATACTAAAAGTACTTATGTAGAAAATTTTAGAGCTGTATCCCTATTAGAAATCGTTTTGTAAAATATATATTAATTAAAAAAATTAATTAAAATGGAACTAAATAAAAATTTAAAATTCTGTTTTTCAAAAGTCCAATTAAAAGGCTAAAACTACTTTTGTTGAAATTTTCAGAGCTGTAGCCCTATTAGAAATCATTTTGTAAAATATTTATTAATTAATTTAAAAAAAAAACTAAATAAAAATGTAATACTCTGTTATTCAAAAGTCCAATTAAAAGGCTAAAACTACTTATGATGAAAATTTAAGAGCTGTAGCCATATTAGATATCGTTTTGTAAAATATATATTAAATTATTAAAAAAATTAATTAAAAAGGAACTAAATGAACATTTTAACATTCTGTTTTTCATAAGTCCAATTAGAAGGCTAAAACTACTTACGTTGAAAATTTCAGAGCTGTATCTCTATTTGAAATCACTTTGTAAAAAATAAATTAATTAAAAAAAAAATTCAAAAAGAACTAATTAAAATTTTAGCATTCAGTTTGACATACATAAAATTAGAAAGCCAAAACTTATTATGTTGAAAATTTCAGAGCTCTACTCCAATTTTAAGTATTCGGCATAGCATTCTTTTAAGCAAGTGCATAAGTCATAGGAACTTCCTTTAAAAGTTAGCGGCGATTGCTGCATTAGATGATCAGCCAAATGCGCTTTTCGACTTCATTTAAATCCAGTGCTTTCAATCTTTGAAAAGTATAGCGTTATGAGCTGATGAAAACCATCGAAAAGTTTTTGTAATTTTTAGTGTGACGCATTATGTAACATTTAAATGGGCCAGCAAACGAAATAAACTTTTTGGTCGATTTGTCGATTAAAGTAATTTCTACTTCTAAATTAAATTAAATATGCAGTGATATAAAAAACATGGTTTGCTGTATTTGTTGGACTTTTTTAGTATTTTTATAACAGTTTTTATAAGTTTTAATCATCAATTCCTAGAGACACTCATGCACTGATAGTTGTTTTTTAAACTGAATGAAAACTTACGACAGTGTGATTTATAGTATTTTTTTTAATTTTTTTTTTTTATCAATCTTGCGTTTTGTAAGATTGCTCTCTCTCTCTCTCTCTTAAGTTTACTTTCTTGGTATAAATCAATTCATTAACGTATTAGAAGTTTCGGTAAAGCAAAAACTGGTTATTCTATGTCCTATAAGGATAAGAACGATGTATCAAGAATCATACGTAAATAAATTTATGTTCTGCGTTATACTTTTGCGTCGTAGTTAACAATAATGCTAAAAATATAGCAAGATGATACGTGGAATATTTCTTAGGGCCTTATCATACAGAGACAGTAGAGTGACGAACGTGCTTCAGGTGCTCAGACAAGTCCCTCGAAGCGTGACATATATGGAGCTTGTTTCAACCTGAATACTTAATTTGATCATGATTCATTCACAAGGAGCACTCCATCTTTAGACTAAACTACTTTATACTAAAAGACGGGACACTTACTACACAGCACATACAGTTATACTAACATCAAGTAAGGGAATGACGCTTTCTCTGACAAGCGGGGGTGGGGTGCAACTAGCGCCCTCTACAAAGAGCAGCATTCTAAGTTGCAACAGAGCTCTTATTATACTGGGCCACTATCTGTGGTTGAAGGTTGCCTCTGTCGCTTGCGCCACCCAGACCCTAAGCGAAACATAAAATCCTATGGAGCTTATTGTACTGGGTGGGAGCAATTTATTTTTAAAGCAAGTTAAGTGTGCGAAACATGTATAACATGTTTCTTAGTAAATATGAAAACAGTTGCGTAAAGTATGAAAACTACCAAGGCCAGTTTAATAGAAATCGTTTCCTTATATTTAGTCGGCAGCCTGCGAATGTTTGTACCATCTGTGAGGAACTATTAAGATAAGGAGCAAATCACTGAATGCAGCCGCAAAAACCAATTGCAGTTTGAGAGCTGAAATCTTTAGTAATTACGTAAATTGCAATTATCTCTTTTGTAGTGCTGCCATATACTGTATACTATAGCAACTTCTGAAATTTTTTTAATTCTGATTTTTTTTTTTTTTTTATTTATCTTCAAGATTCAAACAAATATCACTAATGTACAATTGCAAATAAGCTATTCGTCAGAAAAGTCAGTCTTTAAATTGGCATATCATTGATCAATTTTGAATTTGTATATAAGGGGAAAAAAAAGGTATGGTGACAGAAAAAAATCACCTTCCAGAAATAACATACAAAATAAATGTAAACAACTCTATTCTGAAACTTTTAGAACCGATTACCCAGGATGTAATGTTTTTTCAATTTGTATTATCATAAAGACAAAAAATTAATTGAAAATTAAAATTGTGAAACATTTATTCCATAAAATATGCACTTACATCTCAGCAGATACATTTTTGCATAAAATTCTTTTGATTTAGCCAATGAACAAACCATTTTTTGGAAACTTCATCATAGGAATCTGTCGCGCTCTACTTCAATTGAATATGGCTAAGAAAACTTTTTTTTTTATCATCAATAACTTATTGTTCATTATTAAAAAACAGTTTTCAAGAACTTTATATGCATGAGATTGAAAAAACAACTAAAAGAATGTATCGTAACTAATGTTCAGTTCAAACAGTAGATGCGTAATGGGCTCTTAAAAAATCGTTAAACACGTAATATGTTCTTAAGTGCGTAATACTTGCGTAATAGGTTCTTAAAATTATCCTTAAAAGCTGTCGTTATTTGTTTATGGTTCAAAAATGTATCAATAGATAAATTTTTTAACCATACACAAATGGCGACTGTGAGGTTTTATGATGAAATTAACCATAAAATACATCATCCGATTTCATAGAACAGATGGTACACTGAAAGGACACGGCGAAAAATATGCGTGAAAAGAGACAAACATTACTTTCACGGCTCATTAATTGCATAAATCGAATTAGTTTGTGCATGACATTTTACAGAGTATTATATCTAACTATTTGAGAACCCGTGCTTTGCTACGAAAGTTTAGTAATCAAAAGGCATTCATGCCTTCTAAAATTTGGTGTTTGAATATTTTCCAATCACTGAAAATTGGTTTATCAAAATCAAAATACCTTACTTTATCTATGCTTGCTCTGCTGCTCTTGTTGACATTTGTTCCAATTGTGGAGGCATCAAAGGCTGATCAGGCCTATCTTAAGTGTCTGCTGGGAGGTGCTTTCAGATGGAAAACTTTTTAATATTAAATTTTATATTTTTTAATAAGCAAATTCCTATTCAGTAACCTACTGTTTATGTAAACTCTAGTTCCAGCATCTTCATTAAAGTACCATGCATTGCCCTTTGAAGATCTCTTTTCCTCATCCACCTCTGTTAGGAACAGAAGGTTTTGCTAGTCCAATATTGACTTATGCTTTGGCTTAAGGCTTAACAATATCGTTGACATCATGTTTTCGCGAATCTTGATGTATATCTACTTAAAAGTTTAAATTAATTTTTTGTCACTAAAAATAAAAATGTTTAAATTTTATATCTCGATACCGATTACAACCGATATCGAAATCTTATTTTGAAATCACGAGACGTACTTCAAATATTTTGAGTTAAAAACATTGAGGTGTTTTAACTATAAAGTCTATTATAATGTGGATGGTATGTGTGGAAGCAGAGATGAAAGGGAGGTTATTAGATTTGCAAACATTTTTGATGAGAGAGGCAAGTATATGGCATTAGGCTGAGTTCTTATCTATTGTTGATTGCCCTTCAAAATGACCCTGATCTTACTGGAAATCTCCTATCTTATTTACCAAAAAAATGAACTTTTAAAAATGTGAACTCTCACCCTCCAAAAAATGTTCTTTCTGGGAATATAAAACACATTGAATTTTTTCAGAATTTTTAAAAAATATTTGGAGATCCCTCAATGTCACTGAATTTACATAAAAGTGGCCAAAATAATGCGAAATTGAGTATTTTTTTTTATTTGCTACATTAAGTACTATTAATGATAAAATGAATTTTGTTTTCTATTATGAAAGCTTCTTTTATATAGTTTCAGACACATTTTGTATCAATTTTGTGTTTGCTCTTGGTTGCTAGAGATATAAAATATTTCTGAAATCAAGCAAATTTTCGATTTAGTGGACATTTCTATACTTTGTATAATTATGCACACAAAGTAATTAATACACTTAAGATACAGTAATTATTACTTAATACTCCATCAAATACTTGCCAATTAAATAAATAATTATTTATTTTACAAATGATAAATAAAACCAAAGCGGAAGAACTTTTTCAAACGATTAGATATTTACTTATTTTTTAAACATTCACACACTTTTCAGCAACTGCATTTTTTTGTTGTTGAGATTTTGGCGATTGCACTTCGTAAGTACAATTTGTAACAACAACTGTTTTTGTTCTTCGTTTTTTGTTACTCAATTAAAGTACTGAATCCAAGCAACAACTGTGTTCTTGTTTATCAACATCATTTATGCAAGCTAAGTTTTTTGAAAAAAATGCAGCTTTTTTTTATAGAATGGCGTTTTTGGTCATTCTCTAACTGATATACTAAGGAGACTGTTTAAATTTAACTGCTTCAAAAAAGTATAAGAAATACACAAATCATCCAATTTCGGAGGAAGTATTTCTAATCGATGTGAATTGAGCTCCTTTTCTTTTTTATGTTCAAGACTAGTTTTGATTTTTGCTCAACAGAAACAAGATTTGAAAACAAGTTAATTTTTGCGAGTTCTCCACTTAAATATTAGGAATGAGGATTTTTAAACCTTAATTGCTTAATTGTTTATCATAATATTCTTTCAATATTTAAATAAGTAAAACATCAGTAGAAGGGGCATTAACAGAAGATTAGAAAGTAAACCAAGACTACAAAAATGCACAAAAAACAACAACGATTAAATCGTTTGATACCTTGAAACAATCCTACAGTTAATGCCATTCTAGTCTCATTGCCATTAAAAAATAACTCAATTTTCATGAAGTAAATGGTTTTTGTCATCCAGCGAGCTCGGTGAAGAGCACATGGTTTCCGAATGTTTGATTGAATATCCAACCCAATCATAAACGACGTAAGATTTAAAAACTCTCTGCAATAATCCTTAGCTAGTTTTTTAGCAATCTTAACTGATCAAAAATAAAAGTTTTTAAATTGTCTGATGCTGTTATTAGGGGTATTGATTGCTTTTTTGGTTCATGGTGATTAAGATAAGACCATTTTTCTCGGAATGTCTTAAATAAAGTATTTCAGTCTTATTAGATTGTCCAAAGTACACAATGAATGCATCTGAAAGTAGAACCTCATACATGTGATGCCAATGCTATCCACAAAAGATTTCCGACATTTTTTTTTTTTTTCTTCATTTTTTTTTCTTTTCCTGAGAAGAGGACAAGCTCCATTGAATCTTCCACTATTTGTTGCAGGCAACTCATACATATTACTTTGGATTCACATTTTCACGAATGTAAGAGCTTGGACACAGCATCAATTGCCACTTTGCCAATTCTAGACGATAATTTAGTGTGCATCAGAGTAGTTTCAGATATAATTATCCTCATTTTACCGCCGACCAAACGGTATAGTGGTTAGCATACTAGTTTCTAGACTGCGAGGTTGCGGGCAAGAGTCCCGTGTAAGGCATGGGTGTTTGTAAATGTATGTTGGCTTGAAGAATGTTTCGGCGCATTATAGCCCTCGTGTTGCTGACGGTGCAAGATAATCTTAAAACAACCAACCAAACTCATTTTTACAACTGAGGGGTATCATTGAACAGTTATGATTAGAATAAATAATACGAGGGGAAAAATCTCTACATATTTTATTCAGAAACAAATAATATGCATCAAATTGACCGTTCTTACACAAAGTTGTGAATACATAGTAGTTGAATCTATATACCTAATACCTAAATCTATATACCTAATACCTAAATCTATATACTTAATACCTAAATCTATATGCCTAAAATTCTACACTCCTAAAAATCTATATACCTAAAAAATATGTTGCTAGAAGAGAGATCATGTATTATATACTATACGGTTTTGTAGGAATTGCATTATGTTAAGGTTTACATATACTTTAGAAATAGCGAAATTTGACTCAAGTATGCTTTTTCGTTTGTTGGTTTTAAAATATTCCCGAATTCATTACCATTTTCTTTCTAAAACTCAAATTACTTTTTAAATTACAGTAGGTTTTGTGAACCTGTTTTGTATCACGTTCATTAGTGTAGTAAACTTCAAATGTGTTTTCTGTAGAATGGCATTTTGGTGCTATATGACTTTACGCCAACGGTCATAACTTCACAATAAATTATCCGATTTACAAAATTCTAATTTTGTTTTGTCGACAATACTTGTGAATGTGTTTTCTATGGAGAATTTAATATATATTGTTACGAACAAATTTTTTATGCAGATTTTAATCTTAATTTTTTGTTAAAAACTATGTATTTTTTAAAACTTTTTATTTAAAAACTTATATTTAGATAAATATTGAAGCCAAATTCAAAATTCTTCATAGGAACATGCGCCAATATAATATCTTTTATTTGCAATAAAAATATTACCTCTAAGTTAATTGCAAGAATATTTATGTATGTTCTAATAATGTCCTAATTAGTCACTTTAATAGCAATTAGCTGATTCAAAAATTGACGGGAAAAAAAGTTGCTATGTATAAATGCATCATTTTTAATTCTGATATACTGATAAAAAGTTTGAAATTATGACCTAAAAATTAAAGAAAATCATCTCAATTGTATATGTATACCTTAAAAGAGTGAACTGAGTGCTTACAAAGAATAAAACTTGTTGCAGTTAAGGGGACTCAATAAGCTTAAGAGCAGCTCCTATTTAGGATCATTTCATATTCTCGCTATGTTACAATCTTCTAGTCCAGTGCATTTAGAAACTACTTTGTATAAAACCTTGACATTTGGCGAGCAGGTACGGAAAGCATTACTTCATGAAATGACATAAATTATAAACTCGAAAATGAATTTTTATTTCGTATTTCAAATCCTTACGTCAATGTACATGCAGTGGCTTCACCAGGTTTTGTCTATTGCTTTTTTTAGTTTTCATTTATAATACAAAGGCATTAAATGAAAAGAATTTTTCCTCATTTAATTAAGTGATCATTTTCGTATCTGCTCACCAAATTTCAAAGTTTTATAGAAAGTAGTTTCTAAATGCACTGGGCTAGAAGATTGTAACATAGCAAGTATGGAGAATGATGCTTATTAAAATTTCCTTTTAAAATAAATAAAAAATTGAGTTTGAGAAAAAAAAATTCCATTGTTACATTACTTTTGTTTTTACCTAAATTAGAAACATGTTACATTTTGTTTTAAAAATACAAATTTCCAGTATTAGCCATGTAAGACTTTTGCCTTTAACTTTGATTTTCTCTAAACATGTTATTTTAAACTTCAATGTACCCTTTTCTAACAAACTAGTAGAGCTATTCCATTAATTTGTTTTATTAAACTGTAGTGCATAACCTGTAGATTAATCTAAGGTTAAGAAATGTCCAGTCATTTTTTTTTTTTTTTTTTTTTTAATACTAAATTTGTGTCAAAAATGAAGTTTCTCTCCAAAAAATAAATTAGAAAATTTATAAAAATTTAATAATAAAAATTCTGATAGTATTTTTTATCTTCGGTTTAATCTGTAGATTATGTACTATAATTAGTAATGGTATATCTATACTACTTAGTTAGAAAAGGTACATTGAAGTTTAAAATATCACCTTTAGAGAAAATAAATGTTAAAGATAAAAGTCTTACATAGTTAACATTGATAGTTTGCTTTTTTAAAACAAAATATAACAAGCTTCTAATTTGAGTCGAAACAAAAGTGATATATCAATGACAAAAACATAGAGCAACATAAATAAATATCTCAAAATTGAATTTTTCTTATTTTAAAGCTTCTGAGACCAATTAATATTATGAGAATTCTTATTGGTGCCTATTGTGCTTCGTCATCCAACTGAAACATCAGTATTCCGTACGTGATCAATAGACCAGCAAAACTCAAAATCATGTCTTTGCGAATGATGAACATATTTCCACCTGTCAAATGTATATCGGCTGCCCTGATATTCGAAGCCAAAATCTCATAACTGGCCAGGTCGCTCGCACTACGGTGACTTCGTACCATCCTTCCCGAGCACACATGGAGGAGATCGCACAGATCATTGCCCTTAGTGGTGACCCGACTCCCGAAGTAGGTCAGGATGAAGAATCCGTACGTTGGACCAAAAAACATGACAGTTGCGAATATATAAAGAGTGAAGTTGCCCTTGTTTGAGTTCAAAGCAACGCTCAGACTACTGAAGATGCACATAACAGCAGAGGCAAACATGAACAGCACACTATACGAGAATGCGTCGTTCATCTCTCTCACCATGGAGACTATTTTCTTGAACCTCAGTATGTTCTTTGCCATGGAATCCTGGCCTAAAAGTCCCTTCTTAAAGCGTCTCTTTAAGGCATGACCGAATTCAGATACCGCCTCCGATAAATAATAGCAAGATGTGGAATACAGGATGACCTGGGCATTACATATCAAGATGATGTAGAAAACTTTGAAGGTCATAGAGAACTTGAAAAAGACCAAGAGTACCTCACGCTGCTTACCACTGAAGGTCCAACCACAGAAGTTGATCGTGGAGGGTAAACCATCTAAGAAGTCTTTGTTGTTGACTGCAAAAGCCATACAGACAGTAGCAATAAAAGCACCGGAGATACATATTACAAACAAAATCCACATCTTCCATTTTTTGCTGGTGGATTTCGGTGCCAGTCTGGACACGGTTTTCAGTGACTGCATAATGTAGCGGCGTTTATGTATACACACGGCTAAGAATATGAATGAACAAGCATTAAAAGCGTGGAAAGAGAAAATAAGTGATTTGAACGGAAAGAAAAACTGCATGAAACTGGCGACAAAGATGAAGTCGACGACGTGAAGTATGTTTATGAAGAGGCAATAAAGTAGCAGAATTCGCTGTCTCGAGCTGTTCTGAGAGAGTGGGACGCCTGTGATCAGTATGAAATAAATGGCGATTCTTAGTTGCTTCTTTATAGACTGAAACTTGACATTCCAAAACTTTTCATTTTCAAAATTATAGAATGGGTTCCAGAGGCTGATATCAAAGATCTGAGCCAGAAAATTCAACTGAAACACCTCCTTTATTGGGGTTTTGAATAAGGAGTTAAGAACCATTCTGACGTGCTCTCTTTGGATCTGGTAGAATAACATACAAAGGTATCCAAACTTCTTTACTTTTATAAACACCTTATGTCATTTATCATTAGTATAATTATGGTACTTTGATAAATTATAACAATTTATTCTCGATAACTAATAAAGTTAGATATATATATAGACGCTATTTTTCATTAGATATAACGTTTTATCTCTGATGTCATTAAAGAGGGGTTTATACAGAAACACCACATAAAATTTACACAATTATTAGAAATACAAAGATTCACGTTACTGATTAATAAACATGACAGTTTGATTAGTTTTAAACATATATTATTGTTTATTTCAATTAGAAATGTCTTTATGAAATCAATTGTCTTTTTCTCTTTAGTAATGATCCGAGTTGTCAATAATATTGAAGCAGATTTCTTTATTCAGTGTCACATAAAATGAAAAATTGTTGGGAATGTTATATTTATGTGTCGTCAATATCGTTTAATTTATTGGCTCCATGTAAATCTAAATTGCTTGTTTATCAAACATAAGACCAAAACACGATGCGCTTCGTTTTCAGATATTCAAACACGAGAGATAAAAGATGAATACGTTGTTTTTTGTTTCGTTTTTTTTTTCGGGAGGGGGGGGGGGTCGGTTTTTTCTCTCTCTCTCTAAATTTACTCTTGTGCTGTCTGCCGTTATTAAAACCACTGCAATTTTATAAATATTATCCGTTTTGATTGCTTATATATAATTAGGGAATAAAGCCATTGCGTGTGCGAGCAACTAAAGTCTTACCTTCTACTCAAATATCGCCGACCAAACGGTATAGTGGTTAAGTGGTTAGCGTGCTAGCTTCTAAATCACGAGGTTGCGGTTGCGGGTTTGAATCCCGTGTTAGGCATGGGTGTTTGTAAATGTATGCTGCTTTGTCAAATGACAAATGTTTCGGCGCATTATAGCCCTCGTGTTGCTAACGACGCCAGATAATCTGAAAACAACCAACCATTGTTTAATAGTTATATTGTATATACTAAGTAATAAAATATTCATTATAAAGTATGTTTTTTATTTAATAATTAAGAATATCCAATAACTAAAGATTATGTGCACCGCCAAGAAGTGCACTTCTCTCCCCCCCCCCCCTCCCTTCCTTTTCTGGATAATAACAAAGTAAAATTTCATTAAAATAGAGAAATTGAAAAATCCAAATTAAAAAAAAAATAACCGGCTTATTCCCCTTGGGTGCATTGTGTATCCCCCTGAAAATAATTCGATCGCTGCTCATGTTATTTAAAATAAACTTCCATACATGAATTCAATAAAATGTTACAAAGCAAAGTAAGCATAACTTTCAGGTATATAGCATGTTATGAAAACGTTGTTTTATAGTATTTTGTAAAAAAAAATATAGTTAACATCGCGATGTATCGTGACATCGTGATGTTCGCTTCCCGGTAAATCGCGATGCGGAAATGTTAACATCGCCCAGTCCTACTGATCAGAAGGTGCGTGGTTCAAAACCCACCACACATCTTGAAAACTTTATTTTAAAATTAAAGTGATTTTCTAACTCAAAATTGAAACACGTGTTTTCTGACCTTTAGGAACCATGCAATTTAATTGCAAGATAAGTAAATTTTACTTTTTCTAATTACACTGCTTTAATAGTTTAACTTAAAGTATCAAAGTCACCTCTTAAAATTGAATGAACAAGTATTATCCGAAATCAATTAACCACTATTAGTCAGTCATTAGCCGAGCTAAAATTCCCAACTTACGGAATCAGGTTTGGGGGAAAGGGGTACAGACTCTCGTACATATTAATTCATACAAAAGGCACTTTCTCTAATCAAGCTGAGAAGAATAAAAAAAAAACAATGGTAAAAAATCATTAAATAGTTTTTGCTGTAGCCTTGGCCAAAGTTTTGGTCACAAACAGAAGAAGAAAAAGAACAAAATTTCGGTGACTTTGGCGATTTTCAAAAAAAATTTGTGCCATGTTTCCTTATTCAATGTTAACAATTATTCTGTAATTTTTCTTCTGCTCAACCGGGGCTACACGATGGCAAAAAAGAAATCAGGGTTCTATTTATAATAGAAGATGAGCTGTGAGGGTTCAAAAACGGGCCTAAACTCGGTGGGTTAACGTGATATACACTTGCATATCTGCCGCTTTGACATCGGACTCGGAATACTGCCGCGTTCCTGGATAGTTACAAGGCCTATTTTAAGGAAATTTTACGAATGTCTGCCCCAGCCCCTCTTACAGACTTTGCTCGTTCAAACACAAAATGAATAAAAATAAAAAAAAATTCCAGGCTCATCACGGAACTTTATGGAGCTATTTTAGTCTTCCTCACGGAATTTAATATTGTGATCAATAAGTGATTTACCATTCCTAGTAATCCTGATTTTTAAATTCATCACAACTTTTTAAAAATTTATACCTAATTATATGCCTTAAAATCTTGCCAAATTCTAGGGGGTCATTCGAACTAATCACCGCTTTGGAAATCTGCGTTTTCAAAAATAAGTTTACATGGTACGGGTTACATCAGATCGATCCTATTTATTCTCAAGTTGCCTGGTGATAGTATTTCTTGTTTTCTCTGATTCGAGGCACAAATGATATTCAGCTTCCCTTCAAAAGGCTTTCGGAAAAAGCATTACCTCTTTGAGGTTTGGAATCATGTATTATATCATATTGATATTTCGGACCAGTATAGCCATCGTATGTCGTCTACGAACTAATTTCCAATAGCGACATTTTAGAAACTCTATTTCCGTACAGATTTCTGAGCATTTTCAACTAGAAAACAACTTATTCACTTAACTATCTTGTTTAATTTAGTATATAGAACAGATCTTGAAAAACGAGTATATATCCATAATACTTATTTACAAGATATTTCCTCAAAATTCTCAATCTATGAAGAATTGAGTTTATAAATTTGTTTCATTTGTCTGAAGTTCTGAATGAGCTTAGGAGGCTTTTTAAAGATGAGTGAGTGAATATGAAAAAATGTGCATGATGATATTATTAATTATGTTTTATTTGGATACGTATAAGTTATCTCAGTAAATACAAAGTTAGGTAAGTTTGTTTTTGAAAATTATTAACTGCACATTTTAGTACAGAGGGGAACGTAAACTATTACTTGATCATTTTTCTTTTCATCTAATTTAATTATGCTAAGTTTTGACATAGTTATTTATGCAACTAGTGTGGAAAGTAATACTTTTTCAAAAGAGGCAAAACGCTTATTTGAAGAGTGTGATAGCACGAGTAGCATATTCAAAATATTAAAGCTGGTTGGTTGTTTTCAGATTATATGGCACCGTCAGCAACACGAGGGCTATAATGCACCGAAACATTCGGCATTAGACAAGCCAACATACATTTACAAACACACATGCCTAACACGGGACTCGAACCCGCAACCTCGCGGTCTAGAAACTAGCACACTAACCACTATATCGTTTGGTCGGCCCAAAATATTAAAGATAACAAAATGTTCCCATGGTTGATGTATACAATAAATGGAAGTGGTACGCTAGTAAATTCTTCACTTTATTTTCTAAGGAATGCGCTGCAAAAGGAAGCCATCACAAACTCAAACCTTTAGTTATTAGAAGGTTCACTAAGTGAAAAGATGCAATTGAAATTTTCAATAATACAATTGCAACCAATACCATATAAACTACGCAAGATAAGTTCAAGGATTTTATGAAATTATGTAGAAATTTGAAACCCCCAAAAAAAACACTTTTGTAAAGTAGAAGAACCACCAACCTCAAAAACACAAAAAACTTTCTTACAATAAAAAAATCATAAACATGATGAAAATTTTCAGCCACAAACACAGTGATATAAAAAATGGCCAACCTCTGATTACAACTCTCGGTTGTGACTCGCTTAAGAATGTATGCTTACTTAGTTTATATTTAAAATTTAAGTTCCGCTCCCATAAAAATTTCCCATAAAATTTCCCATTTGATACTGCTGCTTCAAGGTATAGTTGATCCGTTATAGTTGAGGGAAAAGCCTGATGGAGTGGTTCTAAGAGAGAAGTTTATGCACTGACACTTTTCCGGAGTGATAGACATTTTCCACACTAGACACCAATCCTGCAGGCACATCAAGGCTTTGCGAAGTTTCCACTCAATGATGTTCCACGAGTTGTGCTGAGATAGGATGATAGGACAATAGATAAGGATGTCGTCCGCAAAGATGAGACACTTTACCCCATCAGGGAGAGAGTCAAAGATAGATGAGAAAGAGTATAGGAGACAAGACGCTGCTTTGCGGGATGCCCCGAAGACAGGTAATGGGTGTTGAGAGTACTCTCTGCCATTTAACTTGGACCTTCCTTTCCATAAGGAAATTCTGAATCCATAGAACAGGTCTTTCACTGATGCCTAAATGGGAGAGCTTGAGGAACAGACCATCGATCCAGAATGGTCATATGCACCTTTGATGTCCACGAACACATCCACCACAAAAGGTTTTTCTCTCCTAGCGATCTGAATGTCATTCAAGAGGACGGCGAGGTTGACCTCGCAGACACGGTAAGAAAGAAAAACAGTTTGCTGAGGGTGAATGGAGATAGGAGAACGATGGGGAAGAGGAGTTTAAGGATCATTCTTTCCAGAATCTTCGATAGGACAGAAGTAAGCGCGATCGGTTTATAAGAGACCGGTGAGGTTCAAGGTTTACCTTTCTTCAGAATCGGTACCACAATAGTTTGCTTCCAGGAAGTTGGAACAAAACCAGATGCTCAGCTGTTATTGAATATAGACAGCAGGCTAAGGAGGAGATGGTCCGGAAGGCGTTTAATCAGTTTAGCAGGGATAGAGTCGGGACCAGGTGAGGAATTGGCGTTTTCTTGATAGCGGATTTTAAGTCGCGAAGGGAAAAAGGGCCGTTGAGGGCAAAGCCATCCTGCTCACTGAGGTTGAGTGGAATATTTTCGGTGATGTTGGGTTTGATGAGGGAGAGTGCAAGGCAGTTAGCCTGCGCAAGAAGTGAAGTGATGGCAATGTGCCAATTTCCAATACATTATGGGATTGGGGACTGGTTGTGGGGCGGTTAATGATGCTCTTGAGGATGTGATAAATGAATCCTGTCCTGGCGGCCTCCTGACAAGTGCAATCCCAGTAATTTCGTTTGCGAGCCGCGATGAGTCTTCTTAGCTCAACCCCGATCTCCTTGTAACGGATGAAATGATCCCTGGAAAGCTTGATGCGTGCGATTTTAAGTAATCACTTTTTCTTGCTAAGGAGGTAAGAACATTTCTGGCACCACGGGTTAGTTTGAGGGGGCAGAGCTTTTTGTGCAACCGAGTTGGAGATCATAGTAACTTTACAGAAGTCAACGAAGTCGTTAAAGAAGAGGAGGCCCAAATCATGGTAAGACCTCAGAGACGCGTTGACTTTGTCCCACCGGAGGGTTGACATAGTGTTAGGAATCATGGACCGATGACTACTACCCAAGTCGATTGAGATGGGAAAGTGATCGCTGTCAAAAGTGTCCTTTAAGGCAGTTAAAGTTGTCATTTGTGCCAAATCTGGGGAAACAATAGACAGATCGATCAGGGAAGTTTTCCCCCTAGGGGAGATGTGGGTTGGGTAGTGGGTATTGAGGAGGATAAGGTTATTTTTCTCTATTCAGTCAATAATAAGTCTCGCACCTTGCGAGTTAGATCCCGCTCCCCAAAAGGAGTGGCCCGTATTAAAGTCTCCAACAATAAGGAAAGGAGGAGAGATTTTACGAGAGATTCCCGATAGCCATGCCTCCGTGAATTTCCTGCTGGGGAAGTAAATGTTAATGATGGTGATGGGCTTATCATGAACAATGATACAGATGCCCATAACCTCATTTTCCTAGGAAGGAAGGCCAGTAAAATTAATTGTGGTAACTTGCAGCAAAGGGTTGATAGCAATGGCAAGACCGCCACCAATGCTCGGACTTGTCTATCCTGCCGAAACACACTTTTCTGGGGTAGATGGAAGGGACAGTGTGGTTTGAGGAAAGTTTCTTGACACACAACAACGTCAAAATCCGATAACGATGGGTGCAAAAGCCAGTGCTTTTTATTGGCGATGCTAAGACAGTTGCATTGTAACACGCTTAAATGGAAAATACTAAAAATAAAAAGGGAGTCCTGGTGTGCCTTCGCACAAATGGGAGAATATAGCTTGGACTTAAAGCTTTGACCATGAAAAAGAAAAGAAAGACTGCCACTGCACAGGTCCACGGATTAATGCGTGTCCCATGGGACCTCCACAGAAATCGCCGCCTGGACGGAGCTGGGAGTGGAGTCCATGCTGACGACCACATCATGGTTCTGAACCACCCGTACATCACGAGTGGGGGGGATTCGATACCTGAAGGGGAGGAGTACTCGGATTAGGGTTCTTGTTTGAGTCATGACCGTTGGTAGCGTCTTTGGGTGCGCTACGCTTTGAGGAAGCGGGGGAGGCAGCTGGCAGAAGCGGAATAGATGTAAGTAAACTAATGACTTGGGACCTGAGGGCGGAGATTGCATCCGCGGTTTGCTGGGCTTGTTGCTCCAGCAAGGAAGAAAAAACAGACGAAGGTTCTTTGATAGAGGAAGCCACAGTATCTTGAATTATTTTCGAGATGATAGAAACCAGGAAAGATGCGTTCTCGGACTTGTTTATGATACTGGAGTCCATTTTGGGCTGGTTGTTCTTAAAAGATATTCTGGCTTCCAAGTAAGAGAGAAGGTTGAACTCAAGGAACTGAACTTCCTGACGTCTTGCACTGCAATTGAGGTCAGTTGCGACGTGGCACTCCTGACAATTGACACACTCTAGGGGTTCCGAACAACTAGGGTGTTCCTTTTCGGCCCCACAGCGAATACAGAAGACATTGCGTTTGCACGCTTTGGTGGCGTGGTCGAATTTATGGCACCGGCCACACTGGTGAGGTCTGTCTATAAAATGCGTGACCCGATAAGACGTGTACCGGGTCTTTATATCGTATGGAAGGTTGTTTCCAAGGGTAGAGATGATAGCAGATTATGTGGGGATGATGCCATCCCCTAACTTTTTGGCGAAGCCGTGGGCTTCTAAGACAATCACGTTGTTTGAAAACTCAACCTCTGCGGAAATTTCATTAACAGCAATATCCGCAGTCGCGAAGTAAAAAGCGCGATTCGATCCCGTCCTTCAGGAGCACCGATATGACTATAATGCCCAGAAGGGAAGTGAGCTTACACACTTCAAGGGCGCAGTCAACGTTAGTCGTGAAGATAACAATCTTGTTATCGCGGATGAACTTGAGATCACCGATAGGCGTAATTTCCTTCACTTTCTTCCCCAACTCTTCTCCTAGGATTTTTGGTTTGTTTTTCGGGAGTCCGGTACCATTCGCACTTAATATAAACAAAACAAACTTCTGGCAGCCGTTAGCCGCTGCAGAAAAAATGGCCTCCTCAGTAGACAGAGCTCTTGTAAATACGTACTCCATGCTGCCTAGCGATATTCCATCGTTGTTGAGAAGAAGTTTAGTGTGGCGCAGAACTTCTGAACCCATGGTAGTAAAAAGAAAAAAGAAAAAAAGAAAACCAGAACCCTTACAGAAAAAGGAACCTGACCAACACGGACAAAGTAGAAGGCGCCCGAACTCAGGTGCGTTAACTTGCCAAACAAAAACTAAGCAAAGCGCAACGAACAAGAAAAAAACTCAAATAAATCCAGACTTGGTAATGGTTGGTTGTTTTCAGATTATCTGGCACCGTCATCAACACGAGGGCTATAATGCGCCGAAACATTCGTCATTAGACAAGTCAACATACATTTACAAACACCCATGCCTAACGCGGGACTCGAACCCGCAACCTCGCGGTCTAGAAGCTAGCATGCTAACCACTATACCGTTTGGTCGGCCCAGACTTGGTAATGTAAAAAGCGTAATCTTAAGCAAAAGGAGCCGGCGCAAGGCGCTTGCACAACAGCGCCCAAAACTAAGATAGGCAACCAACAAATTAACAGCCGCTAAAAGGTTTGGCAGAATACTGCTAACCTGAAGCCACTTCACTTTCGTCGTTTATGTAAAAAAATTCAGAACAGGACGCGCGACCTTTTGCAGATATTGTAATTTCCTTTAACACACTTTCAAGCAAGTTTCAGAAATTAGCAGGCTATAAATATTAAACAAACTTCGCTTCGACTTTCATCCAAACGCAAATTGTTTTTATTTACGCTTCCAGTAACACGGTTTCCTTCAAAACAATAAAAACCTTCTATGGAATAGAAGAAAACCTTCGTTAAGGCTGATACAAAACTAGTAAGTAACGTTTTTATGTCCTTTTACTTTTATGTTCATTCACAAAGTCACTATTCGAGAAATCATACTTTGAAAAAAGTCAAGAGATCATGGTCTATAAGTTGCAAGTCAAGTGATACGCACGAAATTCACGAATCACAGAGTCACAGGCAGGAAGTCATAGTCAAAAAGTCATATTCAGGAACAGGGGCGTACTGTAACTCAAAATCAACCAGATGATTTTAGATTTATGCCATCCTAAATTTTCAATGTAATCATTAATCAAATTTTAAATAATCGTTGTTAATAATAAAATAATTCCTATAACTAATTATAATTTAGTATTTTTAATACTTAATACATTTTATTCTTTAAATATTTAAATTAAAAACTAATTTCAATGATTAAATAGTTTTATTTATTAATTCAATTTGAAGACTGCATTTTTGACGTAGACATTTTTGTAGTTGCGTATTTAGATCTTAAAGATTGCCTGTAGTCTTTAAAATGACGCGTGGCCTTAAAGATTCAACAAAAAGCAGTCTATAATTGATTATGTTTCATCGTGTCATAAATTTATTCTATGTATGGCTAATAGATTAAAATTTATTCCATTTAACAGTTTAGTATGTAATAAAACGTTTTAAACAAGAAAATAGAATCCAAAACCAGCCAAGAGGAGATAGCCCAACACAGTTATCAAAACGTGAAAAGGGATTTATCGTTAGAAAATGTGAGAAAAATCTACGTTTGTGTGCGATAAAAAAAAATTCAGAATGAAGGGAAAAAAACTGACTTCAATTTCAAATGAAACTGCTTGAAAAGTAGTCAGATCAGCTGGACTACATGAGTGTTGTGCACGAAGAAAAATTTCGAAATGCTAAAAATAGAAAGTTTCGCCTTTTCTTTACAAAGACAATGATAAATAAGTGAGAAAAGCATTGGATTCATGATGTCGTGTTTTCTTACTTTGGCTTCCAATTCTCTCTAAATCTGTTCTTATGGGCATGTCTTCTTATGAAGATAAAAACAAGTGTAACATTTTTGCTGTCGCGATGGGCGCCCAATTGTGTGGAAAAGAAAAATGATGAACAAAAGAACTATGTTGGAACAGTAAAGCATGGCAGTGGAAGTGTCCTTGTGTATGGGTGCTTGTCAGCATTAGGACTTGATAAAGTGGTGTTTAATGATGAAATAATGTATCATGAACTCTGTTTGAGTTAGTTAAATGATAAATTAAATTTCTTAGCGTAAAATTTAGGTATTTCAAGTAATCAAGTTTTATCAAGATAATGATCCGAGCACATAGCATTCAATGATCACCTCTGTGGCCTCTATAATTGTACACAAAATTTAAAACCAATACCTCAGTCAACATATTTGAACCCATAAGAACAGATTTAGAGAGAATTGGAGGCCAAAGTAAAAAAACACGACATTAGAATGAAAAGCCAACTAAAAACAGTAATTTTCGAAAAATGGAAGAACATTGATGCAGAAATTGCCAAAAATTAGTAGAATTTATGCCTAGACGTATTAAAGTTGTTGAGAATGCTAAAAGATATCTTACTAATTACTAACTTACTAGAATATTACAATAAATACTTATATGTGCAAAAAAAAAAAAAAAAAAATTGAAGTGTACAAAGACCTTTGGGAGATATTTTTTTGTGTAACTTTTAGGTAAATGGTTTTACTAAAAAAAGTTTTACTTTGCATTAAAAATATTTTATGTGGTTTTATTAAGAGGAAATTTAAGATATTATTAAAAAAAAATCCTATTCTGAAATATTTATTTTTGAAATGGTGAAAGTAGTATTTGATTGAAACTTATAAATGTACGAAGACTTTTAATAGCAACTGTATATATTCTAGAAAATAGATGGAGGTTTCATAACATTAAGAATGATATTACGAACAATTTTCACCCATAACTTCTTTTCTTGGTTCCATAAAACTCGAGTGATCACTGTTCAAAAATGCGTTAATTATAACGAGTTAAATGTTAATTAGTTAATTAATTTTTGAATAAAATAGAAATTTTATTCATTAAACATCGTTACTAATTATGTTCTTTTAAGTGCAAAAAACAATCCGATTTTTAAATTTATAGTATAAAAAGATAATTCAAATGTGTTTGTACATGATTGTGGAAAATGTATGTGTGTTTTTTGGGGGGGGGGGGGATGTCGAGGAGTTGCTTGTTTCCGGCAGTACTAACATTTTCGACTACGGGCCGCCATTACTCTTCTGATGCAAAGATCTTGGACAAGCCCTCAAAGGACTTTATTGAGTTCTTTAACGGGAAGTTAAAAGACACCATGTTCCTTGCATCAGCTTTTAATAGCAGACCAATGTGACCCGAGATTTTTTATTAGCGTTCTGCAACATGTATCAATAGACGTGATATCCTGACTAATTATAAGCCCCCTCCCCCCCCTTTTTATTTCGATAATAAATGTAGATTGCAAAAGTGTTTCTCCGGTGTGATATTTATATTTTCACTCTCAGAATATTAAAGAATCAATTTGCGAAAAACTTATTAATTTCTTATGTGACATCTATAAACACGGAGCTTCACGATGGCTATTAGTTTCTATCTGGTAAATTATAAACGCATACTTTCATTAATTTTGATAATGGACTGTGCCACTATACGAGTCATCCGTTTTCATGTAAACATTGTTTCAAGTCGCCAGTAAACGATTATTTTATTTACTGTCAGATCAGGAGATAAAGAATCACTGAGCATGCTATACTGTGATGCATAAAACGTCCAAATTGTAGATATAGTGATTGTGTTAACTCTAAACTGCTTGTTTATCAAACCTAACGGGAAAATATGACGCTCTACGTATTAAAACGAGGAGATCTGACGTAACTGCTTTAATTTTCGCTACTGGTGATTTATGTCACTAAAAAGCACAACAATTTGAAAAATTACATACCTTTTCGATTTTCTTATATCTGATTAGTGGATAAAGTGGAGGAACTGATGTTTACCTTTTGCACTAATGTTGTCTCAAGACATGACGAATATTGACCCAGAACTGTCCATTAGGATTGGCCGTCATTATATATATATATATATATATATATATATATATATATATATATATAAAACATTTAATTTTCAAGAAAACCAATAGAACTCAAAAGTTTCCCCTATGTCCCACAAATAAAGTGATAAATAATTTTTTTACAATTAACATAAATCTAGAGGTGTCTACTAGACTTATGGGGATTAAGATTACAAAATCAGATATTTTCAATGGTGTTTTGCTGAATTCTATTTTAATGAAGTAAAATATGTATATATATATAGCTACAATGATAAAACACAACTCCTCAATACCATAAATAACATAATATTTCGCTTTTTATAAATAAAATAAATTTTGAGGGCTCTACCAGCCATTAAAAACAGGGATTAAGATGGAGAAATCGAGTATTTTCAATCAGGACCTTTAATTTGATAAAAATGTTGCACATTTCTTTATTATTTATGTATTATATCCTCTATAAATCAAGTTTTAACCCCTTTGGTACGGATTTATTTGGGAAAATTTTTGCGTTTTGAACGGTTGGTTCAAAACAATAAAGGAACTTTAAAGGAATACAGCCCAACAATTTTTTTTTTTAAAGTATAGGTTAACCAACCGCTGTTTGACTTAACCAATCATGGCTCTTGTGACATTAAAATTTATCCAATCAAACTAGTTTGAATGACGAATTAGGTTCGTCATTATTAACAGGCAAAACAAGTGCATGACGAATCTCAGCCGTCAAATGTACCCAAAGGGTTAATATAAATCCTTTGCATGCAAAGCCAACTCTTATGTGCAATTGCAACTTATTTAATTGATTTAACTCACTTGCGTGGAAGCAGTCGAGTTGAAATTTGACAGATAGAACACATTGCCATCGGCAACTGGTCTATCAAACTTATCTTTTAGGAGGGGTAAAGCGTTTGTCAATGGCACAGAATGGGGGGTTTTCTTAATTGAGGTCAAACAATATGAATATTTATACCTCAGACGTAGAAACTGACTATCGAGTTTCAATAGTTATTCCATTTTTGGATATTTTCATAGTCCAAATCAATGACAGATTTGTTATTCAGTAAGCCATGCATCGACATTACATCAACTTTTGAGATATAAAAACGATGTTCAACAACGAAACTTTAAAATTGTACTCAAACTGGTTGCAGTTGGGAACTACAGAACCAGTAGGAAATGTGAATGAAAAAGATTTCTGACACAATGACGAGCAATAATGTGAGTTCTCCATACGCAGTTCAAATTTTTGAAGTATGCAGTTCAAATTAAACAACTCACTCGAAATGTGGGAAAGGTACTGAATGAAAGGAATGATCGTAAAAGGATGAAAAATAGAATACGAGCTTTGAAAGGGAAAATTAAATTAAAAGGTGACACTAAAATAGGTTTGTCATGACGTATACATATTTTGTTGCGAAACAAGCTACTTCAAGCATTGGAGCATTCGCTCTCGTGTAAGTTTTAAATACAGGGGGTGGACAAAAAAACATGGATGTACTATCTAGAGAACTGATTGATCAAGTCTCTTTAACCCAGTATTCAAGATACTGTATTAAAAAATCCCAATATTCTAGAATTATGAAGATTATTGTGAAACGAAATTGGAATGATCATTGATTGAAATGCACGTAAATGTAATTTTGATCTTGATTCAATTGCGTTTGAATGTATTAAATTAGTGATTCTTAAATTTACTTTTAATGCGAATTCAAAATTAGTGAAATAACAGAATTTCAAATACAAAAGATTTTTTTTTCTGTCTGGCTTGTGGGTGTGTCTGTAAAACCAGTTGTAAAGTTCTTGGGTGTATGGAGAGAAACTGGTGATCATACTCCGAACATCCTGCGAGTGTTCCTGAAACGCGTTTCGGTTGCGACGTTGCCATGGCAACAGTTATAACATAACCATGCATTGCCATGGTAACCGATGGAATCAAATAGAGCCTTTCCCTTCACGTAATGTGTAGCGATACAGTCATTTCATTAGTTTTCTAACTTTGGCTGTCCTTGAGAATTCGATTAACTGATTGGCTCCGCATTTGAGAATCAGCGTGGGTGGGGTGAGTGAGATAACTCTACAGAATGATTTAATCAATTGTTCTTATTTTATTATATGTTATAACTGTTATTATTTTGTACAAATTGAAACGAAACTTCGATTTGAGTGTTAAAGAATTTGCGTACATTAAGGTGTATGTACACACTTCAAATTTCGCAAAAATAGGTCAATTTTTTTCTTTAAAACAATCTCGAGATGGAGCAAGGCCGTCTCTATGTGTAACAGGCCGAAACCTGGTGCTGGTGACGTCACGAAACGGGGCCATTGGTCGTAACCAAAACAAAGCGATGATCTTATGTATTAAATATATATATATTCTTTTAAGTCTATTTCTGTTGATAAAACTGAACTAGATTTGAATTACACATTAATATTCAATACATTTTAGGTGCTTAAGTTATAAAGCAGCTCAAAGTTAGTATTTTTTATATAAATAAACATTACTATGAAAGCATTTAATAACGAAGAAGTCGCTATCAATTCAACTTGAAAACACATTTAAATCCATTTTAATTTTTTACTTATAACTTCATGACTTTATAAAAGAGGTTTTCATAGAAATATTGGTATATATATACGAAAAAACTTAACATATTTTGCATAAGTAAGATTAATAGATGTTTTTCAAATTTAAAATAATTTTATGTATAAAAAATAAAACACTATATTTCAAAACAATTTATTACACAAAATATACATTTTGAAACATTTTATTTAATAAATACTACTTTTTCATAGAACTTAACTTGTGTTTATCACACTTCATTGATTTGTCTTTTTTTTTTCATTTCATCTAAATTGTTATTTTTTATTTTGGAATAATTGTTCAGCAAAATATTGGACATTATGAAATACGAAAGCGAGTAGAGTGGTACTGGGCCGTGGACGCTGGTTTGTAATCTAAGATAAGATAAAATTTCATAGGAGCTTCAGGAATAGAGATGGAAACAATCGAATCGCTCGATTGTTAGCAACAATCAAATTATTTCGAGTGTATTCTTCGATTGGTGTAACGAGTGAATGATACATAAATTCAACAGTATGTCTAAAACTATAAAATTTTGATACAAATATTGACTCTCACATAGGAGACAAACATTGTAAAAAAATTCTTTTTCCTCTTTTTTTTTTTTTTTTTTTTTTTTTTTTTTTTTTTTTTACCTTAGCTACTTGTTTAAAAGTTGATTTATAGTTGTGACAGAAAAGTAAATACTATCAAGCTCCTTTTTTCAAGAAGAATTATTGTTTAATTCTTCTTGTACAATACGTTTTACTAATTACTGAAGCACGCATTCTATTAGTAAGAATCAGTCTTTTTTTTTTTCCTTCTTTTTTTTTTACACAACAGGTGTACAACTAAAAAGATCAGGAACCGCTGCTTTAGATAAATTAAAGTTCCTAGATAATACTAAATAGAAGTAAAAAGGAATATGTTTTAAAATGAACAACAAACTGAGAAATAAGGTGTTTTACCTTAAATAATTTTTTAAACTTACCGTTTTCGTTCACTTAGTGCTTTCAAACTAAGTTATATTTCAATTGAATGCGAATAATACTCAATTTTTCTAGATCTGAATATTCATAGGTAATGGCACTTTTCGTCGGTACTTATAGCCAATGAATGCAGAAGTCAAATTTGAAATAGCCAATAATATTTTCCTCTGTCACTGCTTGGAATTACCAATTAATATTTATGACAGGCATAATATTATGACAGGCAATTAATATTATGACAGGCATAAATAAGTATACAGGCCAATTAATATATTTGAATTTAATTTCATATCATCATTATTATTATTTTTTGCAGAATTCTGAAAACAAACCTATTACAAAACATTTATCATAAAAGTTTATGAAATTAAAATCCCTATTCTGATGTTGTAATAAAATTAATTGCTGTATGGGTATGGAAAAATATTAAAATAGCTTAAACATCTGTCTTCGTATATTTGTAGGTACGTGACTAACATTATATACATATGAGTCTGCATGTTTATGATGTACATGTGTGTATGAATACGATAAAAAATTTCCCAAAATATTTGGAATATTTCTGATTTTTAAATCCTTTATATTAACTTCGATTTTGTGTGTGTGCAGGTTTCTATGTCGATGGCGAGAAAATCTGCGGAGACGTAATTAACCTCCTTGTCGTCATCCTATCGGTCCGAAACTAGGCAGATAGATTCGATATCGATAACAATGCATTCAATCAAATTTTGGGGCTATCACTGCCACTGAAAGGTCGCTTTTACGGAATACTATTAAATCAACTTGCCTTCATCCAATCGCGCTGAAATAGCATTTAACCGATCATTGAAGAAACTCTTTCCTGTTGCCAAAATTGTTTTGATAAATTAATGATAAAATTGTTTTAACCAGAATAAATAAAAAATATTTGGATCTGAGTGCATAAATTCACATTCATTTGTAAAAAACAAACTTTTTTGAAAGATAGATAAGAAGAAAAAATGAAAGGAAATCTTGAGTGAATTTAATGTGAGATTAGCAAATATCGACTCTGAAGTTGTGAATAATACTGAAGATATTGTGATTTGCATTGTGATAGTGAATGCAAAGCTATACATAACAAAGTTTTTCCTCTTTTGATTTATAAATTTGATTGTTAAAAATGTGTGATAAAAAAATAATTTTTAATAAACAATATAAACATTAATTTATCAAATATCTTCAATAATTAAAGTTAATTCATTTGACTTTGTGTCAAGCCTATTTCCAATATATCACGCGTTTGTAAAAGGGGCCCCCCGAATGTGCCCGAGCCTTGGGCCCCAAATTGTCATGATCAGACCCTGGCGCTAATGCCTCTTAAGTTGCTCTAAACATCCCCTCCCCCCCCCCCCGAAATTCCGGTAAAAATGCTTTGATGGCGTAAAAAGTTGAAAAAAAAGGCCGAATTTGAAGGCCTTTATTCTCTTTCCTAGAGCATACCTCATTAACGATTGTTTTTTTTTCTGTCCTCAGTTTCACTCACAAGAAAGGATAATATAAGAATTATATTATCCCCTTGTTTAAACTATACACCCCTTGTTTAAGCTATACACCCCTTGTTTTAAGCTATACACCCCTTGTTTAAGCTTTAATTCAGAGTTTCCTAATTTAAATAATGTTTCCTTTAAGAATTTAAAGTAGTTTACAGCATATTTTGCTGATAGAGATGTGTTTAATATTTAAAATTAGATGACAAACACCTAGCACTAGCCAAAAACAGAAATGACTCTATGTTAATGAATATAAAAATTAGCGAACGCATATAAAACATTATTTATATGGGATAAATTATTAAGTATTCTCTTTCTATTTGTCCGAAGTGGTGGCTTTACTCTTTAAATTGGTACTTTACAAAAAAGAAAAAATAAGTTCGTCAAAAAAAAAAAAAATCAACGTCCAGAAATTTTGTACAATATATGGCATTTTAAATATTCAAAAATATCCTCACTAGAAATAAGACTCTAAGATTTAAAAAAAAAAAAAAAAAAAACTTCAATAACAGTAATCTATAATAATAAAACAAGCTGTGTGTATGTCTGTCTGTCTACCTGTCTGGTTGTGGCTCTGTGGATCTACAGAAACCTACTTAAAATTGGAGAAGAGCTCTGAAATTTACAGCATAAGTAGTTTTGGTCTTCTAATTTTATACATCTTAAACATAATATGAAAATTTTAATTAGTTATTTTTTTAATTAATTAATATGTTACAAAACGATATCTAATATGGCTACAGCTCTGAAATTTTCAACATAAGTAGTTTTGGCCTTTTAATCGGACTTTTAAACAACAGAAATTTAAATTTTTATTTTGTTCTTTTTTAATTTTTTTTTTTTATTAATTAATAAACATTTTACAATACGATTACTAATAGGGCTACAGCTCTGAAATTTTCAAAATAAGTAGTTTTAGCCTTTTAATTGGATTTTTAAAAAACAGAATTTTAAATTTTTATTTTGTTCTTTTTTAATTAATCTTTTTAATTAATTAATAAACATTTTACAAAACGACTACTAATATGGCTACAGGTCTGAAAGTTTCAACATAAGTAGTTTTGGACTTATAATTGTAAACATCACAAACAGAACGTTAAAATTTTAATTAGTTCTTTTTTAATTAATTAATAAATATGTTGCAAAATGATATCTAATAGGGCTACAGATCTGAAATTTTCAACTTAAGTAGTTATGGCCTTTTAATTGGACTTTTAAAAAACAGAATTTTAAATTTGTATTTTGTTCATTTTTAATTAATTAATTTATATATTACAAAATGATTTCAAATAGGGCTACAGCTTTGAAATGTTCAACATAAATAGTTGTGGCCTTCTAATTGGATTTTTGAAGAACATAATTTTTTATTTTTATTTTTATTAATTAACAAATATTTTACAAAATGATTTGTAATTGGGCTACATTTCTGAAATTTTCAGCACAAGTAGTTATGGCCTTCTAATTGGAGTAACAAAAAGAATTTTAAAATTTTAATTTGTTTTTCAATTAACTTTTTCACAAAAAGCGACTTCGAATAGGCCTAGATCTCTGAAAGTTTCAACATACGTAGTTTTAGCCTCTAATTTTGCTTTCCACCAACACGTGGTAAAATAATCTTAAAGGGGTGCTGTATTATTGTATTAACGGGGAATTTTTCTTTCTTGAAAAGGAAGAGGCTTCCAATATTAAGTCTTTACGTAGCAATTAGATTTTAGTGAGTGAAGCGAGCTTTTGCTTACGCAGCAATGAACCTTTCAGAGAGCGAAGCGAGCCTATACTTGCACAGCAATTAACCTTTTAACGAGTGAAATAAGCCTGTGTTTATGTGTCCATGAACTATTCAGCGAACGAAGCGAGATCGATTTTACGTAGCGATGAACCTTCCTGCAAGCGAAGCGCCAAAAACTGGGTTCTATACACGAATGACAGATTTACGCAATGCGAGGCCTCACAGCTAGCTAAAATATTGCACATGTTAAAATTTCACGGGTATTTTGCTAGTTAATAATAAAATAAAAATAAAATATTTTTCACGTACTTTACAAATTTTATCTACGTCTGCAATTTGATGTTTATTAATTTTGACCATCTTGTTCAAACTGGACGCGCTGAAAAACTATTTTACTTTTTAATCTTTTTCAACCTTTTAGCCGATATGCAAATATCAAGAAAGACTTTTCCTGGCTGATGATTCGACTCCACTTTCCGAAAACCACGCGCATTGGACTGACAGACGTTCACCGAATTCTTCGTGTTTGCCATGCCCAGTATGTGCTCAACTGCCGGATTTTTTACCATCTCACCACCAATTCCCCATCTCGGTAGGCCAGCAACTTCATCGCCATGATTTAATCCTGTTCCTCTACCACTGTGAAGGATTTTGACTATGTCTTATTCTAGAATTAAAACACGTTGCTATAAAAAACAAACAACGTTTAATTACAATTCCTTCGTTTACAAAATGCTAGGCCTGTGCCTAAGCATTTCTCAAGCCAGTAGTCTCATACAATGTCGCAGCTCTAAGGCATGCGTCTTTACTCTCTCAAAGGAACCGATGGCGACTCTCTCTCCCTCTTCCACTAAGGCAAGGCAGAGAAGTGCTGTTGAAGTGGTTTGGCCATCTGGTAAATATCCATGACAACCACCACTTCAATGTCTACTAATGTGCCAGTGTTCCTCTGCCACCAAATTCCATGTCAATCGCCAATCGTCAAGTCGCCAGTTCAGCTTCGCCGAGACCGTTCTAGACAGCCCCGCCGAATCTTAATCTACTTTAAACCAGTGTTTTCGCCCCGTTGTGCTCTACACACCATCACAAACCTTAAAGTCCACAATAGCCAACTTCGCTACCCGACCAGTCAAATCACATGTGCAAGATAACGTCGTTCACCCCAACAGTGTTTGCATCTCGAGTGTCAGTGTTTTCTTCCTTCTCGTGAAATGTTTCAATTATGTCAATCACTAATGGAACACAAGTCCAAATAACCACTTCCAGATGTCAATGTGCACGAAATTTTGTTTATCAACGTACAACTGCCGAATGTTTTGTAATCACACCAACACCTTCAAGTCTTTTTCAATTATAGATCAGGCAACTTCAATGTTAACATTACAAAACAAATCTTCAAATGCTGCTTCTTTAAGTGTAAACAAGTCATTCATCAACTCAAAATTTTAAATTATTTAATTACATTCTATTATTTGTGTGTATATTTTATGATTTTCAAGTAAATTTTGTGAATGTTGTATCTTTTGAGGAATGATGTGCTTTCTAAAACAAGTATTAAACCACAACTATGTCATATTACATTTTTGTCTGTTATAAATACTAGGAAGTCACTTCAGCCCGAAAAATTTGTCAGCACTTCTCTCTTTACTTTAGAATTATTTAATGCTTAAATTTAAGATTCAGGTAATACTTGGGTGTTCATATTTTATAATTTTCAAGTAATGTATGTTAGGTGTTGTCTGTTTTAGGGAATGACATGCTTTCTAAACCAAGTGCTAAACCACAGGAATGTGATACATTTTTGTCTGTTAAAAGTACTAGAACAGTGCTCAATCTCAGAAATCTGTCGATACTTCATTCTTTCTACAAGAGTATAATTTAAGCTCTTATCACTAAGCACTAAAATTTTTATTAGCTTTTTCTTTAAACAAATTTTCAATTGAAAGCACAACTAGATTTGTTTACAATTTGTGTATTTTAGCATTCATACATTTATCAACTACTTCACATGAGCTGGATGCATTTCCTTGTCAGTGAAGTAACATGTTTCAAAAGGAAACACACAGAAAAGAATACGGTTGTCGTCACTACAAAAACACTGTTATCTATCACTACATGACTGAATTCTTCTCTGCCTCAATTTTAATTATCAATTTTGTGTACTACTATTTATTGCATTATTTTTCCTGCATCATTCAACATTATGTTCGAATCGCACACAAACAAACATTTTGTCAACATTCTACACCAAACTTTTCTTTTGCGCACATTGATGACCTGTCGTTACTCTAATTTTTTTTTTTTTTAAATGCTTATTCATCTGAAAATTAAATCTTTCTTTTATTATGTATTATCCCTAATCCAGTTTAAGATTTGAAGTGTAGGACCTGATGCTGGCGTCAATTCTGAGATTCCATTACTTACTGGATGATGCATCATACACACAAGGATTTAAATTTTACTTTACACACAAATTAACTCTTGTTTATGTACCCTTTCTTTGCAAAAAGCATTCAAATTCTAATTTCACGAGACTTAACAATTTTTTTATCTTGAGAACACCAAAATTTGAAACCCCATTTCACAATTCTGAAATTAACTTTTTCACTTGGGAAACAACTTTTGCATATCAGAATGGTACAACTTTTTCAACACAAGTTTTTAACTTTGATCTTTCTTGATGATTGCATAGGCAACTTTCTAATTTCATTGTTTAGGTTTTAGAACATTAAAATTTTATATTTTAGATAATACTTAATATTGTCGTTTAGTATACTTAATATTGTCGTTATTTTAGATAATACTTAATATTGTCGTTTTTCATCAACTAAAGTTGATGAAAAAAAAACGATGATTTAAAGATGAAAAAATAAATTTTCGTTCAGAATAAAAAAAAAGGTTTCGGAACTATAGTGCACTTTTAAAAACTGAGGGACGAAAAATATAATCCTAGTTGTTATATTTAACAATAACAGCAACAACAAAAAATGCGTTTTATAATTGTAAAGAATCCGCATTACTCACACATAGCTGATATGTAAATGAAGACAAGCTACGCTTAATCCTTTTCTTTTGTGTGAAACATTTCATATTTTCATTATTATAAACATTTCACAAACATATATATTATATAAGCCTCTTGTTTATTTCCTAAACTCGTTTTTTTTTCTATAGCTGATTTATTGCAATTGAGAAGTGGTTTTCAGGCACCGCTTGCCTCAGTATCAATTTATTCTTTTTTGTATAATCATTTATATGTTCTATTAATTCCTGGAAAATGTTTAGATTGTTATTTGTTTGCCATCAGATATTAGACTTTGATGTATATTTTTAAATGAGCGGTGTTCCATTTCATTTTTTTATTATTATTATTATTATTATTATTATTATTATTTCTCTAATTTGGAAGAAATACCTACTCTTTTCTATTTTTAAGTTCTTTTTATTAACTTCAATTTCTTTGTGTTCTTTTTCTATGTTTGTCTTTGTTGTCATTTGCACCAATTTTCAGAGTAGTGACCAAATGGGAAGTGGGACATTCTAATATCCTTCGTTAGGAACGTTTAACCCCTTTTCGACCCCTTAAAGTGGGTTAATCGAGATCAGAATAGCTTACTTTTTCTATATTTACCATTGTTAATATTTGTACCAATTTTCAGAGTTGTGGACATGTGGAAAGTGGGAGAATTAGTAATGAGTGAGTCAGTGAGAGCTTTGCCTTATATTTCACTTGAAAATTGAAAAGTAGTCACCTTACAAAAAGCAATCATGAAAAGTAGAAATTTGCCCCGAAATACTTCATTCTGTTAAAATTAAAAAAAAAAAAAAAAAAAAAAAAAAATACCATAATGTATCAATTCATCGATATTTTTTCTATGCAACGATAGAAAATGTTAAACCAAGATGGTAAAGATAAGAGTTGGCCATCGAGAACTGTTCATAACACTTTTTCTGTGATGCAAGTCAGCTTGCTTATGCAGTGACAGCGTTTGTACGTATAAAGACAGTGGACAGAGTAGAAATTCAACTTGTACAAGCAAGAGCTAGAGTTTCACCGGCTAGTAAAAAAGAGGCTACTATTGCAAGATTAGAACTCCTTGCAGCTACTATTGCATCTCGTCTTGCTCCAGACATCATTAAAGAGTTTCATACGGAAGAAGTACACTTCTGGACTGACTCTACTACTGTGATAGCATGGATCCAAAGAGAGGAGGGTTGGGGAGTATTTGTTCATAATAGAGTCCAAGAGATAAGACTTTTAACGTCAAGAGTAAATTGGAGGCATGTTCCTTGACCAATGAACCCGGCAGATCTGCCGAGTAGATGTTGTTCTACACCCCAATTACTGCCATCAAAGTGGTGGAAGGGCCAAAAATGGCTGTACCTTCAAGAAGGTTAAACCTGGAAAGGAATTCACACCTGACGAAGAAGAAATAGCCAGTGAACGAAAGAAGAAAGTAGTTTCGAATTTAATTACTACTGAGTTAACTGGTATTATGACTTGTCGGTTTTCGGAAGACAGTTCGAATGCTTGGTTGGATTCAGTGATTTCTTTCAACAGTAGAAACGTTGGGGACCACTGGTGATCACCAATTTGGATAATGCGGAGAAGTTACATGTTTATTTGATACAATCTGAAGTATTTAGTGACAGTTGAAATCGGTTAAAGAGCTTGGATACATTTCAAGATCATTCGAATTAAATCTGGTGTTTTCCAAAGAGATGATACTACCGATTTTAGAACACCAGCGGTCTTATCCCCTGAGCTTCATCTCGTAAAGACTTTGATTATGGAAGAACTTAAGAAGAGGGGACACGCTGGAGTAGCCTATGTACTAAACTCTCTAAGAGAGAAGTTTTGGTTAAATTTGTGATCGCAGAGCTGTCCGTTCTACACTACGAACGTGCATTACCTGTAAACGTTATTCAGGGAAAGTGCTTGGCTTGTCCACCAACGGCTGCTCCACCAAAAGACCGCAATCTTTGAAATTCGTGGAATAGATTTGATTTTTTTTTTTTGCTGATCCTTTAATACTTTGAGATAAGAGTAAGGCTTGGAATTGTCTCTTTACTTGTGCCGTGTATCGGGTAGTGCATCTTAAGCTTGTTACTTCTCTATCCACAGATGCATTTTTACTTGCATTCCATCTATTTGTTTCTCGAAGAAGAAAACTACCACAGTGTACAGCGACAATGGTACAAATTTTGTGGGAGCTTACAATGTTTCTAAATACACTGATTTTTAAGAAGTTTCTCGCCGAGGCAGAGATGAACGAATTACTTGGAAGTTAATCCTCCCTGGGGCACCGTGGTGGGATTACTTTTGGGATCGTATCATGGGTTAATGAAGCAAATCTTGAGGAAAATTCTTGGCCGAGCTAGTTTGAGTTACGAGGGAATGTCCACAGTCTTGTGTAATTGTGAAGCAATTTTGAATGATAGACCTCTCACTGCTGTCACAGCTGATGCCGATGATTTTTTAGCCCTCACTATTTAAAGGATGTGATGAAGGACACTATTCCGGGTGGTAGTTTGGATGTAAACCATAAAGTTCTGCTGAAAAGACTGGGTTATATTCAAAAGGTACGTGAAGCTTTTAAAAGGAAGTTTAGCCAAGAGTAACTAGGTAAGCTTAAAACTTCTAAACCCAAAGCCATTGGAAACTGTTCTTCTAAGATAGGTGATATTGTATTTGTTGGCAGTCAGGATAAGAAAAGATTAGTTTGACCCCTTGGAAGAATAATCAAGTTATTTCCAGATCCTAATGGAGTGAATCGTCGCGTTCGATTCAAGAACCAGAAAGGTGAGCTTGTCAGAGCTCTTCAGTGCCTTTACCCTTTGGAAATTCCTTTAGATGAAGCATCCGGCCTTCATAAATAACACTGGAAACATTCCAATGTATGCTCCTCAAGTTCCTGTTCAGTGTGATAATCAGTCAAGTGGTGTTCAGTGTGGTGATATTTGTTACAATATTGATAATAATTTTGTTACCCGGGCTGGTCTTAGAATCAGAGCATCACAAAAATTCTCTTTTTAGGAGCTGCTGTTATAGGATGCTAAATCTGGGTTTATTTCTAATAACATTGTGTTTATAACAGATTTTGCATTATGCTTTGTATTGGTGGTGAAATTCGTAAGTTAACCTGATTAGTATAGTTAACTTAGGTGGGAGGATGTCGAGAATTGCATCTAACCTTTAATATAGCTTTTAAGTTTACTCATTGCGGAATGGCAACGTATTGCTGTGTTTTCTCACTACATGTTCTAGATTTAATAACTTAGAATAATGTTGTGTGTCTTCTGAGAATGTTGTTTTTCCTCGAGTACCTGACTTTAGTTGGAATGAATCAGTGAGGGTCGGCTCATAAGAGTAGTATCTGCAACCTTGAATGTATCCGAATTTCAAACAAAACAGCTGAACACATAATGAAGAAACCGAAATCCATGTGAAAAATCGTTATGAAATTACAATAGCTCTAGGATGAAGAATTCCTTTTGAAGAATGCTACTAATTTCCAACTTTCAATATTCTATCTTACCTAGAAAATACCCCCCCCCCCCACCTTCCAACCCATATCCAAATCTACTTTTTTTTAAAAGCTGGTGTATGAGATTTGGAATACTGTGCTTTCAATCGAAAAATCGCATGAACGTGCAACACGTTTCATTTGAAAGGCACTGTACTTAAAAGAAAATACCCTTAGCTCACTGAATGTCCTACAACGATGGGTGAAATAGGTTCCTACAGCTCATTCAGTGAGCTGAGGGTATGTTGTCTTCTAGTGTAGTCTCCTTTTGGAGACCAATACAGAAAATACCAAATGGCAAGGGAAGGGTATCTTGGCCTGTTCCCCTCCTCCAAGTGACTGTAAGGGAAGGGTATCTTGGCCTGTTCCCCTCCTTCAAGTGACTGAAAGGAAAGGGTATCTTGGCCTGTTCCCCTCCTTCAAGTGACTGTAAGGGAAGGGTATCTTGGCCTGTTCCCCTCCTTCAAGTGACTGTAAGGGAAGGGTATCTTGGCCTGTTCCTCTCCTTCAAGTGACTGTAAGGGAAAGGTATTTCGGCCTGTTCCCCTCCTCCAAGTGACTGTAAGGGAAGGGTATCTTGGCCTTTTCCCCTCCTCCAAGTGACTGTAAGGGAAGAGTATCTTGACCTGTTTCCCTCCTCCAAGTGACTGTAAGGGAAGGGTATCTTGGCCTTTTCCCCTCCTCCAAGTGACTGTAAGGGAAGGGTATCTTGGCCTCTTCCCCTCCTCCAAGTGACTGTAAGGGAAGGGTATCTTGACCTGTTTCCCTCCTCCAAGTGACTGTTAGGAGCATAAAAAAAAGCACCGACAGTGCAATACATATACAAGTGTGATGAGAAAATATTCCTCTTGGAAGTTGGTTATGACCCTCAAACAATTTACGGGAGGAAGATTCCTAGAATGACAGTTCTTCTGCACCCATCAACTGCCTAGAGGTGATCGCTATATAGTATGTGGACTGGGGGATATTGGAAACTCTAACTCCACTCCACTCACAACGCTCATGTACTGAAAGGTAATAGGGTCAACTGAAATGAAGAAAAATTATCTTAGTTTTTGGTTTTTAAAGGTTACGTACTTTAACAAAAAATGACAATGCATGACTATTTTAAAGATGTATTCCTTTAGTCTAAACAATTATCTTTATTATTTCTTGGTAAATCGAACTTAAATGTTAAATGGAATTCATTGGATACGCTGTGAGGAATGTACGGGATACGATTTATTGCCAGACCATGCTACTACACAATCCATGCCGTACCGAGTTCTGCTTTCTAAATCGTCCTGTCCCTCTTTTATCACGTTTTACTTTGAATAACAATGAATAAATGTATTACTGTTTTAAGATTTATTTGTCTACTTTAAACAATTATCCATTATTTCTTGATAAATCAAATTAAATAAAAGGAGTTCATTGGATACCCTATGAGGAATATGCGGGATACGATTTATTGCCAGACCAAACACCTCCATGATCCGGTAATTAAACTTTGTTGATAATGTTTTTAAACTTAATTTATATTCACAGACAAAAGTAGTGAATAGTTTTTGTTGTATACAGCGCCAACAATTTTTTTTTTAAAGATATGATTCCATAGGATTATACGTGTTAAACTATCGACCTTTTTGTCGTGGCAAAAAGTTCGCCAAACATTTTCGACCACAGGTAGTAACCAAAATATTATCATCAATCTTCTGAACAAATCAATATAGTTTATGGAATTACTTAAAATTCTATTTCAGTTCTATAAAGTTACAAAAAAAAATAAAAAAAAATAAAAAAAAATAAAAAAAATTTAGTGGTTGCTTTCTTCTTAATTCTCTTTAAATAAAACCTATGCAAGAATGCACGATCGATTGGGAATGACGTCATGTCAAGCACTCAATATGTTAGAAATTTTGTCGTCATTTTGGCAACAGGAAAAAAATTTAACAATTGGCAAAATAACTTGAATGGCGATATACGACAAAATAGTCGACGGTTTCATACGTAAGTGCCCAAAGTATTGCCACATTTCAATATAGTAGCTAATTTTGCAAAACAGTGTATTTATAATTCCACACCTGTCTATCTACTATAACACTTATCTCTTCTTTCTGTCTCAACCTGTTTCCCAGTTATATTATTTCATAGTTAGGGAGTTCTTTCTGAAAGACCTTGTGTACAAAGTATCCCTAAAGTCAAATTTTTGCAGCCGCCTCTGGATGACGTCACCAACGGATACATCCGGGGCTTCTCCGTTGGTTACAGGCCATCTTCCTCTTCCGATCCTTTCACCTGGAAACAAGTGGCGGCGGCAGATGGCCAGCCCATGTCCACCTACATCACCGGACTGCAGCCATTTACCAAGTACGACATAGTGGTCAAGGCATTCAACTCGGCAGGCCCCGGGCCGAAGTCCGCGAAAATCACAGGGAAAACTCTGGAGACAGGTAAAATAAAAATAATACGTATATCTGTATTCTAGAGGTAATCTAATTATACCTAATACCGTCAAGTAAGCGGAAAATCAATTGATAGGATTATTAGGATTACATGAACATGAAACTCAACAAAAAGTACTCTAATGTTCAATATTTTTATATTCTATTCGTAACACTTTAAGAAGTTCATATATTGGCTTTAAATAGAAATACTGGATTAAAACCTAGATATTACGTAACACGTTTCCCCACCGTACTGGTTACCAAAGTCATCAACTTGGTGACATTTTTGTTCATATAATAACTTCTAATAATTTCATAAAGCGAATGAATAATTCTACGTCACGAATCAAGAACGCAAATGTTAAAATTACTGGTGTAAGTTATTGCATCTTGACCGAGGTATAAACATTTTAGAAATAGGTGCAGCTACTGTAATAAATTATAGTAATCTGAAGTATTTAGAGAAATTAACATCTAATATCATAAATTTTGATCCTTGGCTACAAATCTGCTGTGAGTTCATAATCTATAATCAATTAACCTTTTGATGTATAGTCTTAATATTTGAATTTCATAAAAGAAAAATATTTCTAGCCCCTCCAACTTCACCCAATGCAGTAGTAACTGGCGCGACTAAATCGTCTATCGACATCAAATGGGAGAAGGACGCCAATGATAAGTCATCATTAACTGGTAAGAAATGAAAATTGAAAAAGAAACTTAACACCCTTATGTTTACATTTCTAGTAACAATATTATAGTATGAAGCCTTATGTTGCCAGTTAGCTGGCAGATCTGAGAGAGCATGTAAAATTCTTTTACATGTTGCCAGTTGCTGGCATGTTATCTTATAAATTGATTGAAAGGTCATTGGTAGTAGGTGAGTGGAATGCCAGTATTTTGTTTACAAAGTGTCAGCAACTGGAACTCTCCAGTCGGTGTTCATTCTGGATAGGAGTTAACACCACAGGAAATAAAAAAATTACCTACTGAAACTGCCTCATACTGGGATGCCAGTCAAAAACTAGTTTTTCAAGTGATTATTATAAAGCATTTGCACGGTGATAGTTGATGGCATTCAGTAACTGGCGATCTCACGCAGGCGGGCAACATGTAAATCAGCCTTTTACCACTGCGAACGAAGCACGCATGTTTTAGAAATGTAGTTTGTGTTTAACTATTACCTTGCTCATCAGAGGAATTTTACAATCGTCCAAATCATGGGGAATGGGGGGGGGGGGTCAAATATATAAGGGAAAAAAATTTAACTAGAGACCAGGACACCTCTTCATTTTTTTACATCTACCCATACAATGTTCTAGCAAAATTTCAGAATCCTACTCCAATTAAAAGATGGCGCTCATTGAACAGTAAAATTTCGCATTTTGTGCGTTTTTGGGTATTTGTAGTGGATTTGCTAATAAGTATCATTGAAAGCAATTTTCTTAAAGAAAGTTTTTATGTATACCATAATTAAAAAATGTTACATAAATTAGTAAAAGTTTATAAAGTAATTAAACACTAGAGGGCTCCCCCCCCCCCTTGTAAATTACTGGTGACAATAGTTCTCACAAACGCTAGTTAATCCCCCTTGCTACTCCATTAAACTTTTGAAAATCTGATAAAATTGCCCTTATAAATTAGGCGTTATAAAATCCTGAAAAGTATTCAAAATAAGCCTATATTTGAAGTACACCTATATACGAAATTACTAATTAGTGTAGTATTATGTAGATCAGTAGTGTTTTTTATTTCATCATATAACCAAGCATTACAGTACCACTTGGCTACATTTTTGGTATGCAGAAAATGGTCGATCGGAAATTATGTAAATACCATAATATCATTTCAACTCATAAAATTCTCACTCAATAAAGAGTGCACAGTTGAGTATAAATAGTGTCTAAGTTTCAGCTCTATTCAAAGTTTCTAAATGTGCAGCTGTACTTAATGAACATTTTCAAACGACACTCAATCTCCTAAAACGAACAACATTTAATTGAAATCAATCGAATGAACAGTTAATAACATCTAAAAAATATGGGTTAGATATGGAAGTTGTAAACAACATAAATCTTGTAGATGTTGCCATTCAGATTATTGAAACCCACTGTCATAGTAGAGACATGTTCGATAACGTAATATTGAAAAATTACCGTATCAAGAGTTCTTTTGATGAGTAAAAAGTAAATATCAAGAATTCGTTTTGTCACAAATTCTCCAAGGCTGGCATTATCTTTCAACATTTTTAATAGCTCGCACCCTTTTATATTCCGGAATCTTTTGAGTTATTCATATCTGCCATACTTTTTAATTTTTCCTTTGCTGTAATTCTGGGTGAAAATATGGCCTAACCAACCAATTCATTTGAAACATACCATATAAGTTTTTTCAAAACTTTTCCAGCTGCAATTCCAGTTTTAGAATCAATTATCTTATATTTTTTAACGTTTTTCCACAAGTTCATGTTCTTCAGAAGCAAGTAGGGTCTTCTATCCATGTCTTTACTATACAAAAAAGCATTAAACTGTACAAATCGCTGGAGCTCCATATCTTCTCTCTATTAGTGATATGCAAACCTCTTGCGAATCTCTGAATAGACAGATTTAAAAATGTATCGGAGAATAACCATCCACGGTGGGTAATGAATAGCACCTGCTGCTTTCCAAAGGATTTTTTCTAGTGGATTGCCCAAAACGATTAATGTCAGATAGATTACTTTTTTATAATCATCTCTAATCATCATAGATTTATCCACAGTTGAAATGAAAGCTACATTTGAAACTTTAAACTCTTTAGCGTCTTCTTTCAGTTCTAAATCCTGGAGAGTGAAACTTCTGTGGAACATTATGACCTATAGCACAACTTAAATAACTTTGTCAATAGTAGTTCTATGACATGGTGCCAGCAGGATAGCCACAATAGTTCACGTCCGATTTTTTCTCCAAATTAATGTATGCTTCTTATACACAATCAGTAGTTATACTAATAGTATCAACACTTTGTCCAAATTTAATTCTCAACTTGCCATTGACTAGCATTAAAACAGTTTTTGAAATATATTTCATTTTTCTTCCACCTATCAATTTTGCGACACTGAAGTTTTTAGATACCATCTCCCAAAACATACACATACAAAAGATCAATCTTTCTTAATCCAGAAGATTTTGGCAGAAGTTTTCATTTCCAATGAAAGACTATTGTCAGTAAGATTAAAATTTACCTAATGCTTGAGTCAGCGTATTCTTTTCTAGCTTTTTTCTTGATTTTTGACCCCTCTTTAAAGAGGAAACACTCGATGAAGATGACCCAAAGCTACGACTACTGGAACAATCAAACGAATTGCTTCACGATCAGACGGTGTTTTTGATATTATGGATGTTGCCAGATACAGTAGAAAAATTTTGCCAAACTATATTGCATGTATTAAAAAACCATAAAACTTTTTTTCTTAAAATGTAGACATGCGTTCTTATCTGCGTAAAACTCGAAAATTATGCGAAATTACAAAAAAGTGTAAAAATGAATGGTCACTGAGCGCCACCTTCTGATAGGAGTAGGAAGCTAAAATTTTAGGAGATTAATACTATGGGTAAATGTAAAAAATATTAGGGGGTGTCTTGGTATACAGCTGGAAAAAAAATTTATTCACCCTAGGTGGAGGGGGAGTATATCGCACACTATAGGGAGCTACAAGGAGATAAAATTGTGCTCAAACCCTGATTTTTTTTATTGGATTTTCGAAAGAAATGTTATAAAAAATGGTCATGTAATAATTTTCTGTACCATTGAATACTTAATAATATCCTTCAGTGAAATTCCAGTTCTATGTTCCAGTGATTCCTAACACTTTTCTATACTTTAAATTTAATTTTCAAATTCCAGGAGGTTTCAAGTGTGCTCTCTTGCACTTCCTTGACTGCACCCATGATACAAATGTAAAAACTTTCGGTGTCAGTTATGATAAGTGTCCTGTTTCCATTTTCAACCTTCCACTTTAGCTTCTACGTAACACTTAGTATGTAATGTATTTCCATTAGAACTTCTCGTTTTATTTAAGTCTTTTCTAGGGTTACAGGGCTTTTAGGGAGATATGCCTTGGATCTGGTTGGATCTTACCAGTTTAAACTGGCTCAAACCAGCTCACCCCATATTTTTTTGCGCATGTCACTCTGACAACCTATATAAAAGTCCAAGATTCTTGTTCGGCTTTGGACTTTGATTTCATATTACGAACAGTCACTACAAGTTACAGAACTGGTCGAGAATTGGTTTAAACTTCAATTGAAAGTTATAACCAGAAGTACAGGAAAGAAGAGAGTGATGGGGTTGACAACGAAGTAAATTTTCAAACTCTTAAACCTAAAATATAAATATTGTCATATATCAGTGGAAAAGTTATAATAAGATTCGTAGAATTACATAAAATTTAACCGGAATGGGGTATTAAGATCGACTGAAAGAATGATTCTGGAAAATTCTCATTAGTTTCAAATAGAGATATTGGTATAAAACATAGATATTCGGTGCAAGTTTTCAAGCCAAGTTGGCATTCAAACTCGCCAACTCGATCTTTATAGCCCATTCCGGTTAAATGTTATGTAATCCTACTAATTTTATCATAAGCTTCACACTGATACATGGCAATATTTATATTTTAGGTTTAAGAGTTTGAAAATTTACTCCGTGTCAACCCCCATCATCTTCTTTCCTATACCTCTGGTTATAACATTCAATCTATGTTTTCGACAACTTTTTGATATAAAAATTCAAATTGGTTGTTATAAATTTGTTGTAGTGTCTTATACATGAACAACGGAAAATGCAAATCAGTGTGAAATTCATTTTAGTGATAAGAATTATTCTGCCGTTAAGTTAAAACTTTAAAAATCCTAAATCCAAAAAAAAATTAATGCTCATTTTGACACTTCCTGATTAGTTCTTAGAAAATAATCTTTTTATTTCATTAAATGACTTATGTTCTTAGTCATACAAACCTATACAACAAAAAATATGTAATTTCAACAGACGAACGCAAAAGCGTTGAAATATGCTTTTAATTAGCTTATGATGGTAGTTTTATTAGTGATGTTTCAATTATTTAATAAAGATTACTTAATCAGTGATAATTATTTTACACTATCTTGACCAGATGCATACATGTTAGCTCTACAGCGATTACTTTACAAACAATTCCTAAGGGATGGAAAGATGCACTTTTCTTGTTTCCATATAAACTTCAAATCATATTTGAAGTTCCAAAAATTTTAACGAGGGGAAATAAGGGGATGTTGTATGATGCTATCGAGCATTATTTGTTGCTATAGGGGACCTCATTTTTAATTCTCTTTTCTTCGCAGAATATACCATCCACTACAAGACAGACGACGGAGACTGGAGCGAGGAGCGGCTGGCCACTGATGTGGACCACCACACACTGAGTGGTCTTCGATGAGGATCCAAGTATCACCTGTACTTAACGGCTTCCAACAGCCTCGGCACTGGTGAACCCGGACAGACAGTCGAGGCACGCACCCAAGGTTCAGATATACTGCGTCTATTTTTCATGCGTGGAGAAGCAAGAGTTGCTATTTGCGTAGTTCAGCCGGACAGCGGCGTGCGAAAAATCAGAATATATAAATTTTCAAGAATTGTTAAAAATAACATGCTTTCTTAATAGCTGATTTAAAGTGGATACTGCTTGTTTGCTTTAGTACATTAGTTCCTTCGAGAATCGTGAATTTGAATAGGATTCTATGGGCTGAATCTGACATGAGACGAATACACCGGAGATGAATATCAGCAAGTAACCTAATACTTGGTTATTTGTTTTGAGGAATGGCAGCAGACGCGGGATTGGTTAAAATAAAATTCAGAGGGCTGAATGAAGAAAAGAGATTTTTTTTTTCAACGAAGAAAAGATGACTCCAAAGGAATCTGCAACCCTCCTCAAGGATTTCACAGTCGTCAGAGACTTTACTAAGCGTGTTACAAGCGGTGTCAACCTTACTTGGTAAGATTGACACGAACTATGACTAAGAACACGCCTGGTAGAGTTTAAGAAGTAATGTTAATTCCCTGTCAAAGTCATTGGTATCTAACTATGTAACGTCTGGATAGTACATGCTTGTTAATTGACTTGAAGTCAGAGAACGCTTAGCAAACACTATAGATATTTATATTAGAAAGTATGCTTATCTTAGGTAGCTATTATTAGTAAAACCTATGTCAGCCTATTACGGAGATTAGGGCTTAATATGCTGATCGGGGACAATTTAATAACACTTCTTTGGAACAGCGAACCTGCAATCAATTGGCTTCAATTGATTTCAGTGGAAAAACTACAATATGAGTTTGTTAGCTTTGAATAGCAATAAGGCGATTTTCTCAGTTCCAACAAAGTGTCATCTTGGTGCAGTGTTGGTCCACGTACATTTAGCCTACTATATTGTAATGCATGGTAAAATAATACATTCAAATGTCAATCACGTGAAACCTTAATCAGAAGGAGATAGATCACCAAGGATCCATCTTAGTATAGTTAACCTAGGGTATTTATCACTACAATACCATAGACTAACCACACTAAAATGGATCCTTAGAAATCGATCTCCTTCGGATTGCGTTTTCACGTGATTGACATTTGAACGTAATTTACCAACTCTTCGGGACAGACTCCTTATGAACTATCCAGAAGTTACATTTTAAGATCGCAGGAGTGGTCAACTAGCTCACACTATCCAATCAGACTCCTTATGAACTATCCAGAAGTTACATTTTAAGATCGCAGGAGTGGTCAACTAGCTCACACTATCCAATTTGTTCTCTTCCAGCCCCCATGTCACCTCACCAGTCCGCCTTCCTTAGTTCCGCACCCACATCCGTTACACTCCGCCTTGGGGCGTGGCTTAGTGGAGGCTGTCCAATCCGACACTTTGACTTCAGATACCGCCCCAAACACAGCAGCCAATGGACGAATGTCAATGAAAAGTTGGACATGCCCTCAAAAGAGTACGTGTTGAGGGGGCTGTTCCCGGACAGAGATTACGTTATCATGGCGACGGCACATAGCGACTCGGGATTGACGCAGGCAGAGTATACTTGCACGACGCTGCACGCGTCGCAAGCAGGTAAGTAAAACTTCTTCGTGTCACTAGGCGATCTTAAGATTGTGATTGTTTGCTTTGTGATGAAGTTGGAAGATATCATTCGGATTCTTCAGAAACATCGAATCAACAAGGATATATATGGCATTTAAGCATTATTAGAGACAATAATCAAACTACTTGCATACTCAGAAATCATGTTGGCGCCATTTATTTGCTTGATTCAGTGTCACGAAATATTTTATTTTGTTTGACTTACATTAAATAATTTTAATTTGGTTAGAGCAGCTGTCCGGCGATATTTTTATATGAATTTCGATAGCTAGCTTATACGAAACTTTCCGAGCTGGGGCACATTAAATCTGTCGTTGCCTAAATGTCCTCTCGTTGGTGAGGTGGGGTTGGAGAGAGAGGTTTACAGAAGATTTCAATCTTGTATTCTTTTAGATTCTCAAAATTACGAGATGTATACGGCTGTGTTAAGCATTTTAAAAGTGGCAGAAATAGACAGTCGGAAGTTCTAAACCAAATGTCCAAAGACATAGTTGATATGGAGAATGATGGATATCTTTGTAAAGTTGGGAAATGATTGGATTGGGTGAAATGGGGAATCTGTCGCCAATAGACCAAAACATGTCATGCATATATCATCGATTGCAAGCATAGTATGGAATTAAAAAAAGTCCTCAACAGTAGAATTGGATATGTAGTTAGAATAGGCTCTTAAAGAGTCTGCTGATACAGCTTTACTAAAATTCATATGCAAAGTGGTTTCAGAAAAGCATATTTATTGTCCGTGAATTTATAATGAACAATATCAGGGAAATGTTCCGTTCTTGTCTTAAAATATGACGTCCTTCATCTTTTGTAGGGTAGAATATCCCCTTTTACTAGACTAATACTAATTTGTAAAGGAAACTTTAGCTACCTTTATTCCAAGGCTATTCGAGAAACAGCCAAGGGATATTTCAGCAACTAAGTGAATATGCTGAAAAATATTATACATAAAACTACATATGGATTGAGCCAAAGCGGGTTCACTTCAGACATGTACTTGATGCAATTTTCTCACTGAAATAGGGCATGTGGGTGTTTTTCAACAGCAAATTGAATCTTAAAACAAACTCCTTATCTAAACAACGATTCGTTATTAAAACATAGTTACTTTTTCAGGTCCTGCCTTTGGTGTGCATCGCGACTTACCTTTCCACAAGAATGTTGCCCTACTCGTACCCGTGGTGGTCTCTTCGCTCGTACTGATCATGGTAGCTTGCGTTGTGTTGGGTTGCATGCGGAAACACAGACACGACACCAGAGGTAAACTCGCCTTTTTCACGCTAAATATAGTATTATCGGTAAGTAATTAGGGTAAAATCCTTGTATACGTAACACACTTGGTGCGATTTTGAAAAATGTCGCTAACGCCGAAATGACGCGATGCTGCATGTAGCCAAACTATTGCTAACGCCGAAATAACGTTTTTACGATTGTCTCCAAAATTTTGAGCATAGAAAATAGTAACCTGAAAATAACAAATACATAAATATACAAAGGAAAAAAAGCACATTCATCGTGTTACGTATACTAAGATTAAGCCGTAACTACAAATTTGGATAATCAATCGTTCATGTACATTTTGAGGAAAAAGCGAGGTATTTTTCAAGGAAAGAAAAGTCAGTTTTTACCCCCATTAATAAAAGAGATAAATATGAAGTTGTGTTTTTGCTATCAGGTGAGGCTTTCAATTCAATTATTAACCCTTTTTCGACCCGACTTTTGCATTGTTAAAACTTCATTATAAAAAGTAGCTTAAATTATTGTTGATTTTTTAAAAGAAGTATACTTATTTCACTGGGTGTAAGGATATTGTAATAAATATACATGGTTATTCAAAATGAAGGAGCAGTATTTAAATGAAAAATGAACAACAATAGATGGTGCCACTTACTTAAAGAAGTATACTATGAATTTCAAGTTTTTCACTTTTCCCGTTTCCTGGAAATCTCCTGCGACAATATTTCACAATCGTAGAGTCGATTTGGACTAAGGATATTATAAAGAGCTGTTCAAAAGAAGAGCAGATCTTATATGAAAAATGAACGACAATAGATGGTGCCTATTATACTTCAATGGATAGAGGAAAGTTCAAAGTTAAACAGAATTGACACGCCACCAGTCCAATTTAGGTCTCCAATCAGTGACATCACCAGGCAACAGTAAATCACATATTTTCTATTTACCGGCGGTTATGGCTTCTATCATCCAATCACGTGCGCTCTCCCATGACCACCGACAGGTGTCGCAATGGTCGCTCTGCCGAGTCACAGAGCTGGCGATCTACACCGGAACCCTGACTGGTAGCGTGTAATTTCGGCTTTATTTTATGAATTCAACGTGAAAACCATTTGTTATATAGTCGAACTTCCACTCGCCAAACACATCTGCTCCTTCAATTTAAATAACCATGAATAACCTTGAAATAATTTGATCACTGATGGTATATATTGTCTCAAAACGAAGGAGTTGATTTTAAATGAAAAATGAGCGACAATAGATGGCGCCACATACTACACTTCAAAGGATGGAGGAAAGTTATTTGATACATTCAACCTGAGCACCATTTGTTATGCGACAAACGTCGAATCTACACTCGCCATACACATTGAATTACACAGTAGTAATTTGATGACTGATGAGATATATTTTCCCGTTAATAACGATTGCGAGAATATATCCTAAAAAAACCGCGACGTAAAGGCTCATTCAGGGCGAAAAGATTGACATACATTGATATAGATAGTAGCTGAATGATTTTTTTCCTTAGAATACGAGATGCGCAAACCGTGCTCGGATTCGCTGATGATGACCGATCTCGGTAAGCAGGTGACGAACAAGACTTCGAAGACGTCGCACTACTCCTGCCCTACAGGTAAAGAGTTTAGGCAGGTCTACCACAGTCACCACCACCTCTCTTTCTATGTCTTTCAATTCATTCTATGTGTCACTATCTCCCTCTATCGGCGACTATTGTTTTACTATTATATATACGAAACGATGAGCGACAGAACGCACCATCCCACAACGTTTATTTTGCTAGGTGAAGGCCTTTTGTGCCACGTTTTGCTAAGACCATTCAGGCTAAATGTGGTTTGTCTAATGTCCAACTTAGTTGACAATTTTGTAAACCACATTTGGCATGAATGTTAACAAACGGGGTAAAAACAGCCTTTACCTAGAAAAAATAAACGTTGTGAGATGGTCCTTTCTGGCACTCTGTGTGTCCCTCTGGAACCCACAGAGGTAAGGTCCGAGGGGGGTGGGGGGAATACAAGAATAATAAAGGAAAATATATAGGAGAAGACACTAATAATATAGAGACACCAAATTGAACAGATATACACCTAAAGAGAAGACTGAATTTCAGTTCAAAAGATTCAAGAGATTCAAAACATGGGTTAGTGAAACGAATAAATATAAAGAGAGTATTTGTCTCTCATTGTGTATATAATCTATATAGCGTTAGCTGAATTTTCCTCTTTACGTTTCAAAGCAATTGACAATTCAAAGACAAGGATTATATTGATACTCAGGCATGCAAACACAGACAGATATACAGAAATAGAGTCTTGCAAATATCGAAATACTAACAGAAACACTCAGACAAAAATCAGTCTGTAACGAAAAGCATATCAGCCTGTAAGATCAGCATATTTTCGCTGTTCCCATAAACACAGACAGCCAACGCCACGTGTTTAAGACATCCAGTTTGCTCGGAATTTTCGGTACTCTTCCTTAAGACAGGTGCCAGATAAAAACCGCCAAATTTCAACGATAACTCATCCAAACAAACACAGACAGATATACAGAAATAGAGTCTTACAAATATCGAAATACTAACAGAAACACTCAGACAAAAATCAGCCTGTAATGAAAAGCATATCAGCCTGTAAGATCAGCATATTTTCGTAGTTCCCATAAACACAGACAGACAACACCACGTATTTAAGACATCCAGTTCGAACGGAATTTTCGGTACTCGTCCTTAAGACAGGTGCCAGATAAAAACCGCCAAATTGCAACGATAACTCATCCAAACAAACAATCTTCAATTCATTTATAATTCCTATAACAAACCCTAAACATTTAGGCTTGGTGATACATTTTTGTGTCTTTTAAACGAGTAAACGCTTAGGCTTGGCGACAACTGCGCTAAATGGTACCCTTCAAATTGTAAAGTACCTAATTTTCATTCGTCCAAACATTCGTAACCACAGTAAAATTTGCTTCATAATATCTTGAAATAATTTAATATTTATATAATAGAATGTACTGAACCATTTCTCGATGATACCAAATTAATTTTAAATTAATTTATAATAGTGTTAATAAATTATTTAAACGCCCATTTGAAGAACAATTTAGTTACTCTCTTAATTTTAAACGCCGTCTTTCTTTTCAGTGAACAAAGCTGGCGAATACGTGGAACCATATACTTGCAATGAATCTGTACCAACCAGACAAGTGAGTCTACATGCCTCAGACATTTATCTTTTTGATATTTTAGTCATTCCCAAAAAAAATATGACATTTTTTTTAAACCAAGAATATTTTTTATTCTAATTAAATAATTGTTAATAAAATTGTATAAGGAAAGACAGGTGCATATCAAGCCTATGCATTAAATATTTAAAAGTGCTCATGCAATAACACTTACAAGTGAGGAAAATGAATTTTTTTTTTCTTCTTCTTCTGTATTTTCTAGTGTTATTCAACAAATATATTTGAGCAGTGCAATTATTTTTTATCTGTATGGTTTTAGTTAATCATAAATTGAGTTTGAAATCAAAGCAAATTTCACGTGACCAAAAACGCATTAATAAAAAACGTGACGTAGTTACGCATGGATTCAGTCGAAAATCCCAGGAGGAAACTCGTCTAAAACAGGTTTTAGACTGGTTCACCATCTGCTCGTTGACGTCACACGCAAAAGTAGCTTTTTCCCGCGAAATCGCAAAGTGAAAAACTAAATCCGAGTCAAATTCTGTCCGAGCTTAAATTTTTGAAAGAATGGTATTGTTTTTCATGATTTTTTCTCTACTTTTATTAAAAAATAATACTTAAAAACGTGAAAGTTCCTCATTGAGCACCAGAACGGACATTCCCACAATTTTTATTTGTGTCGTTTCTTGCTCGTTTTGGAATGAATGGTTTTAACAACACTGAGTAGAATCAATAAAAATTGCGGGGTGGTCTGTTCTCGCACACAACACCACAATTAATAATTCCATGGACTTCTTACCAGAATAATATTTACTGTAACAAGTTGGTATATTATAAAAAATGAAATAAATTTTGTATTGATGATACTCGTGAAATCTATAATAATAAAGCAAAGAGTCTGTGTACTTGTGGATCAAATGGAAATATATAAATATGGAAAGCTACTTAAAATAGGAACAGAGTTCTGAAATTTTCAACGTAAGTAGTTTTGGCCTTCTAATTGTACCTTCAACCAACAGAATGTTAAAATTTTATTGAGTTTTTTTAATTCATTTTTTTTCCCCCATTAATTTTAATTTTACACAGCTACTTTAAATTAAGGTGCAGATCTGAAATTTTCAAAGTAAGTAGTTTTAGCCTTCTAATGAATGCTAAAATTTTCATTAGTTTTTTTTAATTAATTAACAAATACTTTACAAAACGATTTCTAATAGGCGTACAGATCTGAAATTTTCAACATAAGTAATTTTGGTCTTCTAATCGGACTTTTGTAAAAAAGTATTTTAAAATTTTGATGAGTTTTTTTTTTTTTTTTTTTTTTTTTTTTTTTTTAATTAACACATATTTTACAAAACGGTTTCTAATAAGGCTACAGTTCCGAAGTATTCAACATAAATAGTTTTGGCTCTTTGACAAACAGAATATTAAAATTTTAATACGTTTTTCTAATTAATATTTTTACAAAAGATGACTTCTAGTAGGCCTAGAACTCTGAAAATGTTAACATAAGTAGTTTTGGCCTCCTAATTTTGCTTTTCACAAACACATGTTAAAATATTCACAATAGGGTGAAGGGTGTTGTATTATTGTACCCCCCAAAAAAACACTTTTGAAAAGTAGAAAAACCACCAACCTCAAAAACACAAAAAACTTTCTTGCAATAAAAAAATCAGAAACATGATGAAAATTTTCAGCCACAAACACAGTGATATGAAAAATGGCCAATCTCTGATTACAACTCTCGGTTGTGACTCGCTTAAGAATGTATGCTTACTTAGTTTATTTTTTAAATTAAAGTTCCGCTCCCATAAAAATTTACGCTGCTTGAGGTTGACGCCCGTCATAGGAATATTAACAATGCTTGAGTTTAAACTAATTTATGACTGTTTGCACGAATATTGGATAGATATGATTTCATTTGGATGGGTAGTAAATACTAAGTAGTGTAAATCTTCATGTTCATGCAGATGTAATTTTCAAAATAATATAGAGAAACTGTGCTCAAACGCTCGCATTTGAATCTTTATTAAGAATTTTTTAAGTAGGAAACTGAAGAGTTGGTGGTAAGCTTTTGTTTGATTGATACATGCATTTTGGAAAGTTTTTATTGTTTGGGGAGAGGAGGGGGTTAAAGGTTAGTTCTTAAGACGGGCGCCAACATCAAACAGCGTAAATGTTTATGGGAGCGGAACTGAAATATAAACTAAGTAAGCATACATTCTTAAGCGACTCACAACCGAGAGTTGTAATCAGAGGTTGGCCTTATTTTATATCACTGTGTTTGTGGCTGAAAATTTTCATCATGTTTCTGATTTTTTTATTGCAAGAAAGTTTTTTGTGTTTTTGAGGTTGGTGGTTTTTCTACTTTTCAAAAGTGTTTTTTGGGGGATATCAGAACTTTTTTTTAAACACTGGCGACTTCTATTTTCGGAATTTGTCCGTTTCAACGTTTTTCTTTTTATCACTTATGGTACATCTGGTGCCAGGAATATTCATAATTCTTCGAACTCAGTTCGACGATACCTTACATGCAATAATTATCTTTAAAATTGATAAACCGGAAGTGGTACCAATAGCATACCTGATACTTTAAACATTCATAATTCCTCAAAACAAAAGCCCAACATACCATATTTATCTTGAAAATTGATAAACCGAAAGTGGTACTACCTATGCTATACCTGGTACCCTAAACACTCATAATTTTTCAAGACAAGCGCAACGACACCCAACATGCCATATTTATTTTCAAAATTGATAAACCAGAAGTAGTACCACCTATGGTACCATGAATATTCATAATTTTTCAAGTTGAGTTCAATGATATCTTACATGCCCTAATCATCTTGAAAATTGACAAACCAGTTGAATGCGGATGGCTGTAACCAAAATCGACCACGAACGAGCAATAGAAACTTGTGCAAAAACCTCGTTTTAATGCAACTCAACCTCCAAAACTTAATGAAACACATTGCCATCAACAAAGAGCCTGTCTGCCAAGATTCAACTCGATTGATTAGTTTGTACTCACAACGACCTATTTTAGTGCATAATAACGACTAATCAGTCCGAGACCCACAGCTTAACGTGGATTCTGAATCACAACGAACATCCGCACCTAACCCAGGAATCAAATCCGGCACCTTTAACATACAAGGCCAGAGTGTTAATCCCATTGAAAATTTATTCTAATAAATTGTTACAAATAAATATTACAAGTTTTTTTGCAGTCTAATTATTGCATTATAAATTATTTTTATTATACCAAGCATTATTTTGGTTCACATAATAACCCATTGATATTTGACAAAATTTTAAATATTTTCTTAACAACAATTTTAAAATTCACTATGAAATTATAATTTTGATGATATACGATTCTACGATTTCATTTTACAACGGAAAGTAAACAAAATCAATACATCTTTAAAAACGAATGGCATTTTTGCAAATTCCATTAGCCAATCGCAATGCGTGTTTCATTCAGTTCCGCAGTAATGAATTGACTGTGACGTCAGCTCGCATAGCCTCCACATTTATACTTGTATTCAGCCCATAGTATCTTGCAACAAAATATGATTATTTTCATTTTTCTACGGAGATTTCCCGAAATTAAAATGTTTTTGAAAGTAAACTCACTCTAAATTATCATACAGTTCAAATAACACATACAATTTGAAGAACACATATTTCTCTTTAATTCTGTCTCTTAAAAAATTAAATAATTTCAATTTTAAAGATGTTATAAGCCATATAACTATAGTCCAATTCGTTCTGCCTATACTTTAATGTTACGTTCATTCTCACTTAAGGCTAACATGTCGGAAAAACTAACTTCGAAATGATAGCAAACCTGTTTGGCAACCTTTGGCATATATACCTGAACCTCAATTACAAGCTGATCGCCTTTATCTGTCGCCAAATTATAAAATGAAAAAAAGTGGTTTTAAATTAATTAAAAATAGAAAGAATTATTTAATGAAGTTCAAACCAGCGTAGAATTTTAAGTTGAAACATTCCACATCCTATAATTCAATCCGTGTGAAGATCTATAGCTTAGTTAGGGCTGGACGTTTGCTTAAATTTTTACATCAAAATCGGTTTAGAACTCGTTTTTTTTTATTTCGTTTTGGAAATTTCAATATTTTGTTTCTTCGTTGTCTTTTACCCTAGGCACTCAAATTTTTTTTCTTTAAAAGATATCACCAAGGCGAATCTATGGTATTTTTTGTATAATTATTTGAAGTTCCGTAAACACGCTAGAAAATAGTCAATTTCGCCTTCTTCGCTGGAAGTTGTGCAGAGAATAGATACTTACTGTCGTTTCTGCCTTTTTTAAGGTTAGCGGCGAAACGACCGTTTCGTCTGATTGACGGGGGAAATATTTTTGTTTTTTGATAGGAGGGGATTCTAATATTAAAGGTTTTCTTGGTAAAAAATTTTTGGGATTGAAGCTACGTTATGCTTGCACAGCAATTAACTTTCCATGGAGCAAAGCTAGTTTGTGCTTGGTAGCAATGAACCTTTCGACGAGTATGGCGATTCTGTGCTTATGTTTGTGTAGTTCTGCAACTTTTCAGAGAGCAAAGCCAGCTGTTTTTATTACAATAAAACTTTTAGCATGCGAAGCGAGCTTGACTTTGCGTAGCAATGAACCCTTCAGGGAACAAAATCTGGGACATATTCGCAAATGACAGGAGTCCACAACGTGGTGCAAAGCGAGCTAGTATTATTATTAAATGTTGATTTAAAAAAAAAATTAAAAGTAATGCCTTGCATATGTAAATGAATTAATGTTAAGAATGGTGTAAGACAATTATTCTTCATTTTCAGAAACAAAAGATTCTGTTCTTAATAGGAAATAATAGTAAGGACCATTCGCTAGACTCGGTTTGTTACAATCTTTTAGCCCAGTTCATTTAGAAACTACTTTCTCATAACCACCTTGACATTTGGTGAGTAGGGACAAAAATGATCCCTTATGAAATGACAAAAATTAAAAATTCGAAAATAGCGTCTAGTGTATTTTATTTTATATTTCAAATCGTTACGTCAATGCCTATGCAGTGCTGCCACCTGCAATAGTCTTTGGCTTTTATAATGGATAGACATTAAATTCAAACAATATATATGCCATTTCATTAAGTGATCATTTTCGTACCTACTCACCAAATTTCAAGGTTTTATTCAAAGTAGTTTCTAAATGCACTGGGCTAGAAGATTGTAACATAGCGCGTATAGGGAATGATCCTTACTAGGACTTCCTCTTACCGTAATATATTTGATGTACATGTTTTCATACCCTGCGGTGAATTTACTTCAAGTATAATACATTTGTTATGATTGATTTTTACTTTCAATTACCCATATGTATACATAGGGTAATGAAAGTATAGCATTCGGTCAACAAATGTTTTTTTTTTTTTTTTTTCTTTTGTTTTTTTTTGCATTTCTTTACGTTTTGGAATATCCTGAACTCAAAAAAATGATCTAGAAAAAATTTATGTCTGTGTGTACGTGGTTAGTATAGCTCCCAAACAAACTGATCTATGATGTTCAAATTTGGTGCGAGGTTTGGTAAGGGCACAAGGATCTATTTTCGTCAAAAAAGCGCATGAGCATAGAGTAGCTGCTACTGAAAAAATCATGTTTTTCAGTAATTGCTAAAAAACTGCTCAAACGATTTCGTTTGAAATCGCTGTGATAATGCCTCTTTAGTGGTTCTAAGCATCCCCACCACCGAAATTCCCCTAAAAGTGCATTAATGGCGTAAAAAGTTGAAAACCGAATGCAGAGTTCCCTTTCCTTGAGCACTCCTCATCGACGATCGCTTTTTCATCTCTGTGCTCAGTGTCACTTACAAGAAAGAATAATATAAGTATTATCAGTAAGTATATCGCCAAAACCATCATTTTGGTGGAGTTTTTTTTTTTTTTTTTTTAAGTTTCATACTACAATTATCGCAAAAAAAATCGCCGAACTGTCCATTTAAACTAAATGAATCTTGAAAATATAACTACGACTGATGACACAAATCCACGTCAGTATTATAGTGTGACTGAAAGCTGTGTGATGTTCCACACCCCTACTTATTTTAAGTCAGGCCACATTCGTTGGCCAGTCACTTTAAGCTAAATGTGCCTTTCCGTTAATGGCCTCGTTTTACTCTTTGTAGGGGACGGACGGCCTCTTTGCTACAATTAAACGATGCCCAACAAGGCCGATATACACATCTGCTTCGACTTATAAACAAAGTAAGTTTTATATTACAATTATCAAAACAAAACTAAGCGGAAATTATCTTTGATGACATCATTTGAAAGTTGTAATAAATATTTAATATTCATTGATGTGTTTTTTCAAGAAAAAGAAAGAGAGAGAAAGAAAAAGGAAGAAGAGTGTTTGAAACAAATTATCCGACAATTTGCTAATAAATTTAAACTAACTGTTTGGATTGCGAAATTATACTAGCAGAAAGATTATTCGAGTTTTATCGCATTAAATTTTTAAACCATTTACTGCTGCGCACTCGTAAAACATATCAATGTGCAAAAAAAAAAAAAAATCACTTGCTATTTTATAATGCGTTATGATCATATTTGAAGAATTCGGTATTGATACGGGCTTTATTTAATGAAAACATAATTCGAATGAATTCCATCTGATAGACAGTTAAAATCCATCAAAAACTGTCTAAAAATATAGGAATAACAATACATAACGGGAAAATACAATATAAAAAATAATGTCTTATATAAGAGGGTTTTCACGGTCATTGAAATTCATAAAAGTGCAAGTTGAAGAAAAAGTGAAATCAAAAGTGCTTAATATTTTTTAACTTGTTTTTGAAAACGCTTAGAGGTCGTTAAAAGTATTTATAAATGCGTAGAGTTCCCTAAAAGTCTTTTTTCTTTTTTTTTTTTGCTGATGTGAATGACGGCAATATTTATAAAAATTCAACTCTTACTTGTTTATTCCCTCAAGACCGCCACTTATCCACGTTGCTCTGGAATTGCCTGGTATATTTGTATTTCGATACGTCAACTTATACGTCGTTTGGTTTTTTTGGCAGAAGAATTTTATGAGTACTATTCCCGGAAAGTACAAGTAATGTGCTTTGTCCAAAGTACAGTGCAAATGAAAAATGGTTTGCAAATATCATCAAAGTCTGTTCATAAGGCAAAACGCAAATTGTGCATAAAAGATTTTGATATTAGCGCTAGTTGCGAAGCAGCTGTAAAATGACACATTGAAGACATGCCTGAAAATACATTTTCGAAAGTCCTTACAAATATTATTCAGGTCCTTTAAAAGTCCTTAAAAAATCATTGATTTTCATTATGTAACTTCAGTGAGAACCTTGTATAAAAAGATGTTTAGGTGCGTATGTACTGGATAGTTTCGGACTCATGAGCAACACAAGGAAACGTTCATGCATCACTTTGACTAACGAAGTAGTCCATTTGTCAAGTGAGAACGAGTTCCAAAGGATTGTTTCTATTGAAGCTTGATAGTGATTGCACTGTTCTTCAGAGAGAATAAATAATAGTTTCTATCTAATAAAAACTGCGTCATCATTGTCTCTGAGAAAAATTCCCCATATTAAAAACTTTCACATAGTGGCCTCAAAAATACATCTTGAAATATACACTTATTTCTTAGTGCAACAAAACTATTCAAATTTATTCATTACAAAGTTGTTTTAATTTATCAATATTATTATCTACTCATTGTGCCCTTATATTATCTATAGGTTTGGAAGGTGGTCCACAGATGGCGACACCAAATGAGAGTTCGGAAAGCCTCGTTCCTTGTAATTCCGACAGATGGCGACACCAAAGCAGTAGTGGCCACAAGCCAATGCGATGACATTGCAAGGGAAAAAAGTGATCGTTAAACTTTCTCCATGTCTCATAAATCTGAAGCCAAATTTTCCAGAACACTCAAACTAACCGCAATATTACTAATCAACGAGATTAGGGCATTTTCAACTATATTAGCATTTAACGCTCAATAATTTAACTTGTGTCTTTGACTACAAAATCCTTAATTATTTAATTTTATCTCGAATTACAAACTTTGAATTGTCGTTGTGACGTTGTATGACTGCTAAATTGATTGCTATTTTTATAATTTTTATATGGGAAAAAAAATAAATTATAAGTCTTAGAAACGGCAATGCTTAGGCAGAAATTGGGTTCTGGAAACTTTTAATCAAGTTTATTCGTCGAAGAAAAAGCTCGGCGATCACTCCTATAACCAATTCATTTTGTACATTAACATTATTTTGTAAATTCCTTTCCTGTAAATTACCATCAAGAGAAACTGTGATAATTATGAATGTTTGGAATATTTGCTCACATTTAACCTTGCCAAAATTATCTCGATGTTTGGGAAATGTGTTTCTGTGTGTATTTATTGGAAATAAAATAACTTAAATGTATTCGATACTATTTTCAACGATATACACTCATGTCCAAAATTATCTTTACTTGCATAAATTTACATATTTCTCAGAAACTGTGAACTATAATTCTATGATTTTTTTCTGGAATGATACATACAAATTTTTATGACACATAAATACAAAGGACAAAATTTATAAAACAGCATATTATTGAAATTGTAGCGTGAAACAATAAAAATTATAATAAAATGTGACAAAAGAAGTTCAGAAAAAAAAAAAGAATAACTCAGAAAAAAATTACGCCTGACGAATTTTTTATGGAATGTAATCGCCCGTGACTTGTACCTAAGAGACTCTCCTCTGTATAGGGCCCGGTCCTAAGTTTGATGACTTCACGCTAAGCGATGGATGAAAACACAATGGCTGTCTACCATAGTCGGTAATTCACAGATGTAATGACACATCTCTGGTAATTTCAATAAAATATTACGTAGTAAGTTATAAAATGTTTTAATATGTTAAGTTGTTTAATTGTAGAATATTAAGATACTGCATTTAATTTCATGAAGTAAAAGCACCGAGAGTAGGATTTAAATTAAAATTACGGCATATTGTTGAAATTATTAACTAGATTTTATTTAATACTAATAATAATATTCAAACTCTTTATACTAGAATATTCAGGTAGAAAATTCTCTAAAATATATTTATATACTAACATATCTGAAATAATTTCAATACCATAACAAGCAATACGTTAAAACAGTATGTATTTAAAAGAATAAACATTACAAAAATACAAACACTAAATTATTATACAAAAACTTTATTTCAACTTTGAAAAATAGGAATTTAAAAATTGTAAAGTGCTGGTACCTAATATTCTGATTAAAATGTCATTTTTAAGCAATGTAGTTCCTCGAAAAGATGATAAATTATTTTAAATACATATCTTCATTTTTAAACAAATAAGTTGGATGGTTTATGTTCTCAACGACCTATTTTTATGTACAATGACAGCTAATCAGGCCGGGACCTACAACTTAAAGTGGCTTCCGAACCACAATGAACATTCATGCCTTGTCCTTGATTCGAACACGGCACCTTTGGTATGCGTGGCCAGAGAGCTAACCACACAGTCATCAGATGGGCAAACAAATAAGACTTCCTTACTTTGAAAATAAGTGTCAAAATAAAATCTTAAAAATTATACCCTAAAAATATGTTTTACATATATTTAAAAATAAATGTCAGTAAAAAAAATTATATAAATAACTTTTTAGCATTCATTATATTAATAATTAATTTAAAAAAAAAAAAAAAAAAAAAAAAAAAAACTGTAATAATAAATACAAATACTAACTAACTCAGACGAGCTCGACTTGAGAACATTATATTTTCTTTTTGGACTATGAACCATCTTTATTAGCATTGCATTTAAAAAGACATTTTAATTCATGAATTTATTTTTTTTATTTTTATTTTTTTTATTTTTTCTCTTCTTCAAAAAAACATTTCGAGACAGATTCCTCTCTATGGAAATACTCACACGAACACTGCATTTTTTTTATGTTCAGGCAATAAAAACGGTTTTCTTGAACACACAGCAGCCAGTCATTTTTATTTTTGCAATGTTTACGTTTCTTTTAGATTTTATCATATATTCTTTTAACTGGTCCATTTTTCCATCGGTATCATATCTTCTTATAACCTTCCTTGGTTCTAAGAAAAGGAATATCATCAGGTTTTGTTTACGAGTATAGCCATAAAAAAGATATTTTCAACTTAAATCATATAAATAGAAAGATTACTTTCTAATTATTTTTAATGATGTTAAAAAATCAACAAATGTTTATATGATAGCTGTATCAGTAGGAAACAAAGATCTCAAAATTTCACTTTTTCGGTTTTACAAAATTATATTTTCAAAAGAATATTTAAAGTAGAATAATGAAATAAAACTTTTTAATTTCTATAAGAGATTGTTTGAGTTGTGATAGGATTAAGCCTAACTTAGAACAGTATAAAAGTTTGAAAGTAATACATTATAGCATAATACAACTTACCTGAAAAGTTTTCAAATTTGAAAGTCACTCCTTTATAGAATTATCCTTTCCACATTTCAGCTTGTTAATTAAATAAAAAAGGATAAAAAAAAACAAAAACATTTAGCTATCGATAAATGGGAATTCCGTGTATACAATCCAGTTAGTAAAATAGTGTGTTTACATTTTTCTTCATCGCTTAGCGACGCTTCAGTCAGAGCGCCATTTGGTTATACCAGGCCCGAAAGAAGCATTAGTTACTATATTTCGAGGCGGTCCCGCTTGTACCGTGATTTTCATTATGGCAAAGGCATGAACGTTGTTAACCACAGTTTAGGAAATTAAGCACTACCCTTCCAGCAATGCCGTCTTCAGTGCATTTACTATCAGTAAAAGAACGGCTTCTACATGCAATTGCTGTTCCGAGTCAATTCCACAAGTTCTATATCGGGTTGAGATCGGGAGACTTTGCTGTTCACGGTATTTGCTCAATGTCTCCACTTTCAAGGAATTCATCAAAGAGGTTTGCTCGAAGGGAACAAGCATTATCATCCATGAATAAAAAGTCAGATCCGTATGCACCACTGAAAAGTCTTATGTAAAACTCTAAGGTCTCATCCCGATGTCTCTGACCGATCACAGATCCACTGTTGAAAACATTTCAGGGGTGCACATCCATCAATCATTCCCAGATAGCATTTTAACCTTGAAGGATTTGATTTAAAAAAAAAAAAAATAGTAATTACAAGAGTGCTCAGTATATCGATTTAAATTTAAATAATTGATAATTCAGTAAATATTGGAGTTAATGACAAAAGACAGGCTTTTAAATTTTAAGTTATTTGTCTTTCGAATTTTAATAGCAATTTGAATTTCAAGATTTTTAGAAATATTTATTATACACAACTAAATAAAATTAAGAGTATTTGCCATAATGCTACGGACTTTAATTTGGCTTTTAGGATTTTTAGGGACGATTTGAGGAAAAATGGATTTACTAAATATTTTTGAACTTCCGACTTTTTGAAAAACTTTTCCTTGATTTCTTCGGATGATATTGAAATCCAGTTAAATAGCCCTAACTGGTCTAAATATTTTATTTTAAAATTTGTTAATTTTTTCGTGGAACATAGATGACACTGCAGTTTTAGATGTTTAATGTGGGGCAATTTTGAAAATTATATTTTTCAAAACTTAAACTCTTGATGCTGGACTGGGTTCATTTTGAATCAACGTGGGCATTAAACTTTGGAAGACAGCAATTTTGTTAAGTTTGGTTTACGTTTCATTTTAGTATTTGTGAATATTTTTGACTTCTTGTTAGATGCGTAAGAGCTTGAATGTGATTGATATGTTATATCAATCGCATTTCAGAAACTCATCCATTGAAATCCCGGCTGGATTCAAGCCCCCTGACGAAGAAACTCAGTCGGGATTTCAAATTTCAAATATTTTTAAGATTCATATTTTAATATCTAGGTTTTTTTGGGTTTTTTTTTTTGCAGTTTAAGGTTATACTTTTTGCTCTTCATTTTTATTATGACTGTAGGATTGCTCATACAATAATATTTTGTAGACCCAATAAATAATTTGTATGAATTGGCAGTTTGATTGTGTAGACTTGTATGAATTAGCAATTTGATTAGCAGGTAATTGAATTGTGTAAGAAATAAAGCAAAGTATTCCCTTGCCCTTGTTAACATTATGCCCTTATTTGCCCTTGTTAACATTTGCACTAAATATCAGAATTGTAACAACATTAGAAGTGGGTCATTCGGATATCTCTCGTTTGGAACGTTTAATCCCTCCCCCCCCCCCCCTTAAAGTGGGTTAATCGAGATCAGAATATCTTACTTTTTCTATGTGTTGGCTTTGTTGTCATTTGCACTAATTTTCAATGTTGTGACCATGTGGGAAGTGGGATATTCGAATTTCCTTCGTTTGGAACGTTTAACTTTCCACCCCTTAAAGTGGGTTAATCAAGATCGGAATAGCTTACTTTTTCTATATTTATCTTTGTTGTCATTTGCACCAATTTTCAATAATTTTGTGACCATGTGGGAAGTAGGCTTGGGCGATGTATCGATACATAGTCCAAAACTGGTGTGAAATCAACATCGCCAAACCGGTGTCACTATTTTCGCATACCCGATAGATCACGATCTTTTTCGACGAGAGCGCGATTCTTGCTTAGCACTTCAAGGACGAAGAACCGTGATGCCACGATTGATGCGCGGAGTTTCTAAGATACTATAGAAACGTATTGAAACCGTCGACACCGCGCCGTTTGAAACACGATACTTCAACACATCGCAGTAATCCACCATGCATATGCGCGGTGTCTCCAAAACTGCATAGAAACGTACTGTAACAGCTAACACCGCGCCGTTTGAGACGATTTCTATTTGCTTTTGCTGAGGCGATACTTCATTCGCATTCAAGGACGAAGAACCGCGCCACTATTCATGCTCGGTGTTCCTAAGATACTATAGAAACGTATTGAAACCGTCGACACCGCGCCGTTTGAAACACGATACTTCAACACATCGCAGTAATCCACCATGCATATGCGCGGTGTCTCCAAATCTGCATAGAAACGTACTGTAACAGCTAGCACCGCGCCGTTTGAGACGATTTCTATTTGCTTTTGCTGAGGCGATACTTCATTCGCATTCAAGGACGAAGAACCGCGCCACTATTCATGCTCGGTGTTCCTGAGATACTATAGAAACGTATTGAAACCGTCGACACCGCGCCGTTTGAAACGAGTTTCATTTGCTTTTGAGCGGTACTTCATCAGCAAGCTCACATCGTGATAATCCTATCTACCCTGCCCTGCATATGCGCGATGTTCCCAATATTGTATAGAAACATAAGAAAACCGTCGACATCAGGCCGTTTGACAGGTGGTGCCAGCAGTCTAGTAATATTGGAGATACGATAAAAGAAGTATTCCTTTAATGTTTGAACATTATTTATGTTGTTCTCTCAACTCTTGGAAAACATTTTGATTGTTATTTAATAGTCATCAGATATAAGACATTGATATCTATTTTTGGGCATTTCCTACACTTTTTGTGTTTCATTTTTGATTTTTTTTCATTATTTCTCTAACTTGAAAGAAATAAAGTATTACGATTTTTTTTTTATCTTGCTATTATTTTATTTTGCTTTATTTATTAACGCAATAGGATTGCGGTATTCTGGCGTGGTAATTTCTGTTTAGTTCTTACTCTGTTAAGATAATCAGGTTGTTTATTACTATGATGGTTTGTTATATCTGTCAAAGTCAGTATGAACTAGCGCATGGACGGATCACTGTTGTTTCTCTAGTCTGATTGCTTAAATACTTATAAACGATTTTTTTCATATTTACGTTGAAGGATTTTCTCTTCTGACCCGTAAGTAAATAATTGTTTTATAATTTTTTTTTTCAGTTTGTACGATTTGAATAAAGTTTATTTCCATAAGATTAATTACTCAATCCAACATTGCTTCTTAAAAATACTGAAATGCAGATTTTTTTGGCACAAAATAAAGATCATTTGAATTTTAAATGTTATGCATTAATATTATTTTTATTGTTTAATAGTTATATTGTATATAGTAAGTAATAAAATATTCATTATAAAGTATGTTTTTGATTTAATAATTAAGAAGAAAGAATATCCAATAACTAAAGAAACATGTGCACCGCCAGGAAGTGCACTTGTCCTCGCCCCCCCCCCCCCCTCCTCTCCTTCCTTGGATAATAACAAAATAAAATTTCATTAAGATAGAGAAATTGAAAAATCCGGATTAAACCAAAAAAAAAAAAAATAACCAACTTATACCCTTTGGGTGCTTTGTGTATCCCTCTGAAAGTAATTCTGTCGCTGTTCATGTTATTTAAAATAAACTTCCATACATGAATTCAATAAAATGTTGCAAAGCTAAGTAAGCATAACTTTTGGCTACATAGCGTGTTATGAAAACTTTGTTTTATAGTATTTTGTAAAAAAAAATATAGTTAACATCGTGATGTATCGTGACATCGTGATGTTTGCTTCCCGGTATGTCGTGATGCAGAAATGTTAACATCGCCCAGGCCTAACAGTCACTTGGAGGAGGGGAACAGGCCGAGACACCCGCGCCCTGCCATTTGGCATTTTCTGTATTGGTCTCCAGAAGGAGACTATGCTAGAAGACAACATACCCTGAGCTCACTGCATGCGCTGTAGGAACCTGTTCACGCATCGTTGTAGGGCATTTAGTGAGCTTAGGGTATTTTCTTTTTAGTATAGTACCTTTCAAATGAAACGTGTTGCACGTTCATGCGATTTTTCGATTGAAAGCACAGTATTCCAAATCTCACACACCAGCTTTTAAAAAAAAGTAAATTTGGATATGGGTTGGAAGGGGGAGGGGGGGGGGTACTTGGTACTTTCTAGGTAAGGTAGAATATTGAAAGTTGGAAATTAGTAGCATTCTTCAAAAGGAATTCTTCATCCTAGAGCTATTGTAATTTCATAATGATTTCGGTTACTTCATTATGTGTTCAGCTGTTTTGTTTGAAATTCGGATACATTCAAGGTTGCAGATACTACTCGTATAAGCCGACCCTCAATGATTCATCCCAACTAAGCTTAGGTACTCGAGGAAAAACAACATTCTCAGAAGACACACAACATTATTCTAAGTTATTAAATCTAGAACATGTAGTGAGTAAAAACAGCAATACGTTGCCATTCCGCAATGAGTAAACTTAAAAGCTATATTAAAGGTTAGATGCAATTCTCGACATCCTCCCACCTAAGTTAACTATAATATTCAGGTTAACTTACACATTTCCCTACCAATGCAAAGCATAATGCAAAATCTGTTATAAACACAATGTTATTAGAAATAAACCCAGATTTAGCATCCTATAACAGCAGCTCCTAAAAAGAGAATTTTTGTGATGCTCTGACTCTAAGACCAGCCCGGGTAACAAAATTATTATCAATATTGTAACAAATATCCCCACACTGAACACCACTTGACAGATTATTCCATTCACTCCATTAGGACCTGGAAATAACTTGATTATTCTTCCAAGGGGCCAAACTAATCTTTTCTTATCCTGACTGCCAACAATTACAATATCACCTATCTTAGAAGAACAGTTTCCAATGGCCTTAGGCTTAGAAGTTTTAAGTATACCTAAATACACTTGGCGAGACCTCCTTTTAAAAGCTTCACGTACCTTTTGAATATAACCCAGTCTTTTCCTCAGAGCTTTATGGTTTACATCCAAACTACCACCCGGTATAGTGTCCCTCATTACATCCTTTAAAAAGTGAGGGCTAAAAAATCATCGGCATCAGCTGTGACAGCAGTGAGAGGTCTATCATTCAAAATTGCTTCACAATTACACAAGACTGTGGACATTTCCTCGTAAGTCAAACTAGCTCGGCCAAGAATTTCCCTCAAGATTTGCTTCATTAACCCATGAGACGCTCCCAAAAGTAATCCCACCAGAATGCCCCAGGGACGATTAACTTCCAAGTAATTCGTTCATCTCTGCCTCGGCGAGAAACTTATTCAATGGATTTAGAAACATTGTAGGCTCTCACAAAATGTGTGCCATTGTCGCTGTACACTGTGGTAGGTTTTCTTCTTCGGAGGAGAAACAAATCGATGGAACGCAAGTAAAAATGCATCTGTGGATAGAGAAGTAACAAGCTTAAGATGCACTACCCGATACACGGCACAAGTAAAGAGACAATTCCAAGCCTTACTCTGATCTCGAAGTATTAAAGGATCAGAAAAAAAAGAAGAAAAAAAATATATATTAATATATATATATATATATATATATATATATATATATATATATATATATATATATATATATATATATATATATATATATATATATATATATATATATATATATATATATATATATATATATATATATATATATATATATTGCAGCATCTTCTACTCAGTCTTTTGGTGGAGGAGCCGTTGGTGGACAAAAACCCCGAATAACGTTTACAGGTAATGTAATGCACGTTGGTAGTGTTGAATGGACAGCTCTGCGATCACAAATTTAACCGAAACTTCTCTCTTAGAGAGTTTAGTACATAAGTTACTCCAGCGTGTCCCCTCTTCTTATGTTCTTCCATAATCAAAGTCTGTACGAGATGAAGCTCAGGGGATAAGTCCGCTTGTGTTCTGAAATCGGTAGTATCATCTCTTTGGAAAACACCAGATTCAATTCGAATGATCTTGAAATGTATCCAAGCTCTTTAACCGATTTCAACTGTCACTAAATACTTCAGATTGTATCAAATAAACACGTAACTTCTCCTCATTATCCAAATTGGTGACCACCAGTGGTCCCCATCGTTTCTCCACATTTCTACTGTTGAAAGAAATCACTGAATCCAACCAAGCATTCGAACTGTCTTCGAAAACCGACAAGTCATAATACCAGTTAAATCAGCAGTCATTAAATTCGAAACTACTTTCTTCTTTCATTCACTGGCTATTTCTTCTTCGTCAGGTGTGAATTCCTTTCCAAGTTTAACCTCCTTGAGGTAAGTACAACCATTTTTGGCTCTCCCACCATTTTTATGGCAGTAATTGGAGTGTAGAACAACCTCTACTCGGAAGATCTGCCGGGTTCATTGGTCAAGGAACATGCCTCCAATTTTCACTTGACGTTAAAAGTCTTATCTCTTGGACTCTATTATGAACAAATACTCCCCAATACTCCTCTCTTTGGATCCATGTTATCACAGTAGTGGAGTCAGTCCAGAAGTGTACTTCTTCCGTATGAAACTCTCTAATGATGTCTGGAGCAAGACGAGATGCAATAGTAGCTGCAAGGAGTTCTAATCTTGCAATAGTAGTCTCAATTTTACTAGCCGGTGAAACTCTAGCTCTTGCTTGTACAAGTTGAATCTCTACTCTGTCCACCGTCTTTATACGTACAAACGCTGCCACTGCATAATCAAGCTGACTTGCATCACAGAAATAGTGTTATGAACAGTTCTCGATGGCCAACTCATATCTTTACCATCTTGGTTTATTAACATTTTCTATTGTTGCATAGAAAAAATATCGATGAATTAAAACATGATTTTTTTTTTTTTTTTTTTAAATTTATTTTCAGTTTTGACAGAAATGAAGTTTTTCGGGGCAAATTTCTACTTTTCATGATTGCTTTTTTTAAGGTGACTACTTTCAATTTTCAAGTGAAATGGATCTATTACAATATATATATATATATATATATATATATATATATATATATATATATATATATATATATATATATATATATATATATATATATATATATATATATATATATATATATATATATATATATATATATATGTATAAGGCAAAGCCCTCACTGTCTCACTCATTACTAATTCTCCCATTTCCCACATGTTCACAACTCTGAAAATTGGTACAAATATTAACAATGGTAAACATAGAAAAAGTAAGCTAGTCCAATCTCGATTAACCCACTTTAAGGGTGTTAGCGCGCAAGCGCCAGTATATCACCAAGTCCAATTGGCGACCGGCCAACTTCGCCAACAGAGGAGAGAGTTAACTAACTCGATCCTTCGAGACCATTCTCGGCTTGGATAGCGTACCTGGTGAGCGGGCTTACGGCCCCATCTTCTCATTCTCCAATACTGCAATAGTCTTTACTCAAGTTAATCTTTACTCAAGTTTAATAAACTATCAGAAAAGACATCTTCGGTCCGTCGTTATTTCAAAGACAAACATTCACACTCGTTCACTATTTCACAACGAACAAAGGGGTTCGAAAAGGGGTTAAACGTCCCAACCGAGAGATTTTCAAATGTCCCACTTCCCATGTGATCACAACTCTGAAAATTGGAACAAATATTAACAATGGTAAAAATAGAAAAAGTAAGCTATTCTGATCTCAATTAACCCACTTTAAGGGGTCGAAGAGGGGTTAAACGTTTCAAACGAAGGATACTAGAATGTCCCACATTTGGTCACAACTCTGAAAATTGGTACAAATGTCAACAAACATAGTAAAATTAGGCTATTCTAATCTCGACTAACCCACTTTAAGAGGTAGAAGAGGGGTTAAACGTTTGAAACGAGGGATATTCGAATGTTCTATTTCCCACATGGTCACAATATTGAAAACTGGTGGCCAAAACCATCGCCAACTTGGCTTTATCTCGCCAATTTGGCTCTATCTCGCCAATTTGGTGAGATTGCCAGTACCATAATCTTAAATGCCCCGCTCCTTGTAAAACTCGCTTCCCAGTGTTACCACTTAAAACTCGTTATCAAGCATTAATAAACACACTGCTGGGAAGCCAAGTTAAGACGAACTATTGCACTGCCTTAAGCGAGACGTACATAAATTTTCCTATTTACAAAATTAACACTACGAAATATTTACAAATATACAAAAATTCGTAACAATATTCTCAATTATTAATTTTGGAAAAAATATCAACAAAGGAAAGTTCCTATTTTGATAATTCAAATTGTCGGGATCGAAATGGAAACAAGCGTCTGAAGTGAATAAATTAATAAATGAATGTCTTTTGATTGCTAAAATGCACATGGTAAAATTTCGTAGCGCAGGACGGGTTTAGAGCAACTTAAGAGGCATTAGCGCCAGGGTCTGATAATGACAATTTGGGGCCCAAGGCCCGGGAACATTCGGGGGCCCCTTTTTCAAACGCGTGATATATTGGAAATAGGCTTGACACAAAGTCAAATGAATTAAATTTAATTATTGAAAAATTTGATAAATTAATGTTAATATTATTTCTTAAAAATTATTTTTTTATCACAAATTTTTAACAATAAAATTTATAAATCGAAAGAGGAAAAACTTTGTTATGTATAGCTTTGCATTCACTATCACAACACAAATCACAATATCTTCAGTATTATTCATAACTTCAGAGTCGACATTTGCTAATCTCACAGTAAATTCCTCAAGATTTCCTTTCATTTTTTCTTCTTATCTATCTTTCAAAAAAGTTTGTTTTTTACAAATGAATGTGAATTTATGCACTCAGATCCAAATATTTTTTATTTATTCTGGTTAAAACAATTTTATCATTAATTTATCAAAACAATTTTGGCAACAGGAAAGAGTTTCTTCAATGTTCGGTTAATTGCTATTTCAGCACGATTGGACGAAGGCAAGTTGATTGAATAGTATTCCGTAAAAGCGACCTTTCAGTGGCAGTGATAGCCCCAAAATTTGATTGAATGCATTGTCATCGATATCGAATCTATCTGCCTAGTTTCGGACCGATAGGATGACTACAAGGAGGTTAATTACGTCTCCCCAGATTTTCTCCCCATCGACATAGACACCTACACACACGCAAAATCGAAGTTAATATAAAGGATTTAAAAATCAGAAATATTCCAAATATTTTGGAAAATTTTTTATCGTATTCATACACACATGTACATCATAAACATGCATACTCATATGTGTATAATGTTAATCACGTACCCACAAATATACGAAGACAGATATTTAAGCTATTTTAATATTTTTCCATACCCAAACTGCAATTAATTTTATTACAACATCAGAATAGGGATTTTAATTTCATAAACTTTTATGATAAATGTTTTGTAATAGGTTTGTTTTCAGAATTCTGCAAATAATAATAATAATGATGATAAGCAATTAAATTTAAATATATTAATTGGCCTGTATAATTACTTATGCCTATCTTAAATATTAATTGGTAATTCCAAGCAGTGACAGACGAAAATATTATTGGCTATTTCAAATTTGACTTCCGCATTCATTGGCTATAAATACCGACGAAATGTGCCAGTACCTATGAATATTCAGCTCTAGAAAAATTGAGTATTATTCGCATTCAATTGAAATATAACTTAGTTTGAAAGCACTAAGTGGAGATTCAACGAAAACGGTAAGTTTAAAAAATTATTTATGGTAAAAAAAAAACTTATTTCTCAGTTTGTAGTTCATTTTAAAACATATTCCTTTTTACTTCTATTTAGTATTATCTAGCAACTTTAATTTATCTAAAGCAGCGGTTCCTGATCTTTTTAGTTGTTCACACCACCTGTTGTGTAAAAAAAAAAGAAGGAAAAAAAAAGACTGATTCTTACTGACTAATAGAATGCGTGCTTCAGTAATTAGCAAAACGTACCGTACAAGAAGAATTAAACAATGATATTTTTTCATGAAAAAAGGAGCGCTTGATAATATTTACTTTTCTGTCACAACTATAAATAAATTTTTAAAACAAGTAGCTAAAGTAAAAAAAAAAAAGAAAAAAAGACATTTTTTACAATGTTTGTCTCCTATGTGAGAGTCGATATTTGTATCAAAATTTTATAGTTTTAGCCATGCTGCTGAATTTACGCATTATTCACCCGTTACACCATCGAAAAATGCACTCGAATAATTTGATTGTTGCTAACAATCGAGCGATTCAATTGTTTCCATCTCTATTCCTGAAGCTCCTAAGATATTTTATCTTATCTTAGATTACAAACCAGCGTCCACGGCCCAGTACCACGCTACTCGCGGCCCACTGGTGGGCAGCAGCCCATGATTAAGAAACCGTTGATCTAAAGCATAATTATGCAGGGTGTGTCTGTACCAGGGTCGTGTACTTGTTGGAGAAAAAGGGCATGTAATGACAGAAGCAACAGTATTTTGTAACAAGAATGTAGTAAACAAGAAATCAGATTGCAAACTTTTTAAAGGAAAAGTTATTTAAATTAGGAAACTCTGAATTAAAGCAAGGGGTGTATAGCTTAAACAAGGGGTGTATAGTTTAAACAAGGGGATAATATAATTCTTATATTATCCTTTCTTGTGAGTGAAACTGAGGACAAAAAAAAACAAATAAAAAACGATCGTTGATGAGGTATTGGTTGGTTGTTTTCAGATTATCTTGCGCCGTCAGCATCACGAGGTCTATAATGAGCCGAAACATTCGTCAATAGACAAGCCAACATAACATACATTTACAAACACCCATGCCTAACACGGGACTCGAACCCACAACCTCGCGGTTTAGAAGCTAGCGCGCTAACCACTATACCGTTTGGTCGGCCGTTGAAGAGGTATGCTCAAGGAAAGAGAATAAAGGCCTTTTTTTTCCCCTTCAACTTTTTACACCATCAAAGCATTTTTGCCGGAATTTCAGGGGGGGGGGGGATGTTTAGAGCAACTTAAGAGGCATTAGCGACAGGGTCTGATCAGGACAATTTGGGGCCCAAAGACCTTGCACATTCGGGGTCCCCTTTTACAAACGCGTGATACATTGGAAATAGGCTTGGCACAAAGTCAAATGAATTAACTTTAAATATTGAAGATATTTGATAAATTAATGTTTATATTGTTTATTAAAAATTATTTTTTTATCACATATTTTTAACAATCAAATTTATAAATCAAAAGAGGAAAAACTTTGTTATGTATAGCTTTGCATTTCACTATCACAATACAAATCACAATATCTTCAGTATTATTCACAAATTCAGAGTCGACATTTGCTAATCTCACACTAAATTCCTCACAATTTACTTTCATTTTTTTTTTCTCTATCTTTCAAAAAAGTTTGTTTTTTACGTATTAAAATTATGGTTTGGTTTATTTGAATAAATATACTCTGGGTTACTAACGATGGTTCAAGATCAATACAAAATGATTTTTATAAAAAGATAATTTTTATGAATAAAAGATATTCACATAGCTTTTGTGAGACAAAAATATAGGTTTACATCCAATTTCGGGCCCCCTAAAATCATGGACCCAAGGCCTGGGCGATGATGTTTAGGGCTTGATTAGCACAGCTATTTTGAACAAAATCGTTAGAGCAGTTTTTTAGTAATTACGGAAAAACATGATTTATTTCAATGGCAGCTACCCTATGCGCATTTAACGAAAACATTAATGGTAAGTCATTGTGCCATCACCAATCCATTAACCAAATTTGAAAATCGTAGGTCATTTTGTTCGGGAGTCATTTTTTTTTAGATCACTTTTTTTAAATCAGGATGTTCCAAAACGTGGAGAAATGCCAAAAAATTGAAATTTTTTTTGACCGAATACTACACTGTATACATATGGGTAATTCAAAGTAAAAATTTGAACAGGAATTCCTTGAAATATCCGAAGTGGATTGCGTGGAAGAGTTATGCGTTAAATTATTCCAAAACAAAAAGACTGCTTAAATGGACATATGTTGAGGGAATCATTGCTGAAATTCAACACTGATTGGATGACGATAAAATGTCAAGGGGACTTGGTATTCCTTGTTTTCACAAAAAATTATCAAAATAGCAATATTTTATTTTTTCCATGTTTATAATCTTTGAAACCTTCTCCTAATTCTGGTAAGTTTTTGAACTGATCCGAAAACTGATATTGCCGAAAAATTATATTTTTCTGGAGAATTTAGCATAACTGCAATTGCTCCTTCGGTGCTTCGGCCGATCAAACGGTATAGTGGTGAGCGTGATAGCTTCTAGACGGCGAGGTTGTGGGTTCGAGTCCCACGTAAGGCATGGGTGTTTGTATATGTATATTGGCTTGTCTAATGACGAATGTTTCGGCGCATTATAGCCCTCGTGTTGCTGACGGCGCCAGATAATCTGAAAACAACATTTTTCTCAGTTCGCGTCTTTTAGAATTCCTACCTTACTCAAATCGCTATAATTTCAACAAATATCAATGAATTAACTTAAAATTTTTTTGAGTCATTCTAAAGATCTATTTAAGAAAAATAGGCATGGATTTTTTAATAAAATATAAACTTTTGTTTTACAAATTTAAATGTTGGAATATGTCTTTTTTTTTTTTTTTTTTAAATCTTTAGGTACAGTAATTATTGTTTTTCTCGAACACTATTTTACTTATTCAAAATCCGATGCCCCAAAAAATTAAAGAATATTACTAGAATCATTAAAAAAAAAAAATCTGGAAAAAATACTAAAACATGAAACATTGAAGTTCTACGTTTTCTTTTCTTTTTTTTTTTTTAATTTTAAAATTTTTAAAATTTAAAGCACCATGTGAACTTTAAAAAAAAAAAAAAAAAAAAAAAGTTTTTATGTAATAATGCTTCCAAATATTTAAAAATTATAATTTTAAAGGCCGCAATTAAAAAAAAAAAAAATAGTTTCAAGGACATCAAGTTCTCTTCAAGAGTTATAATTTGGCGCAGAAAAATATGAATGCCGTTACTTCATTTCTTTTCAGATGCAACTTTCTGTTACTACCGTTGTCATGGTGTTGCTCGTGCTTGGGTTTACAGCCACTGTAATGAGCGATCCAATCTCCGAATACAAAAGATCAACTGGAGAAAAGCGATCACCAGTCGAAGAGAGGTTTGCTTTGCCGTAAGTATGAATTTACAGTTTTTTCTCCTTCAAATATTTTAATACGAGCCCTAAAAATAATTTGTTTCCTCTATAGCAGCTTTCGCCACGACTTTTAGAGGCTGGCCGTATGACTAATGATGGAGCTTTTCGCTGGCTGGATACACCAATATATGTATCGTTTATTATTATAAAACTGAAAACAAATACATATACAGGGTGTCACAAAAGGTCATGTCCAAACAGCACACATGGTTGTGTCAGGTTATGAGGAAGCAGAATTACATAGGAAAGGGGGGTCGGAAACGCGATTGTAATCCGCTAGAGGGCAATAAGCGCTAGCAGACGAAAGCGCGGGCAGTCGGATTAATCGAAGCGCAGACGTTGCAGAGAACCGGCACAGTACCGTGGCCATCACGATCCCCGGACCTAACCCCTCTGGATTTTTACCTCTGGGGATACCTGAAGTGTCTGGTGTACGAGACACCCGTTCCATCGGACATGGACCTCATCGCACGTATCGTTGAAGCGGCGGCACGTGTCCGGGAGACTACTGGCCAATTCGAACGAGTTCGCGATTCCATGCGTCGCAGATGTGAAGCATGCATCGCAGCTGATGGGGCCAATTTTGAGCACTTCCTATGATTTGTAGCATTTTTCTTTTTTATTTGGTACTGTTTTGTTGTAAAATAAAGATTTTTTACGCCGTTTGTTATCTTTTCTTTGCGTGACGGTTACGATGAAATTTCACTGTCAAAATTGCGTTTCTGACCCCCCTTTCCTAAGTAATTCTGCTTCCTCATGACCTGACACAACCATGTGTGCCGTTTGGACATGACCTTTTGTGACACCCTGTATATATATATTTTCAAACTGCGATTAATATTTGCTCTTTTTTTTCTTTTTTCTTCTTCAAATAATTACAAAATTATAATTTTCATTATTAGTAAATCAAAGTATAAAAATTAAGTGAAACTTTTGTTTCAACATGGCAATGCGACTTGGCCTTACTTTTAATAAAAGTATTTAAACTGTACTTACAGATTACTAAGTTTCAGTTGATATCAAAATTATGCGACAATATTGGTCGAAATCCTTCAGCTTATTTTATGATAGATCTTCTTTCGCAGTATTTATAACAGTGAATTTTAATAAATTGTCCAAACGAGATCCAACTTGCCTTCATCCAATCGCGTTGAAACAGCATATAACTGATCATTGAAGAAACTCTTTCCTGTTACCAAAATTGTTTTGGTAAATAAATAATAAAATTGTTTTAATCGGAATCAATAAAATATATTTGGATGTGAAAGCTTAAATACACTTTCATTTTTAATGACTAAATTTAGAAATGTAGTTTATCGTATATTATGCAGATAGAGTTGTTTTCAATGTTTAAAATTAGTTGCCGATACTAAGCACACGTTGGCAACAGAAACGCCTTGGTAATGGATATAAAAGTTGACAATGCAAATAAAGGATTTATAATTAAAACTTTGCTTTTATGAGGTTATATCATTATTCATTAAATTTTTAGTTAAAATCCACTATAATCATTTTAATGCACCATACAAATCAAAGTCTGCAAGTACTAACGTTTTTTGACTAAATAGCGCAATCAAATAATAAGACGAGAAAAACTGAACACCCAAACGTTTATTTAATAACTATAAAATAATAATCACTAAAATTTATTTCAATTACTTCCGGTCGTTTTTCCTTTTTCAAATATTTTAATACTAACTCTAAGACCCTTAAATGAAATCAAAGATAATTTAATATCTCTATATATAAAAGTAAGTTGTCTGTACGACTGAACCTTATACAAATCCGCAGTTTTGCACATAGAGCTACGAAATTTGTTACATAGAAGCTTTAGGACATGGAGATTGTAGAGAACAACTTTTTAATTCGATTAAAAGTTGATTTCATTAAAATTTATTGACATTAAAGAAAAAAATCTTGGAATGGCAACAATATTTTTTTATTGCATCAGAATGAAAACAAAAGTTATTTCAATGTTCCCCCCCATTTTTTCTGATTATTTTTATGTATTACAATCGTCTCTAATATAAGCGGTTCGAAGATTATTATAATTTTCCATATATTTACTGTCAAACGACGCTCTGCGGCGCATGCGCCGTTTGAAAACGAAATTGTACTTACTACAATATTTTGAAATTTGAATGTAAATATAATGACTAAAATTATTGAAATCCACCGAAAAATTTCAAATCATTTCGACATTTGCTAATATTACTTTTTATTTCCAAGTAAATATTTATTCATTTCCTTTATCCTGATTATCAAAAATCCTTCTTTTGACTGTATTTATTTTTAGCATAGTGTTTTTATACTGTGTACCCAAATTTCATATTATTTAATATAGATTTCAATAAATTTTTTTGTTTTATACATGTTTTACTATTTCTAGACTATTTTACAATTTACACCAGAAGCGTAGTACTGCATTTGCGATTTTATTTCTTTGTTGTTTATTTTGGTCGTAATTATGAAATTGGTTAGGAGCCGGGCATTGGATTTCTTTTTTCTCTGTGTACTAAAAAAGTGTTGAATAATACAAAACATTTTTGGTTCAGGTATAGTATAAAACATTTCTTTGGCGCGATTTTATTTTGTGTTTTTTCACAGATTAATGCGGTTTCTAGCAACATTTTTTATTTTCAGTTTTTATTATTACTCATATTTTAACTAAAGTTTGTACTAATTCGTTAACCGGGTACCCTATAAAATTGCCAAATTGAAGACCTAAATAATCCAAACTAACAACTTTTAAATAATTTATAATTTCAATATTTAGATTTGGCGATACATTTACGCGCCATTTAAACGGGTCAACATTTAAACTTATCGCCAACTGGTAACCGCCTAACGCACGATAGTAATATTAAGAGTATCTTAATAAATATCAAGAGAGACTTTAATATTTATATTTCAACTTAACTTTTTTGTTATTTATGTTTTAACTTTCTTTTAGTTGCCATGTTTTTAATTTTTGTGATTTTTTTTTATCTTTAAATGAAAAAATCACCAAATGCCCTATACTACATCTGTTCCATTTTTTCTTAAATGCAAACTTCTATGTCTTTCAACGGGTCCCCAGCGGCGCGGGGCCACACTGCTAGTCCAAAATAAACGCAAAGGTGAAAGAATAAAGTAAGCATTTTCACTAAAACTTTACCGATTGCAAGGACAATTGTTTAACACGGAATCCACCTTATAATTAGTGAACGTGAGTTATAGCCATAGACTTATTATTATCAATAGACTGCACGTTCCAACTTCAATTATACAACGAGAATGAAACCAAAATGAATCACATGAGTAGGGACTTTTTGGCAGATTTGGCAGGTTTCTCCTCACTCAGGCGATAAACAAAAACATATTTATGAGTGTACTGTAAAACCTTAACTAAATAGAAAATTTAAAAAATAGCACTTACTTGTGAAAGGTTATTGAGCCTCCTTTCTGGAATTTTTCTTTGCAACCAAATGCAGAACAATATTTCGCCATTTTTCTTGTATTCACGTACTTTCCGTCAGACGCATTTCGGCGTTTTCCATTGGAATAAGTGTTTTTTTTTTTGTTTTTTTTATCTTCTTCGTTCTCCTTCGTCTATCAGTCACGTGGTTTTTAATTTGGTTACACGAGGTTACTCTAAACATTCGGTCTAGCAACCAACAATTTAACATACAAGACAACTACGTCGTAAAATTAATCCTTTATCTAATAATCTTATTATCCTTTATCGCCCGAGTGAGGAGAAACCCGCCAAATCTGCCAAAAAGTCCCTACTCATGTGATTCATTTTGGTTTCATTCTCGTTGTATAATTGAAGTTGGAACGCGCAGTCTATTGATAATAATAAGTCTATGGTTATAGCCGATTCTTTTATATCATATTATTGAAATATGCAATTTCTTTTTTTCCCTACTAGTGCTGAAAAAAGATCACCCTTTTACAAGCCCGTACCAGAGCGGAAAAACAATTGAGGAGAGGTCAGCAAAAGCAAAGGAAGTCTTTAAGCCTTCTGAATTTTGTTTTGAAAAGCACAGGATTGGACACGCACCTTTTTGAAATTAGTATTCTGCACTTTAAATGTATACGCTGACTCAATCCAAGTTATGAATAAAAGGAAAATGGTGTATTATTAATTATGGAGTTATTCTGTTGTTTACATATACGCATGTACATTTACAATGAAATTGTGTAACACATTCGCTGCCGATCACGCGCCAGCGGGAAATGTACCGTTGTTCCCAAGAAGCCTGTCCAGATCAAACTGCACCGGATCGGAGTTGCCGGTGTTTGTCGGAATTATCTGAAACTGTGTTTTAAAAACACAAGCTTCCAGCTAACCTTATGCAGGAAGACAAGATGTATACGATATTTATGTCACATGACAAATATTGATTTTTTTACTTCAGTAAATTCCAGCATGAACAGATACTGCAATCGGGTGCAGTCTGATAAGGACAGGCCGACCAAATGGTATAGTGGTTAGCGTGCTAGCTTCTAGACCGCGAAGTTGCGGGTTCGAGTCCCGTGTTAGGCATGGGTGTTTGTAAATGTATGTCGGCTTGTCTAATGACGAATGTTTCGGCGCATTATAGCCCTCGTGTTGCTGACGGCGCCAGATAATCTGAAAGCAACCATCTGATCATCACAGATCGGTGGCGAATATTTTAACAACTTAGCTGCCAGTCTCGCGCTGGCGTGAGACGCGGGGTGTGCGGTGAGGGACCGGTCTCGAACGAGATGCCTACCGACCAACTTTTATGAGTCAGTACGGAGCACAGTGGTCTGGGAGCGGCAAAAACCCCGGTTTTTAAGTTTTAAGTAAAATGAAAATTGACATTATTTTTTATTTTAAGGATAGTTGACTACTAAGATTCCAGAATTTAGACATTAAATAGACATATTTTTATTTATTTACACTCACTGAAAGACATCGCACAAAAAGTAGCTCGTTTTGACGTCAATATTTATTGATTTGCCATTAATGATATAAACTATTAAAAATATATATTCGCACTCTAATGAATTCTTAGGACTGTTTTCTGAGATTTTTGTTGAAATCTTTTTTTAATATGTGGTAAAATACGTTTTTCATGATGATTCCTATAATATCATATTTTCGTATGAATAAAAGGCTATAACTAATGTGCGCCAACTTGCGAAAAGGCTTTATTGGTATCAAACTGTTCCTTACAAAATATTTTAACCAATAAACCAAGAATCAGCTGCTACAATCTGCATCTTTGGTAATTATCTACATAAATCTGTGAAGCAAGCTGTCCAATCACTATAGAAAACACATAAACAAGGTTATGCCGTACTTGTAGTGATGTATAAAAATTATCGTTTTCTAAAATATTTTACAAGTAATCGAGCTCTTGTTATGAATTATAGATTAATAGCCTAGTTATCCAAACATGACTATTGTTTACTGTTTTAAGGCAATCTGCGAAATAATTAGGAAACGATGTTTTCCCGTCCTTACGACCAAGTTTAGAATCAGAAGAAATTTTGTTATCCAACTGAAATTGATATTTCTGCATTCATCCAGAGAAGGTGGTGTGATGGTTCCTCGGGACATAGTATAAACAGACTTCTGAAAATGAGGGCGAGACTGATGCAATTATGTTTCTTACTTCTCTAGTACCTTTGTATATGGTTGTTGCTTGTTCGAATTTTTTTTTTTTTTTTTTTTTGAAATCTCAGTCGCCGTCTGCAGACCTATTCGGTTTAAATTTTTTAAAGAAACACCCGATGTCGTGAGAGAGGAAGAAGTAGCCCGACCTTCTTGAATGACAAACCCATTACTGAGACTCATTTTCTAGTGTTATCAATGATCGACGGGAAGGTATCCCAAGCTCTAACACACGCAGAGTCTATATCAGTGTGTTCGATTTGTAAATCCAGCCAAATCAACAGAAAAGAACAACTTGGAACTCTTAAAGAGTAAACCCATTTAACCCACTTGGCCTCTCATCACTCCATGTTCGATTAAAATTCAGTACTCCACATTGCATACAAAATGGATGTTAAAAAATGGAGAAGTAATAAACAAAGGAAGTGAAAGAAATTTAAAAAAAAAAGAAAAAAAGGTAATTCTAGGAAAAATTTAAAAGAATAGAGAATTTTGGGTTTGCAAATTAATGAGGTAAACAACCAGTGATGAAGGAGATTTTTCAAAGGTCTTGTTATCACATCAGATACTGATGGACTGGATAAAAGCCTAATTCACAGATTCAAAATCATTCTCAATACCATCAACAGAGAAGCCTCAATAGATCCCCAGAAATGTAAGCAATAAGGATATATGTTGAGCTGCACAACTGGCACTACATGCCAAACACAGGTCTTCATAACAATTTCAAACTTCTTTTATGTTAATATTATTACATCTTTTAAATTAATATTATAATCAATTAATTTTGAATGATTCATTTAAAAAATAATTATCGTATAAATTCAGGTTTGCGTTTTTTTTTTTTTTTTTTTTTTTTTTTTGTTCTTTGTTTTTACTTTCAAAATACAATTTAATTATTTACCTATATTTTTATTAATTAATATGTAGAATAACAAAAGGTTTTCAATGAAAACGAAATTTTTTAAACATTATATAGTAACTTATAATATTTTACGAGGCTCGTTATAATATATATATATATATATATATATATATATATATATATATATATATAATTTAATTTTTAAGGAAAGACTGACATACACTTTCTGCTTATATTACAAGCTACTATAAAACATTATTTTTCTTAAATTCATGCTCCACCTGATTTACCGCACTTACCCTAATCTAAAAAGCTGACTCGTAACCAAAGGGTTTGGGGGAAGATTTAAGGTTAAACTTTACGTTAGGATGAATTTTCCTTCAAATTTTTTATTGATGTACTTTGACTTTTCAAGTGTATTTTTAAATCATTATAAATTAAAGAATTTTAATTTAATCTTTAATAATTTGCCAAAATAATTTAGTGAATAACTAAGTAACGAAACAAAAAGAAATTTTTACTTTATTGTTATTTAATAATTATTTGACTATTCATTATTAGATCATGTATTAATGATTAGAAAATTAAATAATAATTTATTAAGTGTTCAAGTAAATTAAAATAATGAAATTATCCAAATATTTTAACCAATTTTATTCCCCCCCCCCCCCAGAAGTTTTCTGTTTACGCTCCTGCTAAAACGGTTGTTCTTACGAACTTGGCTATAGCATAAATGAACTCGGAGGGGTCAAAATACTAAAGAAACAGAGGTTTTCAAAGTTTTCTTCTCAAAATAGAAGTTTTTCAGCCTTTTTCGACCACTGTGCGGCGCCGGCATCGCGCGAAGTAACATGCTAAGTGTCTGCACTGCGCTTGAACGTTCTAACTTCGTTGGCGAACTATTGGTTTTTATACTAAACTTCAACTTAACTTGGCATCACTAGACGGTAGATCGTGACAGTGCTCATAGGTATTTAATCCATTTTGGCTGCGTGAAAGTTAAATGTTCGCCAAACCACAACTCTGTAGAGAACAAAAGGCTGTAAGGTTTGGCGAGAATTATGTCTTCACTCCGCTAAAATGGATTATTTGCCTATGAGCACGGTGAAGATCTATCGTCTAGTGATGTCAAGTTAAGTTGGAGTTTAGTATAGTTATATAAATAAGAATATAAATAATAAACGATTTATGTAAATTAAAGTCTGTAAAATCATGTTCTCGCACCGGCGCGAGACCCGGCACTAATAGAGAGAATTCCTTTCGCAGTGCCGGTTTCGCGCCGGTGCGTGATATTTTTGATTTCTTATTTTTTTTAATTTTAATTACCTTATATATGCAAATGGTACTTAATTAATAACATTTGAATCCTTTTTAAACAAATAAACAACAAAAAAGAAAGTTGGCTTCTGACTGACTCCCATGTTCAAGACACTGGCACTGAAGATGTTAAATTCTCACTTCAAAACATCAAAATGCGACAACGATATTATACAGTGCATTTTTTTCGATCGAGTTGTTCGATAATTTTAAATGTTACAACTTTATGTAAATATATAACGTACATTTAAAGTATGGAAAACGTGTAATTTTATGCTCTTCTAAGGGGAGGAAGATCATTTCTACTATCCACACTATCCGTTCAGAAGGGGATAGTGTACTAGGAAAATCATCAAAATGGTAAAACACTGTATAAAAATTTATTAAAAACATTTAATAGAACCCATCTCCAGTTAGCAAGCAACAAGCGTGCTGACATCTTTTTTTAACAAGTAAACAGAAAGGCCTCGTGTACTATGCGAGCGATGTACGATTGGTTGTAGACAGAGAGAATGATAGAACTACGGGAGTTGTTCTAGCTACAATAAGAGCAAAGGTGGTATTTTACATCAGTTCCTAACATGACGTCATCCAGTGAACTGCTTCACTTTGTGTGATAATCACCTACAAGATGAAGTATCTCAAACCAAAATTGTTTTATAGTGGTGAGCAGTGGTAGAAGTGGGGGAAAAAGGTGGGGGTATGCCCAACAGTTGGTGACAAGTTCCCCCCCCCCCTTTTTTTTTTCTTCTTCTCATCTTTATGTTAAACAAGTAGCGAAATTTAACTTAAAAGAAAGTTATTTCAAAATTATAAATTGACCAAGTGTAATAGTATGTGTTAATAAAAATACTTAAATCTTTATATAATGTAGTATAATGCATTTTTATAATAGAACTAGCTGAATACCCGAGTTAGGCTACGAAATTTTAACATGTGCAATATTTTAGCTAGCTGTGAGGCCTCGCGTTGCGGAAATCTGTCATTCGTGTATAGGTCCCAGTTTTTGGCGCTTCGCTTGCAGGAAGGTTCATCGCTACGCAAAATCGAACTCGCTTCGTTCGCTGAAAAGTTCATTGATACATAAACACAGGCTTACTTCCCTCGTTGAAAGGTTCATTGCTGCGTAAGCATAAGCTCGCTTCACTCACTAAAATCTAATTGCTACGTAAAGACTTAATATTGGAAGCCTCTCCCATGTCGAGAAAGAAAAAAAATTCCCTTTTAATACAATAATACAACACTCCTTTAATATTATTTTAACACGTGTTTGTGGAAAGCAAAACTAGAGGCCAATACTACTTATGTTGAAACTTTCAGAGCTCTAGTCCTATTAGAAGTCACTTTTTGTGAAAAAGATAATTAAAAAACAAATTAAAAATTTCATATTCCTTTTGTCAGTCCAATTAGAAGGCCAAAACTACTTTTGCTGAAAATTTCAGAACTGTAGCCCAATTACAAATCGTTTTGTAAAATATTTGTTAAATAATTAAAAAAAAAAATAATAATAATTAAAAACAAATTAAATTTTAAAATTCTGTTTTTCAAAAGTCCAAATAAATAGGCCAAAACTACTTATGTTGGAAATTTCAGAACTGTAGCCCTATTAGAAGACGTTTTGTAAAAATATGTGTTAATTAATTAAGAAAAAATTAAAAAAAAAACTAATTTAAAATTTTAAAATTATGTTTTTCAAAATTACACTTAGAAGGCTAAAAAACTACTTATGTGGAAAATTTCGGAGTTGTATCTCTGTTTGAAGTCGTTTTGTAAAAAAATTAAAAATAATTAAAAAATAACTAATTAAAATTTTAACATTCTGTTTGACATGTATAGAATTAGAAAGCCAAAACTACTTACGCTGAAAATTTCAGAGCTCTACTCCAATTTTAAATAGGTTTCCACAGAGCCACAGACAGACAGACACACACACAGCGTGTTTTATTGTTATAGATAATAGATGATGTGTATGTATGCCACAAATAGTTTCTTATTTTTTTTACATTTGAAAATTTTAAATCACTTTTTCTAAATGTCACTACATTTAAAGGTTAATGTTATATTTCCTTAGTAGTTTTAGATCTATTAAGCGTTTTTAAAAGTGGGGGGATGGATTTCAGTAGTTTTAGAAGTGAGGGGACGCATGGGTATTTTCTCGAAAAGTGGGGGGACGCGTCTACCCGCTCTTCTAGTACTGGAGATGAGATTACCACAAAACATCACATAAACATACGTTTTTCATAAAGTAGTAAAATAACATTTATCAGAATAAAACTTTTGTAAATTTATTGAAGAATCCCCCCCCCCCCCCATCGTTCTATAGTTCTTTCGGTATGCCGTTAATCGCACACCTCCCGCCGCTCACATTGCACGAAGCCTAAGGACTCGGTACTATACAAGCGGCAAGCGGTGTACGTTAAGCGGCAGACCGAGAGAACGATAGAGCGGTGGAAGTTGTTCTGACTACGATTTACAGTGATTCAAAAGAAGTTTTAGGTTTGAAATATAATTTGAAATGTTCTTTTATTACTTTTTGAAAAACTTATGTTTATGTGATAATCTCACCACTAATAAACAATATTGGTTTTAAGATACTTCATCTTGTATGTGATAATCACTCAAAATGAAAACACTTTTTGTTCATTAACAAAACTCTAGACGCAGCTTTTTAGTGGCAGTAACTTTAACAATCTAACTTGTTATTTTCCTTGTATCCTATGGGAACATTTCTAATTTAGTTTCTTATTCATTCTTAGGTGAGTCCAAAAGACCACATGTTAGAAAAGCACCATCTGTGGTTGAAGAAGTCTTTCAGCTGAAAATGACGGTCACAACAAAAATTCCTACACTTATAAATTGTTGCATGATTTTTACTTTAATTTAGACATTTTTATATGGTAGCAATAAAATATTTTATACGAGTAAATAAACTTTGATATCGTTTTAAAATTCTTGTCTCAGTGAATAATGTTTTAAATTGAATGGTTTAAGTAGTACGTAGTGGCCACAGAATCTCGCTGACGCTTGCCAAGCTCCTGGATAGCTATGCAATCCCCTTGGCTAGCTTTGCTCGCCTTAAAGTGAAGTATTTAAAATATGTCTTATCAAAAAGCTATTTCAGCTGCATAAATGCCATGAAACTGAAAACGTTTTGTTATTTATGAAGAGCCAGAATACTTGCCACGTAATTATCCTACTGCTGTTGAGACGCGTTAAGCAGGGACAGTGAGGCAACATATAGTAGAAAGTTCTTGGAAAACAACAAAAATAAACAGTATCGTACATATATTTAAAAAAGATCTGTTATTTCATTGAACAATCAAAATTTACCGGCTGGTATTGTATGAAGCGCTAAAATAAAGTTGTTTATCGAAATTTCTTAACGAAGCAATCATATATGTTCGCATAATCTTTTTTGCGATACTTAGAAAATAAAATAAAACATTGAAAGGCCAATTATCCGGCATTCAATCAACCGGAATTTTTGGAAAATCAAATTTGGCTAGAAAATTAAAACCTATTTCGCCAAAAGTTTTTTTTTAAATTTCATTTGAGATTTTGAAGTTGAGTGGGTGGTTTTATTCGTTATTTTGATAATTTTCAATTCGTAATAGCTGAAATAGCAGATAACTTTTCCGAAAAGTCTGGTTTATCCGGAGCTCTAATCCAAAAGAAATGTATACATCTTGGATCTATTTATTCTTGCATCATCGTAATTATTAAATCAATACGTTTTAAATAGGCTAATTTTTATCTGTTTGTTTGGAACTACCGACTGTCTATTTCTGCCACTTATAAAGTGCTTAACACAGCCAAATACGTCTCGTAATTTTGAGCATCTAGAAGAATACGAGATCGAAATCTTTTAGTGTAAAACCCTCTCTCCGAACTCACCACAACAACGAGAAGACATTGAGGCCACGACAGATTTAATGTGCACCAGCCCCCATTAGGTACACACCGATATTTGGCTGACGGAGGCCCGAACCCAAATTTCTATCTGTAAATTGTAATAAGAAAAACAAAATATAGCGAATCCAAGTTGTTGCTGTTGCTAGATGTAGTAATCAGATTTCAAAAGATATATTGTGATTGACTGGATTGCTGAATTTGGAAATTCGCGCATAAAGGCGGATTTACACGCTACCAGTCGGGCAACCAGTTTAGATTGCCAGTTCTGTGACGTCAGCAAAGCAACGCTGCGCAGTCTATCGGTGATCACGGGAGATCGCACGTGATTGGTTGATCGGAGTCACCGAGGCCAGTAAATAGAAAATGTTTGGTTTACTGGAACCAGTAGCCTGGTGACGTCACATGACGTCGCTGGCTGGAGTCCTAAACTGGAACCTCGACTGGAGGCGTGTAAATCAGGCTTAAAGTACATTTAGAAGATTTGTGATTGGATGTTTGAAGTCGTTGCCATTCTGCTCACAGAAATACAGCCGAATTTGCATGAGAATTATATATATATAGATTTATGCAAAAAATTTAAGCCTCCAAAATAATATTTCATAAATTAACATTTCTTTTAAGTCAATATATGCATAAAATATATAATTAAGCGTGTCATATGTAGCGCACAAGAGTTTTTTCAGCGATTTGTTGGTTACACAGAATAAATGTTTTTATTTCATAGTTTTTTTTTTTTTAGAAAACTAATTACATCCTGATCAATGCTATAAATTTTGGTCTTTCGATACGCAAATATAGTACGGGGCAGAAATAACACTTGCCAAGATTGCTTGTCAAGATTTTAGGCGCAGTTGATTTATTTTCGTTCAATGATATTTTGTGGAAAGCAAGTCGTGGAAGATAAAATCGAAGCAGCTGATGTTAGTAACATTCTTCGCGAGAAAATAAAGTGTTTACAATAAATTAACGTGTACGTGCTTTCGGTATTCAATTAAATGGAGCTTCTCTGTCTTTATTATTTAAATGGATCATTTCTATATTTTACTGCTAACTCACTTAATAAAAGTGCGTATGTTAATAAATTAAATTTTATATTTTATCATATCGATCGATATATCGCGCATTTTGCTTGTCTTCTGACGAGCGCGATATATCGTGAGGTTACTGTATTGCAATATCTCATTTTATTTCATGCAAGTAGCTAGTTTCAACCGATTTACAAAAAAACTACGGTTTTTTTAAATGAATATTTGGGTCTTACGAAACATGTTAACCCTTAGCACTCCAGGCATTTTTCACGCGGAGGGACCAGCAACACGAGACGTTTCCCGACATTTTTTGTTGTTTCGTGGTTACAGATCCGCTTCAAAGAAACTAAACACAGTCATTGGCCTTGCATAGAATTTCCGCATCATACCTAGTGGTCCTCTCGAGTTGCGGCGTCAAATCATGAGGTGAGTGAGAGTCACCTCTAAAGTGCAAAAGGTTAATGAATATACTTCTGAGCTTTGGCTCTTATGAAGTAAATTTACCAACCTCTGCTGTAGTTCCATCCACGTATTTACTAGCATTGACTGTTGACTGCCGAATAAACTGAAATGTAGATGTGATTCGCACCTTCAGTTCTGAAGAAGTCCTAGTAAGGATCATTCCCTATACTCACTATGATATGGGCTACAGTGTATTTAGAAACTACTTAGTATAAAACCTTGAAATTCAGTAAGTATTTGGTACGAAAAAGATCACTAAATGAAATGACATGAATTGTTTTCATTTAATGTCTATCTCTCTCTATATATAAGGCAAATTCCTCACTGACTGAGCCAACCAAACGGTATAGTGGTTACCGTGCTAGCTTCTAGACCGCGAGGTTGCGCGTTCGAGTCCCGTGTTAGGCATGGGTGTTTGTAAATGTACGTTGGCTTGTCCAAATATGAATATTTCTGCGCAGCATAGCCCTCGTGTTGCTGACGGCGCCAGATAATCTGAAAACAACCAACCCTCACTGACTGACTCACTCACTCATCACTAATTCTCCCACTTTCCAGATGTCCACAACTCTGAAAATTGGTACAAATATCAACAATGTTAAACATAGAAAAAGTAAGCTATTCCGATCTCGATTAACCTACTTTATGGGGTCGAAAAGGGGTTACGCGTTTCTAACGAGGGATATTCGAATGTACCTCTTCCCGCATGGTCACAACTCTGAAAATCGGTACAAATGTCAACAAAGACAAACATAGAAAAATTAAGCTATTCCGATCTCGATTAATTCACTTTAAGGGGTGGAAAAGGGGTTAAACGTTCCAAACGAAGATTATTCGACTGTCCCACTTTCCACATCGTCACAACATTATTGAAATTTGGTGCAAATGACAACAAAGATAAATATAGAAAAAGTAAGCTATTCCAATCTCGATTAACCCACTTTAACGGGGGGGGGGAGGGATTAAACGTTCCAAACGAGAGATATCCGAATGACCCACTTCCAATATTGTTACAATTCTGATATTTAGTGCAAATGTTAACAAGGGCAAATAAGGGCATAATGTTAGCAAGGACAAGGGAATACTTTGCTTTATTTCTTACACAATTCAATTACTTGCTAATCAAATTGCTAATTCATACAAATCTACACAATCAAACTGCTAATTCATACAAATTATTTATTGGGTCTACAAAATATTGTATGAGCAATCCTACAGTCATAATAAAAATTAAGAGCACAAAGCATAATCTTAAACAGCCAAAAAACAGATATTAAAATATGAATCTTAAAAATATTTGAAATTTGAAATCCCGACTGAGTTTCTTCGTCAGGGGGCTTGAATCCAGCCGGGATTTCAATGGATACGTTTCTGAAATGCGATTGATATAACATATCAATAACATAATATATAACATATCAATCACATTAAGCTCATACGCATCTAGACGGATAGACAAAAAGTTAAAAATATTCACAAATACTAAAATGAAACGTACCTTGTAAACCAAACTCAACAAAATCACTGTTTTCCAAAGTTTAATGCCCACGTTGATTCGAAATTAAGCCAGTCCAGCATCAAGAGTTTTTGAAAAACATGATTTTCAAAATTGCCCCACATGAAACATTTAAAACTGCAGTGCCATCTATGTTCCACGAAAAACTGAACAAATTTTAAAATAAAATATTTAGACTGGATTTTAATATCGTCCAAAGAATGGAATCAGAAACCAAGGGTAAAAATTTCAAAAAGACGGAAATTCAAAATATTTAGTAAATCCACTTTTCCTCAAATCGTCCCTTAAAATCTCAAAAGCCAAATTAAAGTCCTTAGCATTATTGCATATACTCTTAATTTTACTTAGTTCTGTATAATAAATATTTCTAAAAATCTTGAAATTTAAATTGCTATTAAAATTTGAAAGACAAATAACTTAAAAATTAAAATCCTGTCTTTTGTCATAAAAACCAATATTTATTAAATTATCAATTATCTTTAAATTTAAATCGATATAATGCACTCTTGTAATTACTATTGAATTTTTTTTTTTTTTTTTTTAAATTAAATCCTTTAGGTAAATCTCTATAATTTTGTCCAAATCATTGAAATTAAAAATAATTAAGTCTTCAATATATCTAAAAGCTTCAATATTATTATATTCTAGAAATTTCCTTTCGAACATATATAAATAATAATCGGCAAAGTCTCTAGAAAAGCTAATTCCCGTAGGAATTCCTTTAGTTTGTCTATAAAAATTGTTTCCATTAAATAAATAATATTCAAAACTATTAAATTTGCAAAACTCTAACAATTCTACCTTACTTAAATTAGAGTCTTAGAAAATCATCAAAAGTATCAGAGCAAATATTAATTAAATCATCATGCGGCATACTGGTGAATAAATTCCCGAAATCAAATGCATGAACAAACTCAATTTTGTTATTATTAATAAAATCCAAAACCTCCTTATTACTTTAATTCAAGAAATGATTTTCAAACATCTTTACCTTATCCAAAACAATTTTTAAAAATCCCTCAAAATAACTTCTAAGATAATCCTTGTAACAATTTGTAGAGCATGTTACGAAACGAATTTTCAAAGCAGATTTATGAAATTTAACTGTGGGAAATAGATAAGGATATTTCATGAATAGAAATCTTAAACTTAAATTTTTTGCAGAATCCAAAATCCTGTTATCCAATTCCTTTTTGGTCGAATCAAGTTTAACCTAAGTATAATTTCCATTATAATCATCAATCATTAAATTTCTAAAAAAACTCTTGCACATAATACAAAAACTATTATTAGTTTTATCCACCACTGTAATAATCCAATTTGGATTATACAGTTGTGGATAAAGCTGCTAATAATTTTTATATTACGTGCAAGAGTTGTTTTTTTTAGAAATAATGCAATGCATTTTTGTTGGCGAAAAGTCTTTGAAGGAAAAATCAAATCAAGCCTTTTGGAGTTGAAAGTGTGACGTCATTTAAGAAAACTATTGCTATAATCTGGCCCGATCAATTAAAGAGGGACAGAGCGGTTTTATGATGGCACCGAGTGAACACAGATGGTCCCATGTCCTATTTACTGAAGAGGGTCGTTTTACAGCTGCTAAAAACATGTTTCTGAACAACATTCTGAACATGTTTACACATGGAAAGAGTCGGGAACAAAAATAATTAGAAAGTAATCTTTCTATTTATATGATTTAAGTTGAAAATATCTTTTTTATGGCTATACTCGTAAACAAAACCTGATGATATTTCTTTTCTTAGAACCAAGGAAGGTTATAAGAATATATGATACCGATGGAAAAATGGATCAGTTAAAAGAATATATGATAAAATCTAATAGAAACGTAAACATTGCAAAAATAAAAAAGACTGGCTGCTGTGTGTTCAAGAAAACCGTTTTTATTGCCTGAACATACAAAAAGTGCCAGTGTTCGTCAGAGTATTTCCATAGAGAGGAATCTGTCTCGAAATGTTTTTTTGAAGAAGAGAAAAAATAAAAAAAATAAAAATAAAAAAAATAAATTCACGAATTAAAATGTCTCTTTAAATGCAATGCTAATAAAGATGGTTTATAGTTCAAAAAGAAAATATAATGTTCTCAAGTCGAGCTCGTCTGAGTTAGTTAGTAGTTGCATTTATTAATAGTTTTTTTTTTTTAATTTTTTTTTTATTAATTATTAATATTATAAATGCTAAAAAGTTATTTATATAATTTTTTTACTGACATTTATTTTTAAATATATGTAAAACATATTTTCAGGGTATAATTTTTAAGATTTTATTTTGACACTTATTTTCAAATTAAAGAAGTCTTATTTGTTTGCCCATCTGATGACTGTGTGGTTAGCTCTCTGGTCACGCATACCAAAGGTGCCGGTTTCGAATCACGGTAAAGGCATGAATGTTCATTGTGGTTCGGAAGCCACTTTAAGTTGTAGGTCCCGGCCTGATTAGCTGTCATTGTACATAAAAATAGGTCGTTGAGAACATAAACCAACCAACTTATTTGTTTAAAAATGAAGATATGTATTTAAAATAATTTATCATCTTTTTGAGAAACTACATTGCTTAAAAATGACATTTTAATCAGAATATTAGGTACCAGCACTTTACAATTTTTAAATTCCTATTTTTCAAAGTTGAAATAAAGTTTTTGTATAATAATTTAGTGTTTGTATTTTTGTAATGTTTATTCTTTTAAATACATACTGTTTTAACGTATTGCTTTTTATGGTATCGAAATTATTTCAGATATGTTAGTATATAAATATATTTTAGAAAATTTTCTACCTGAATATTCTAGTATAAAGAGTTTGAATATTATTATTAGTATTAAATAAAATCTAGTTAATAATTTCAACAATATACCCCAATTTTAATTTAAATCCCACTCTCGGTGCTTTTACTTCATGAAATTAAATGTTGTATCTGAATATTCTACAATTAAACAATTTGACATTTTAAAACATTTTGACGTGACGTCATCAAACTTAGGAGCGGGCCCTATACAGAGGAGAGTCTCTTAGGTACAAGTCACGGGCGATTACATTCCATAAAAAATTCGTCAGGCGTAATTTTTTTCTGAGTTATTCTTTTTTTTTCTGAACTTCTTTTGTCACATTTTATTAGCATTTTTATTGTTTCACGCTACAATTTCAATAATATGCAGTTTTATAAATTTTGTCCTTTGTATTTAAGTGTCATAAAAATTTGTATGTATCATTCCAGAAAAAAATTCATAGAATTATAGTTCACAGTTTCTGAGAAATATGTAAATTTATGCAAGTAAAGATAATTTTGGACATGAGTGTATATCGTTGAAAATAGTATCGAATACATTTAAGTTATTTTATTTCCAATAAATACACACAGAAACACATTTCCCAAACATCGAGATAATTTTGGCAAGGTTAAATGTGAGCAAATATTCCAAACATTCATAATTATCACAGTTTCTCTTGATGGTAATTTACAGGAAAGGAATGTACAAAATAATGTTAATGTACAAAATGAATTGGTTATAAGAGTGATCGCCGAGCTTTTTCTTCGACGAATAAACTTGATTAAAAGTTTCCAGAACACAATTTCTGCCGAAGCATTGCCGTTTCTAAGACTTATAACATTTTTTTTTCCATATAAAAATTATAAAAATAGCAATCAATTTAGCAGTCATACAACGTCACAACGACAATTCAAAGTTTGTAATTCGAGATAAAATTAAATAATTAAGGATTTTGTAGTCAAAGACACGAGTTAAATTATTGAACGTTAAATGCTAATGTAGTTGAAAATACCCTAATCTCGTTGATTAGTAATATTGCGGTAGTTCGAGTGTTCTGGAAAATTTGGCTTCAGATTTATGAGACGTGGAGAAAGTTTGACGATCACTTTTTTCCGTTGCAATGTCATCGCATTGGCTTCTGGCCACTACTGCTTTGGTGTCGCCATCTGTCGGAATTACTAGGAACGAGGCTTCCCGAACTCTCATTTGGTGTCGCCATCTGTGGACCACCTTCTAAACCTATAGATAATATAAGGGCACAATGAGTAGATAATAATATTGATAAATTAAAACAACTTTGTAATGAATAAATTTGAATAGTTTTGTTGCACTAAGAAATAAGTGTATATTTCAAGATATATTTTCGAGGCTACTATGTGAAAGTTTTTAATATTGAGAATTTTTCTCAGAGACAATGATGACGCAGTTTTTATTAGATAAAAATTATTATTTATTCTCTCTGAAGAACAGTGCAATCACTATCAAGCTTCAATAGAAACAACCCGCTGGAACTCGTTCTCACTTGACAAATGGACTACTTCGTTAGTCAAAGTGATGCATGAACGTTTCCTTGTGTTGCTCATGAGTCCGAAACTATCCAGTACATACGCACCTAAACATCTTTTTATACAAGGTTCTCACTGAAATTACATAATGAAAATCAATGATTTTTCAAGGACTTTTAAAGGACCTAAATAATAATTGTAAGGACTTTCGAAATTTTTTTTCAGGCATGTCTTCAATGTGTCATTTTACAGTTGCTTCGCAACTAGCGCTAATATCAAAATCTTTTATGCACAATTTGCATTTTGCCTTATGAACAGACACTTTGATGATATTTGCAAACCATTTTTCATGTGCACTGTACTTTGGACAAAGCACATTACTTGTACTTTCCGGGAATATTACTCATAAAATTCTTCTGCCAAAAAAACCAAAAGACGTATAAGTTGACGTATACGAAATACAAATATACCAGGCAATTTCAGAGCAACGGGGATAAGTGGCGGTCTTGAGGGAATAAACAAGTAAGAGTTGAATTTTTATAAATATTGCCGTCATTCACATCAGCAAAAAAAAAAAAAAAAAAAAAAAAAAAATTTTTTTAGGGAACTCTAAGCATTTACAAATACTTTTAACGACCTCTAAGCGTTTTCAAAAACAAGTTAAAAAATATTAAGCACTTTTGATTTCACTTTAGCTTCAACTTGCACTTTTATGAATTTCAATGACCGTGGAAACCCTCTTATATAAGACATTATTTTTTATATTGTATTTTCCCGTTATGTATTGATATTCCTATATTTTTAGACAGTTTTTGATGGATTTTAACTGTCTATCAGATGGAATTCATTCGAATTATGTTTTCATTATATAAAGCCCGTATCAATACCGAATTCTTCAAATATGATCATAACGCATTATAAAATAGCAAGTGATTTTTTTTTTTTTTCACATTGATATGTTTTACGAGTGCACAGCAGTAAATGGTTTAAAAATTTAATGCGATAAAACTCGAATAATCTTTCTGCTAGTATAATTTCGCAATCCTAACAGTTATTTTAAATTTATTAGCAAATTGTCGGATAATTTGTTTCAAACACTCTTCTTCCTCTTTCTTTCTCTCTCTCTTTTTCTTGAAAAAACACATCAATGAATATTAAATATTTATTACAACTTTCAAATGATGTCATCAAAGATAATTTCCACTTAGTTTTGTTTTGATAATTGTAATATAAAACTTACTTTGTTTATAAGTCGAAGCAGATGTGTATATCGGCCTTGTTGGGCATCGCTTAATTGTAGCGAAAAGGCCGTCCGTCCCCTACAAAGAGTAAAACGAGGTCATTACGGAAAGGCACATTTAGCTTAAAGTGACTGGCCAACGAATGTGGCCTGACTTAAAATAACTAGGGGTGTGGAACATCACACAGCTTTCAATCACACTATAATACTGACGTGGATTTGTGTCATCAGCCGTACTTATATTTTCAGCATTCATTTAGTTAAAATGACAGTTCGGTGATTTTTTTTGCGATAATTCTAGTATGAAACTTAAAAAAAAAACAAAAAAACAAAAAAAAACTCCACCAAAATGATGGTTTTGGCGATATACTTACCGATAATACTTATATTATCCTTTCTTGTAAGTGAAACTGATCACAGAGATGAAAAAACGATCGTCGATGAGGAGTGCTCAAGGAAAGGGAACTCTGTGTTAAAGGCATTCGTTTTTCAACTTTAATAAGCAACAATAAAGCATTTTTAGGGGAATTTCGGTGGTGGGGATGTTTGAACAACTAAAGAGGCATTACCACAGCGATTTCAAACGAAATCGTTAGAGCCGTTTTTTAGCAATTGCTGAAAAACATGATTTTTTCAGTAGCAGCTACCCTATGCTCATGCCCTTTTTTGATGAAAATAGATCCTTGTGCCCTCATCAACCCTCACACCAAATTTGAACATCGTAGGTCAATTTGTTTGGGAGTTATGCTAACCACCTACACACAAACATAATTTTTTCTAGATCACTTTTATAAGTGCAGGATATTCCAAAACGTAAAGAAATGCAAAAAAAAAAAGAAGAAAAAAAGATTTTTTTGTTGTTGACCGAATGCTATACTTTCATTACCCTATGTATACATATGGGTAATTGAAAGTAAAAATCAATCATAACAAATGTATTATACTTGAAGTAAATTCACTGCATTGTATGAAAACATGTACATCAAATATATTACGGTAAGAGAAAGTCCTAGTAAGAATCATTCCCTATACTCGCTATGTTACAATCTTCTAGCCCAGTGCATTTAGAAACTACTTGGTATAACACCTTGAAATTTGGTGAGTAGGTACGAAAATGATCACTTAATGAAATGACATATATATTGTTTTAATTTAATGTCTATCTATATAAATAAAACTGACTTTCTGTCACACGGATTTGGGGACCATTTCACGTAAAAACTACCTAACGGATTAGGATGAAATTTGGTATATCGCTTAATTAAACGAACAGGAGTAAAATAGGCGATATATTTTTTAATTATCAATTGAGTTTTAAAATTTCCGAAATAATTTTTTTTTGGTGTTTTTAATCAGACACAATTTAGTATTTCCTGAATGGGAACTGAATGACAATCTTCGTTTGGTTTGTTTTGAAAATCGCAAATGATATTCTACATTCACAATGCCTAGAAAAAAACGCCCATCATTAAGCAAAATTAGTGCTTAAAACTATTTTCGTAACATATTATAAACAGACTTACTTTATTGTACTTATTTTTACATATATATACTTATACATATTACTACAGCATGCTTTGTAAACTTTCCATTTATTAAACTTTTATATTACTTTTATTTAGTACCAAAAACTGAGTTTATCCGTCAACGACGGGCCACGCAGCTAGTCAATTATAAAAGCCAAAGACTATTGCAGGTGGCAGCACTGCATAGGCATTGACGTAACGATTTGAAATATAAAATAAAATACACTAGACGCTATTTTCGAGTTTTTAATTTTTGTCATTTCATTAAGGGATCATTTTTGTCCCTACTCACCAAATGTCAAGGTGGTTATGAGAAAGTAGTTTCTAAATGAACTGGGCTAAAAGATTGTAACAAACCGAGTCTAGCGAATGGTCCTTACTATTATTTCCTATTAAGAACAGAATCTTTTGTTTCTGAAAATGAAGAATAATTGTCTTACACCATTCTTAACATTAATTATTTTACATATGCAAGGCATTACTTTTAAATTTTTTTTAAATCAACATTTAATAATAATACTAGCTCGCTTTGTACCACGTTGTGGACTCCTGTCATTTGCGAATATGTCCCAGATTTTGTTCCCTGAAGGGTTCATTGCTACGCAAAGCCAAGCTCGCTTCGCATGCTAAAAGTTTTATTGTAATAAAAACAGCTGGCTTTGCTCGCTGAAAAGTTGCAGAACTACGCAAACATAAGCACAGAATCGCCATACTCGTCGAAAGGTTCATTGCTACCAAGCACAAACTAGCTTTGCTCCATGGAAAGTTAATTGCTGCGCAAGCATAACGTAGCTTCAATCCCAAATTTTTTTTTACCAAGAAAACCTTTAATATTAGAATCCCCTCCTATCAAAAAACAAAAATATTTCCCCCGTCAATCAGACGAAACGGTCGTTTCGCCGCCAACCTTAAAAAGGCAGAAACGACAGTAAGTATCTATTCTCTGCACAACTTAAAGCGAAAAAGCCGAAATTGACTATTTTCTAGCGTGTTTACGGAACTTCAAATAATTATACAAAAAATACAATAGATTCGCCTTGGTGATATCTTTTAAAGAAAAAAAATTTGAGTGCCTAGGGTAAAAGACAACGAAGAAACAAAATATTGAAATTTCCAAAACGAAATAAAAAAAAACGAGTTCTAGCCCGATTTTGATGTAAAAATTTAAGCAAACGTCCAGCCCTAACTAAGCTATAGATCTTCACACGGATTGAATTATAGGATGTGGAATGTTTCAACTTAAAATTCTACGCTGGTTTGAACTTCATTAAATAATTCTTTCTATTTTTAATTAATTTAAAACCACTTTTTTTCATTTTATAATTTGGCGACAGATAAAGGCGATCAACTTGTAATTGAGGTTCAGGTATATATGCCAAAGGTTGCCAAACAGGTTTGCTATCATTTTAAAGTTAGTTTTTCCGACATGTTAGCCTTAAGTGAGAATGAACGTAAAGTTAAAGTATAGGCAGAACGAATTGGACTATAATTATATGGCTTATAACATCTTTAAAATTGAAATAATTTAATTTTTTAAGAGATAGAATTAAAGAGAAATATTTGTTCTTCAAATTGTATGTGTTATTTGAACTGTATGATAATTTAGAGTGAGTTTACTTTCAAAAACATTTTAATTTCGGGAAATCTCCGTAGGAAAATGAAAATAATCATATTTTGTTGCAAGATACTATAGGCAGAATACAAGTATAAATGTGAAGGCTATGCGAGCTGACGTCACAGTCAATTCATTACTGCGGAACTGAATGAAACACGCATTGCGATTGGCTAATGGAATTTGCAAAAATGCCATTCGTTTTTAAAGATGTATTGATTTTGTTTACTTTCCGTTGTAAAATGAAATCGTAGAATCGTATATCATCAAAATTATAATTTCATAGTGAATTTTAAAATTGTTGTTAAGAAAATATTTTAAATTTTGTCAAATATCAATGGGTTATTATCTGAACCAAAATAATGCTTGGTATAATAAAAATAATTTATAATGCAATAATTAGACTGCAAAAAACTTGTAATATTTATTTGTAACAATTTATTAGAATAAATTTTCAATTTGATTAACGCTCTGGCCTTGTATGTTAAAGGTGCCGGATTTGATTCCTGGGTTAGGTGTGGATGTTCGTTGTGATTCAGAATCCACGTTAAGCTGTGGGTCCCGGACTGATTAGTCGTTATTATGCACTAAAATAGGTCGTTGTGCGTACAAACTAACCAATCGAGTTGAATCTTGGCAGACAGGCTCTTTGTTGATGGCAATGTGTTTCATTAAGTTTTGGGGGTTGAGTTGCATTAAAACGAGGTTTTTGCACAAGTTTCTATTGCTCGTTCGTGGTCGATTTGGGTTACAGCCATCCGCATTCGACTGGTTTGTCAATTTTCAAGATGATTAGGGCATGTAAGATATCGTTGAACTCAACTTGAAAAATTATGAATATTCATGGTACCATAGGTGGTACTACTTCTGGTTTATCAATTTTGAAAATAAATATGGCATGTTGGGTGTCGTTGGGTTTGTCTTGAAAAATTATGAGTGTTTAGGGTATCAGGTATGGCATAGGTAGTACCACTTTCGGTTTATCAATTTTCAAGATAAATATGGTATGTTGGGCTTTTGTTTTGAGGAATTATGAATGTTTAAAGTATCAGGTATGCTATTGGTACCACTTCCGGTTTATCAATTTTAAAGATAATTATTGCATGTAAGGTATCGTCGAACTTAGTTCGAAGAATTATGAATATTCCTGGCACCAGGTGTACCATAGGTGATAAAAAGAAAAACGATGAAACGGACAAATTCCGAAAATGGAAGTCGCCAGTGTTTAAAAAAAAGTTCTGATATCCCCCAAAAAACACTTTTGAAAAGTAGAAAAACCACCAACCTCAAAAACACAAAAAACTTTCTTGCAATAAAAAAAAATCAGAAACATGATGAAAATTTTCAGCCACAACCACAGTGATATAAAAAAAGGCCAACCTCTGATTACAACTCTCGGTTGTGACTCGCTTAAGAATGTATGCTTACTTAGTTTATATTTCAGTTCCGCTCCCATTAAAATTTACGCTGTTTGAGGTTGGCGCCAGTCTTAAGCACTAACCTTTAACCCCCTCCTCTCCCCAAACAATAAAAACTTTCCAAAATGCATGTATCAACAAACAAAAGCGTACCACAAACACTTCAGTTTCCTACTTAAAAAATTCTTAATAAAGATTCAAATGCGAGCGTTTGAGCACAGTTTCTCGATACTATTTTGAAAATTACATCTGCATGAACATGAAGATTTACACTACTTAGTATTTCCTCCCATCCAAATGAAATCATATCTCTCCAATATTCGTGCAGTCATAAATTAGTTTAAACGCAAGCATTGTTAATATTCCTATGACGGGCGCCAACCTCAAGCATCGTAAATTTTTATGGGAGCGGAACTTAAATTTTAAAAATAAACTAAGTAAGCATACATTCTTAAGCGAATCACAACCGAGAGTTGTAATCATAGATTGGCCATTTTTTATATCATTGTGTTTGTGGCTGAAAATTTTCATCATGTTTCTGATTTTTTTATTGCAAGAAAGTTTTTTGTGTTTTTGAGATTGGTGGTTTTTCTACTTTTCAAAAGTGTTTTTTTGGGGGATACAATAATACAACACCCTTCACCCCTTTGTGAATATTTTAACATGTGTTTGTGAAAAGCAAAATTAGGAGGCCAAAACTACTTATGTTAACATTTTCAGAGTTCTAGGCCTATTAGAAGTCATCTTTTGTAAAAATATTAATTAAAAAAACGTATTAAAATTTTAATATTCTGTTTGTCAAAAGCCAAAACTATTTATGTTGAATACTTCGGAACTGTAGCCTTATTAGAAATCGTTTTGTAAAATATGTGTTAATTAAAAAAAAAAAAAAAAAAAAAAAAAAAAAAAAAAAAAAAAAAAAAACTCATCAAAATTTTAAAATTCTTTTTTTACAAAAGTCCGATTAGAAGACCAAAATTACTTATGTTGAAAATTTCAGATCTGTACGCCTATTAGAAATCGTTTTGTAAAGTATTTGTTAATTAATTAAAAAAAAAAAACTAACGAACATTTTAACATTCATAGAAGGCTAAAACTACTTTGAAAATTTCAGAGCTGTACCTTAATTTAAAGTAGCCTTGTCAAATTAAAATTAATGGGGAAAAAAATGAATTAAAAAAACTCAATAAAATTTAAACATTCTGTTGGTTGAAGGTACAATTAGAAGGCCAAAACTATTTACGTTGAAAATTTCAGAACTCTGTTCCTATTTTAAGTAGCTTTCCATAGATCCACAAATACACAGACTCTTTGTTTTATTATTATAGATTTCACGAGTATCATCAATACAAAATTTATTTCATTTTTTATAATATACCTACTTGTTACAGTAAATATTATTCTTGTAAGAAGTCCTTGGAATTATTAATTGTGGCGTAGAGTGCCAGAACAGACCGTCCCACAATTTTTATTGTTTCTACTCAGTGTTGTTAAAACCCTTCTTTCCAAAACGGGCAAGAAACAGCACAAATAAAAATTGTGGGAATGTCCGTTCTGGTGCTCAATGAGGAACTTTCACATTTTTTAGTATTATTTTTTAATAAAAGTAGAGAAAAAATCATGAAAAACAATACCATTCTTTCAAAAATTTGAGCTCGGATAGATAGTTATAAGAAATTATTTAGTTTTTCACTTTGCGATTTCGTGGGAAAAAGCTACTTTTGCGTGTGACGTCAACGCGCAGATGATGAATCAGTCTAAAAACTGTTTTTAGACGAGTTTCCTTCTCGGATTTTCGACTGAATCCATGCGTAACTACGTCGCGTTTTTTTTTTTTTTTAATGCGTTTTTGGTCACGTGACCTTTGTTTTGATTTCAAATTCAATTTTTGATTAATTGAAACCATAAAGATAAAAAATAATTGCACTGCTCAAATATATTTGTTGGATAACACTAGAAAATACAGAAGACTAAAAAAAAAAAAAAAAAAATTCCTCACTTGTGAGTCTTATTGCATGAGCACTTTTAAATATTTAATGCATAGGCTTGATATGCACCTGTCTTTCCTTCTACAATTTTGTTTAAAATTATCTAATTAGAATAAAAAATATTCTTGGTTTAAAAAAAAGGTCATATTTTTTTTGGGAATGACTAAAATATCAAAAAGATAAATGTCTGAGGCATGTAGACTCACTTGTCTGGTTGGTACAGATTCATTGCAAGTGTATGGTTCCACGTATTCGCCAGCTTTGTTCACTGAAAAGAAAGACGGCGTTTAAAATTAAGAGAGTAACTAAATTTTTCTTCAAATGGGCGTTTTATATAATTTGTTAACACTATTATAAATTCATTTAAAATTAATCTGGTATTATCGAGAAACGGTTCAGTACATGCTATTCTACAAATATTAAATTATTTCAAGATATTATGAAGCAAATTTTACTGTGGTTACGAATGTTTGGACGAATGAAAATTAGGTACTCTACAATTTGACGGGTACCATTTAGAGCAGTTGTCGCCAAGCCTAAGCGTTTACTCGTTTAAAAGACACAAAAATGTATCACCAAGCCTAAATGTTTAGGGTTTGTTAATTATAAATGAATTGAAGGTTGTTTGTTTGGACGAGTTATCGTTGCAATTTGGCGGTTTTTATCTGGCACCTGTCATAAAGAAAATATGCTGATCTTACAGGCTGATATGCTTTTCGTTACAGGCTGATTTTTGTCTGAGTATGTTTCTGTTAGTATTTCGATATTTGTAAGACTCCATTTCTGTATATCTGTCTGTGTTTGCATGCCTGAGTATCAATATAATCTTTGTCTTTGAATCGTCACTTGCTTTGAAACGTAAAGAGGAAAATTCAGTTAACGCTATAGAGATTATATACACAATGAGAGACAAATCCTCGCTTTTGTATTTATTCGTTTCACAAACCCATGTTTCGAATCTTTTGAATCATTTGAACTGAAATTCAGTCTACTCTTTCGGTGTATATCTGTTAAATGTGGTGTCTCTATGTTATTTTTGTGTCTTCTCCTATATATTTTCCTTTGTAATTCTTGTTTACCCCCCACCCCCCTTACCTCTGTGGGTTCCAGAGGGACACACAGAGTGCCAGAAAGGACCATCCCACAACGTTTATTTTTTCTAGGTAAAGGCTGTTTTTACCCCGTTTTGTTAACATTCATGCCAAATGTGGTTTACAAAATTGTCAACTAAGTTGGACATTAGACAAACCACATTTAGCCTGAATGGTCTTAGCAAAACGGGGCACAAAAGACCTTCACCTAGCAAAATAAACATTGTGGGATGGTCTGTTCTGTCGCTCATCGTTTCGCATATATATTAGTAAAACAACAGTCACCGATAGAGGGAGATAGTGACACATAGAATGAATTGAAAGACATAGAAAGAGAGGTGGTGGTGACTGCGGTAGCCCTGTCTGAATTCTTTACCTGTAGGGCAGGAGTAGTGCGACGTCTTCGAAGTCTTGTTCGTCACCTGCTTACCGAGATCGGTCATCATCAGCGAGTCAGAGCACGGTTTGCGCATCTCGTATTCTAAGGAAAAAAAAAATCATTCAGCTACTATCTATATCACTGTATGTCAATCTTTTCGCCCCGAATGGGCCTTTACGTCACGGTTTTTTTAAGATATATTCTCGCAATCGTATTTAACTTTGGGAAAATATATCTCATCAGTCATCAAATTACTACAGTGTTATTCAGTGTGTATGGCGAGTGTAGATTAGACTTTTGTCGCATAACAAATGGTGCTCAGATTGAATGCATCAAATAACTCTCCTCCATCCTTTGAGGTGTAGTATGTGGCGACATCTATTGTCGTTCATTTTTCATTTAAAATCTACTCCTTCATTTTGGGACAATATATCCTATCAGGGATCAAATTAATTCAAGGTTATTGAGGGTTATTTAAATTGAAGGAGCAGATGTGTTTGGCGAGTGGAGATTCGACTGTATAACAAATGGTTCACACGTTGAATTCATAAACTAAAGCCGGAATTACATGATACCAGTCGGAGTTCCGGTGTAGATCGCCAGCTCTGTGATTCAGCAGAGCGACCGTTGCGACACCTGTCGGTGGTCATGGGAGAACGCATGTGATTGGATGATGGAAGCTGCAACCACTGGTAAATAGAAAATACGTGATTTACTGTTGCCAGTCCAGAAAGGATCCTTTCTGGATTTCTCTGCTGCCTTCGACCGTGTTTGGAGACAGAAACTCATTGAGATCATTCACCGTACTGGCATAACTGGAAATTCTCTGCTCTGGATTAACGACTTCCTCAGAGATAGAAAGTTCGTCGTGAAGGTCAATGGAAACTACTCAAAGACGCACCGCATTTGGGCAGGAGTCCCCCAGGGCTCAGTCCTCAGTCCATTGCTGTTTCTCCTCTACATGAATACCATCCATAAATACATTAATGGAGAGTCTAAGATAGCCTGCTATGCAGATGACATTGCCATCTGGAATACAAATTCTGATTTGTCTTCCTCGGAAGCTATCCTAAATACCAACCTGACTAACGTTGAAACTTGGGCCACTAATCTCAAGCTCTTGATTAAACCAGAAAAATCTAATCTCTGCATCTTCACCACTGACAGAAAAAACAGGAAATCATTCCGCCCGATCATCAAAATTTTCAACTCAACCATCAATATAATTTCTAACCCCAAATATCTTGGTCTCACGTTGGACACCGAGCTAAGGTTCACCAAGCATATTGAAACCACCTCACTCAGAGCATTAAAAAAGCTCAATATTCTCAGAAAATTATGTGGCTCAACATGAGGTTCTAAACCGAAGACTCTCCTCAACACTTACACTACACTTATTAGACCAGTTCTTGAATATGCAGCACCAATATGGGCTCCAGCATCCTCCTCATCAAAAGAAAAGATTGATACTGTCCAATACAGAGCTTCAAAAACCACCATTGGTGCAGTCTCTTCAACTAACAACCTGACTGCTGAGATTGAATGCGGTCTCACACCACTTGAAAGTAGGCGAAAACTGGCCACTGTTAAATTTACCAATAAGATCAGGTGCAGCAGCGTGGAACACATCTCAAATGTTACTTTTCGCGCCTGGAACAACAGGGAACGGTTAAAGAGATCCTCCACGCTCCAATACGACAAAGATATCAGAAATAACATCAGTCTGAATCACTCATCCCTTGACATTATTGAAGAACCATATTTTGCTGTCAAACCACCTTCTACTGTTGAGATCAATTTAGACCTGCTGGAACCGTGTTCGAAAAAAGAATCACAAGCAACCATTAAGAGAAAGGGTATGGAAACTACAGCGAAGCTCTCTAAACCTGATCTTGCCACTGCTTACACTGACGGCTCCTCCAACTCAGAATGCGACAGAGGAGGTTCTGGCATCTTCCTTCTCCTTCCAGATCAAACATCCCTCAAACATCGGGTCGCAGCCGGAAAAATCGCTTCCAACTTCTCACTAGTGAACTGATCGCCATTAAATCCGCTCTAGCCCTTTACTTCTCACAGTCAGTTCCCTCGAATAGCATCATCATTTTCTCAGACTGTAAGTCTGCTCTGGAGGCCATTAAAGGAGGTAAATCAAGACTCGCCCACGAAATCAACGCGCTTCTGTCCACCTTAGTTTCCATTGAGAAAACCTGCACCATCCAATGGGTCCCCGCTCATGTCAACATCGAGGGGAATGAACAAGCGGACTCCCTTGCTAAGGAGGCTAGGAACATGGATCCCCCTCCCATGCAAACCACTTGCTTCGATGCAAATGCCGTTGCAAAACATCACCTCTGCGGCGCACTTTGGAAGAAATGGTGCCTTCCGGAGCTTAATCTTGACCGCGAAATCACCACTACCATCAGCAGATGATTGCGGACGGGGCACATGAGAGGTATGAAGATCATGCCTGACGGCTCCAGAACTTATGCAGAATGCAGGCACTGCCCAGGAGTTCAGCTGGATCCGTGGCATCTCTTCAGTTGCATCTCTGTTGCCTCGACCCTCTTCAACATCGATCTCAACTGCTGCCATGACACCCTTTATACCGACAAAGTCAGAGATGTGGCCAGGGCTGTGCTCAATGCCTTTGGTCCCATTTGACTTGTACTATCACCTTTTTTCTGCACTTGTCACACGACAACAACAACTATTGCCAGTTGTCAGGTGACGTCACAGATTGGTGACCTAAATTGAACTGGTGGCGTGTCAATTCGGCTTAACTTTGAACTTTCCTCTATCCATTGAAGTGTAGTAGGCATCATCCATTGTCGTTCATTTTTAATTTAAGATCTGCTCTTCTTTTGAACAGCTCTTTACAATATCCTTAGTCCAAATCGACTCTACGATTGGGATATTTTGTCGCAGGAGATTTCCAGGAAACGGGAAAAGTGAAAAACTTTAAATTCATAGTATACTTCTTAAAGTAAGTGGCACCATCTATTGTTGTTCATTTTTCATTTAAAAACTGCTCCTTCATTTTGAATAACCCTGTATATTTTTTACAATATCCTTACATCCAGTGAAATAAGTATACTTCTTTTAAAAAATCAACAGTAATTTCAGCTACTTTTTATAATGAAGTTTTAACAATGCAAAAGTCGGGTCGAAACAGGGTTAATAATTAAATTGAAAGCCTCACTTGATAGCGAAAACACAACTTCATATTTATCTCTTTTATTAGTGGGGGTAAAAACTAACTTTTCTTTCCTTGAAAACTACCTCGCTTTATCCTCAAAATGTACATGAACGATTGATTATCCAAATTTGTAGTTACGGCTTAATCCTAGTATACGTAACACGGTGGATTTGGTGACATTGGCGATGATTTATAAGCTTTTTTTCATTGTATATTTATGTATTTGCTATTTTCAGGTTACGATTTTCTATGTTTTTGCCTACGCCAAATTTTGGAGACAATCGTTAAAACGTTATTTCGACGTTGGCAATAGTTTGGCTAAAAGCGGCAAAGCATCATTTCGGAGTTGTTGACATTTTTAAAGGAAATATACAAGGATTTTATCCTAATTACTTACCGATAACACTATATTTAGCGTGAAAAAGGCGAGCTTACCTCTGGTGTCGTGTCTGTGTTTCCTCATGCAACCCAACACAACGCAAGCCACCACGATCAGTACGAGCGAAGAGACCACCACGGGTACGAGTAGGGCAACATTCTTGTGGAAAGGTAAGTCGCGATGCTCACCAAAGGCAGGACCTGCAAAAGTAACGATGTTTTAATAACGAAGCGTTGTTTAGATACGGAGTTTGTTTTAAGATTCAATTTGCTGATGAAAAACACCCACATGTCCTATTTCAGTGAGAAAATTGCATAAAGTACATGTCTGAAGTGGACCCACTTTGGCTCAATCAATATGTAGTTCTAAGTATAATATTTTTCTACATATTCATTTAGTTGCTGAAATATCCCTTGGCTGTTTCTCGAAAAGCCTTGGAATAAAGGTAGCTAGAGTTCCCTTTCAAAATTAGTATTAGCCCAGCAAAAGGGGATTATTCTACCCTGCAAAAGATGAAGGACGTCAGATTTTAAGACACGAAAATCAGAACATTTCCCTGATACTGTTCATTACAAATTTACCGACAATAAACATGCTTTTCTGAAACCACTTTGCATATGAATTTTAGTAAAGCTGTATCAGCAGATTCTTTAAGAGCCTATTCTAACTACGTATTCAATGCTACTTTTGAGGAATTTTTTTAATTCCATACTATGCTTGCAATCGATGATATATTCAAATGAATGACATGTTTTGGTCTATTGGCGACAGATTCCCCATTTCATCCAATCCATTATTTTCCCAACTTTACAAAGATATCCATCATTCTCCATATCAACTATGTCTTTGGAAATTTGGTTTAGAACTTCCGACTGTCTATTTCTGCCACTTTTAAAGTGCTTAACACAGCCATATACATCTCGTAATTTTGAGCATCTAGAAGAATACAAGATTGAAATCTTCTTCTGTAAACCCCTCTCTCCAACCCCACCTCATCAACGAGAGGATATTTAGGCAACGACAAATTTAATGTGCCCCAGCTCGGAAAGTTTTGTATTAGCTGGCTATCGAAATTCATATATATAAATATCACCGGACAGCTGCTCTGACCAAATTAAAATTATTTAATGTAAGTCAAACAAAATAAAATATTTCGTGACAATCAATCAAGCAAATAAATGGCGCCAACAGGATATCTGAGTATGCAAGTAGTTTGATTATTGTCTCTAATAATGCTTAAATGCCATATATATCCGTGTTGATTCGATGTTTCTGAAGAATCCGAATGATATCTTCCAACTTCCTCACAAAGCAAACAATCCCAATCTTAAAATCGCCTAGTGACACGAAGAAGTATTACCTACCTGCTTGCGACGCGTGCAGCGTCTTGCAAGTATACTCTGCCTGCGTCAATCCCGCGTCGCTGTGTGCCGTCACCATGATAACGTAATCTCTGTCCGGGAACAGCCCCCTCAACACGTACTCTTTTGAGGGCATGTCCAACTTTTCATTGACATTCGTCCATTGGCTGCTGTGTTTGGGGCGGTACCTGACGTCAAAGTGTCGGATTGGACAGCCTCCACTAAGCCACGCCCCAAGGCGGAGTGTAACGGATGTGGGTGCGGAACTAAGGAAGGCGGACTGGTGAGGTGACATGGGGGCTGGAAGAGAACAAATCGGAGAGTGTGAGCTAGTTGACCACTCCACCGATCTTAAAATGTAACTTCTGGATAGTTCATAAGGAGTTTGTCCCGAAGAGTTGGTATATTACGTTCAAATGTCAATCACGTGAAACCGCAATCCGAAGGAGATCGATCTCCAAGGATCAATTTTAGTGTGGTTAGTCTATGGTATTGTAGTGATAAATACCCTAGGTTAACTATACTAAGATGGATCCTTGGTGACCTATCTCCTTCTGATTAAGGTTTCACGTGATTGGCATTTGACTGTATTATTTTACCAGGCATTACAATATAGTAGTCTAAATGTATGTGGACCAACACTGCACCAAGATGACACCTTGTTGGAACTGCGGAAATCACCTTATTGCTACTCAAAGCTAACAAACTCATACTGTAGTTTCTCCACTCCAATCAATTGATTGTAGGTTCACTGTTCCAAAGAAGTGTCATTAAATTGCCCCAATCAGCATATTAAGCCGTAATCTCCGTAATAGGCTGACATAGGTTTTACTAATAATACCCTAATAACCATGTGACGAGTATGTGACGAAAAGCGATATCGCATAGAGATCACGCGATGTCACGGCGATATCACACAGGGGTCACATAGTCGTCCAATGTCCGTTTTAGAGGGGGTTTTGCGACGTAACTTTGTGATACCGCTGCGATATCGCTTTTCGTCACATTGTGACATTGGGGACGAATTTGCGATTTTTGCGATATCGCATTGTGATCTGTATGTGATCTTAGTGATTTTGGCGACATCCGTGTGATTTATGTGATCTTCGCAACGAAAGCTTTGTCACTGCGATATCGCTTTGTGACCTAAATGTGATCTTAGTGATTTTGGCGACATCCGTGTGATTTATGCGATCTTCGCGACGAAAGCTTTGTCACTGCGATATCGCTTTGTTACCTAAATGTGATCTTAGTGATTTTGGCGACATCCATGTGATTTATGCGATTTTCGCAACGAAAGCTTTGTCGCTGCGATGTCACATTGTGATCTGTATGTGATCTTAGTGATTTTAGCGATATCCCTGTGATTTATGCGATCTTCGCAACGAAAGCTTTGTCACTGCGATATCGCTTTGTGACCTAAATGTGATCTTAGTGATTTTGGCGACATCCGTGTGATTTATGCGATCTTCGCAACGAAAGCTTTGTCACTGCGATATCGCTTTGTGACCTAAATGTGATCTTAGTGATTTTGGCGACATCCGTGTGATTTATGCGATCTTCGCAACGAAAGCTTTGTCACTGCGATATCGCTTTGTGACCTAAATGTGATCTTAGTGATTTTGGCGACATCCATGTGATTTATGCGATTTTCGCAACGAAAGCTTTGTCGCTGCGATGTCACATTGTGATCTGTATGTGATCTTAGTGATTTTGGCGACATCCGTGTGATTTATGCGATCTTCGCAACGAAAGCTTTGTCACGGCGATATCGCTTTGTGACCTAAATGTGATCTTAGTGATTTTGGCGACATCCGTGTGATTTATGCGATTTTCGCAACGAACGCTTTGTCACTGCGATGTCACATTGTGATCTGTATGTGATCTTAGTGATTTTGGCGACATCCGTGTGATTTATGTGATCTTCGCAACGAAAGCTTTGTCACTGCGATATCGCTTTGTGACCTAAATGTGATCTTAGTGATTTTGGCGACATCCGTGTGATTTATGCGATCTTCGCGACGAAAGCTTTGTCACTGCGATATCGCTTTGTGACCTAAATGTGATCTTAGTGATTTCGGCGACATCCGTGTGATTTATGCGATCTTCGCAACGAAAGCTTTGTCACTGCGATATCGCTTTGTGACCTAAATGTGATCTTAGTGATTTTGGCGACATCCATGTGATTTATGCGATTTTCGCAACGAAAGCTTTGTCGCTGCGATATCGCTTTGTGACCTAAATGTGATCTTAGTGATTTTGGCGACATCCGTGTGATTTATGCGATTTTCGCAACGAAAGCTTGGTCACTGCGATGTCACATTGTGATCTGTATGTGATCTTAGTGATTTTGGCGACATCAGTGTGATTTATGCGATTTTCGCAACGAAAGCTTTGTCACTGCGATATCGCTTTGTGACCTAAATGTGATCTTAGTGATTTTGGCGACATCCGTGTGATTTATGCGATTTTCGCAAAGAAAGCTTTGTCGCTGCGATGTCACATTGTGATCTTAGTGATTTTGGCGACATCTATGTGATTTTCACAACAAAAGCACGTTCCTGCAACATAACAAAAGCTTGTTCCTGCAACATAATTATACAAAAAATTCACAATTAATTTTTTTTATCAACTACCTATATCTGCTTCAAGTATCTACTCTCACTATGAAGAGGCTCAGTACCTTTTCTTTACGTCAAATATTTTCTAATACTATGGTAATATAATTTATACTATCAAGGCCAATCATTACTTTAATGACTGGCCTTAATGGTATAATCATAGTATTAGAAAATATTTGAATATTTTCTAAAAGTATGAACTTTTTCTAAACTTAATATACATGAACTTAATGGTATAATAAATTAAAGAATCATAGCATTAGAAAATATTTGTTCGTCTTCAACAAGACTTTGGGAAGTAAAAACTAGTCTCTTATATTAAAAACCAATGAAACAGTTAACTACCTAATTAGCCTTTAACCAAGAGAATTTATCCATTCCAATAGATTTCTCAGCTAAATATATATCTTAAAAATAAGACAAAACATGACTAAATCTATTAAAGCACAATGTAATGTATCTCATGCATCTCAATTTTTCTTTTAAACTGATTACAATGTTGTTTTGCCATTTTGGGCAAATCTTCCATTTTATAAGTTTAGCATAAAAGAAAAATACAAAACTAAAAACAGGTTGAACAAATCAAGCAAAAATGGAAATATGCAATTAAAATAAGAGTAAAAACATAAGAAGGTAATAAGTTTATTTTATTGAACACAAAGCAAACATATTCTTTGTTACACTAAATATTGCAGAATGTTTTTTCTTTTCGGCAAGGTATCTGTCAATATGACTGCCAGGAATTATGCCACTTCCTTCAATGTAGTATTCTTTCTCCGTGTTTCAGAGCATTAGGTGTAGGCTTTGGACCTAGAAAATTAAAAATAGGTTATTCTTAAATTTCAGTTTAAAATACACCATTTTTAAAATTGCCATTCACAATGCAATTTTAAAAATCTAATGCAATTATAGCACAAGATGCTAGTTCATAAAAATAAAAACAGAAATTCTGTGCCAACTTTAAGTATTCATAACAAGGTTATAATAGTAATTAAAACGTGTAATGCCAACATAAATAATTGATAATTATACTCAATTCTGATATTGTTACAAGTGATTATTTACAGCTTTCATCACTGTAATCCATTAATTACTAACAAATTTACTTGGAATAGTATGACTTACTATTTTCTGATTTTTTTCTTTTAAATCCTTTTTCCCTTACCTTTGCAAAACTAAAACTGATAAATGGTATACCAATTAAAAAGCTAACACACCTCTGCGTCTAACAAATAGTTTATTTACAATTGCACATATTGCTATCTGTTTGACAATTTTTTATTTTTTTTTTGGTTTTTAATGAATATGCAGTAGGAAATATGTTAACTCGAGCTGGAAATGATCCTCTTTTCATCTGTGAAAGTAAAAGGACAAAAAAAAAAAAAAAAATGGTTTTAAAACAGTTTTTAATTTTAACATTTCCCTCCATTATTTCTTAAAAAATATAACTTATATATTAAAAAAGTTCCATTGAACTGAATAATGGATTCACAGATACAACTTATCACTAGATGACCAGATATCCGAGCCATGCCAAGTTCTGCCTTTCGAATCAAGGTTCAATACATCTCTTAGTAAAAGAATACAATACCTAATGCTGATATTTATGTCTATCTATGACTCACTCTGATAACAGAGGTTTTATCAGACTAGTACTTCCTAATTAGTGACAAAAAATATTTGTCCATTTTTAATTATTGCTAAAAAAATTGACTTGTTACTGAAAGTTGTTACGTCCAGCAACCATTTGGGACCTCTAATTCCCCAAAATTGATATTTGAGAACACTATTATTAAAAGCAATAAATTTGGCAACAGTAAGTGATTTTAAAATAATAAGGTAATTTGAGGGGGTTCAAACGACTGTTCGAAGAAGATGCCTGCTATACCTTTTGTTACTTTTAGAGTTTTGCAACAAAAGATAAAATAAAAAATTATAGCGTGCTTTTATTTTACTATCTAATTGTCTATCATTAGGAATTTTATACAAAAACTAGTTATATCACAGAATAACTAGACAACTGTTATAACTAATTATTTCACAATTTAACCTCTATGATATGTTGTTTCAAACTTTGCTTAAAGTAAGTACTCCAGTCTTTATATAGAAAAACTAATTTCACTTTCATACATAGACAATAACACACGCATAACATATATGGTCATTAGAGAATTCAAAAGCTAAAAAAAAAAAAAAAAACATCCTCAGGCTTAACTTTTTCCTTAGTGGCATTATTGTATTTCTTCTAAATCAATTACATTTCATAGAAGATATATCTGAAGACTACAATTTCTTGAAATTTGAAAGAAATTAATGCTGTTATGTTCAATTAGTATTGCAAAATGTTGACAGCAGCCATACTTCACCATGGATTCTTGCTTCATGGATTACGTAAATATTTTGAGGTATATATATATATATACATACAAACAAAATAAAATGAAAAACAGCAGAAATTTGGAATTGTATCATGGGGCATCTTTTTAACCTATTAGCATATGTACTGGTAATTTGTTGTATTTCTATAGCTTTGATGTTTTTGATTTTACATTTGTAATTTCATTTTTTTCCTTTTGTTATGTATATACATAGGCGTAAAGTAAGGGGAGCAGGGGGGCTGGCCTCCCCACTTTTAAATTCTGGGGAGGCTGCCTACCCTGATTTTTGTAACACTATCTCCTTTTTTTCCCTCCATTCTCCAAATAAATTATAATAACTGTTTATTGTTGGTATTATATGAGAAGTTGTGTCATACCTAGATTTTCGAAAAATTAATAGATTTCGATAATTTTTCGAAAAATTTCATCTTCCGTCAAAACTCGCCCCCCCCCCCCATGTTTTTTGAAAAGTTGACACCTATGTGTATATATATACACATATATACATATATCTATATGCATATATACATACACATATATATATACATACACACATATATAATATATACATATACACATATATCTCTATATATATAAGGCAAAGCCCTCACTCACTCACTCACTCACTCACTCACTCACTCACTGACTCACTGACTCACTCATCACTAATTCTCCCACTTCCCACATAGTCACAACTCTGAAAATCGGCACAAATATCAACAATGGTAAAAATAGAAAAAGTAAGCTACTCCGATCTCGATTAACACACTTTAAGGGGTCGAAAAGGGGTTAAACGTTCCAAACGGGGGACATTCGAAAATCCTAATTCCCACATAGTCACAACTCTGAAAATCGGCACAAATATCAACAATGGTAAACATAGAAAAAGTAAACTATTCCGATCTCGATTAACCCACTTTAAGGGGTCGAAAAGGGGTCAAACGTTCCAAACGGGGGACATTCGAAAATCCTACTTCCCACATAGTCACAACTCTGAAAATCGGCACAAATATCAACAATGGTAAAAATAGAAAAAGTAAACTATTCCGATCTCGATTAACACACTTTAAGGGGTCGAAAAGGGGTCAAACGTTCCAAACGGGGGACATTCGAAAATCCTACTTCCCACATAGTCACAACTCTGAAAATCGGCACAAATATCAACAATGGTAAAAATAGAAAAAGTAAACTATTCCGATCTCGATTAACACACTTTAAGGGGTCGAAAAGGGGTCAAACGTTCCAAACGGGGGACATTCGAAAATCCTACTTCCCACATAGTCACAACTCTAAAAATCGGCACAAATATCAACAATGGTAAAAATAGAAAAAGTAAACTATTCCGATCTCGATTAACACACTTTAAGGGGTCGAAAAGGGGTCAAACGTTCCAAACGGGGGACATTCGAAAATCCTACTTCCCACATAGTCACAACTCTGAAAATCGGCACAAATATCAACAATGGTAAACATAGAAAAAGTAAACTATTCCGATCTCGATTAACACACTTTAAGGGGTCGAAAAGGGGTCAAACGTTCCAAACGGGGGACATTCGAAAATCCTACTTCCCACATAGTCACAACTCTGAAAATCGGCACAAATATCAACAATGGTAAAAATAGAAAAAGTAAACTATTCCGATCTCGATTAACACACTTTAAGGGGTCGAAAAGGGGTCAAACGTTCCAAACGGGGGACATTCGAAAATCCTACTTCCCACATAGTCACAACTCTGAAAATCGGCACAAATATCAACAATGGTAAAAATAGAAAAAGTAAACTATTCCGATCTCCATTAACAGACTTTAAGGGGTCGAAAAGGGGTTAAACGTTCCAAACGGGGGACATTCGAAAATCCTACTTCCCACATAGTCACAACTCTGAAAATCGGCACAAATATCAACAATGGTAAAAATAGAAAAAGTAAACTATTCCGATCTCGATTAACACACTTTAAGGGGTCGAAAAGGGGTTAAACGTTCCAAACGGGGGACATTCGAAAATCCTACTTCCCACATAGTCACAACTCTGAAAATCGGCACAAATATCAACAATGGTAAAAATAGAAAAAGTAAACTATTCCAATCTCGATTAACACACTTTAAGGGGTCGAAAAGGGGTCAAACGTTCCAAACGGGGGACATTCGAAAATCCTACTTCCCACATAGTCACAACTCTGAAAATCGGCACAAATATCAACAATGGTAAAAATAGAAAAAGTAAACTATTCCGATCTCGATTAACACACTTTAAGGGGTCGAAAAGGGGTCAAACGTTCCAAACGGGGGACATTCGAAAATCCTACTTCCCACATAGTCACAACTCTGAAAATCGGCACAAATATCAACAATGGTAAAAATAGAAAAAGTAAACTATTCCGATCTCGATTAACACACTTTAAGGGGTCGAAAAGGGGTTAAACGTTCCAAACGGGGGACATTCGAAAATCCTACTTCCCACATAGTCACAACTCTGAAAATCGGCACAAATATCAACAATGGTAAAAATAGAAAAAGTAAACTATTCCGATCTCGATTAACACACTTTAAGGGGTCGAAAAGGGGTCAAACGTTCCAAACGGGGGACATTCGAAAATCCTACTTCCCACATAGTCACAACTCTGAAAATCGGCACAAATATCAACAATGGTAAAAATAGAAAAAGTAAACTATTCCGATCTCGATTAACACACTTTAAGGGGTCGAAAAGGGGTCAAACGTTCCAAACGGGGGACATTCGAAAATCCTACTTCCCACATAGTCACAACTCTGAAAATCGGCACAAATATCAACAATGGTAAAAATAGAAAAAGTAAACTATTCCGATCTCGATTAACACACTTTAAGGGGTCGAAAAGGGGTCAAACGTTCCAAACGGGGGACATTCGAAAATCCTACTTCCCACATAGTCACAACTCTGAAAATCGGCACAAATATCAACAATGGTAAAAATAGAAAAAGTAAACTATTCCGATCTCCATTAACACACTTTAAGGGGTCGAAAAGGGGTTAAACGTTCCAAACGGGGGACATTCGAAAATCCTACTTCCCACATAGTCACAACTCTGAAAATCGGCACAAATATCAACAATGGTAAAAATAGAAAAAGTAAACTATTCCGATCTCGATTAACACACTTTAAGTGGTCGAAAAGGGGTTAAATGTTCCAAACGAGGGATATCCGAATGTTCCTCTTCCAATGTAGTCATTTTTCTGATATTTTTTTGCAAATGTTAAAAAAATAAGTCATTCCAATATCGATTAACGAATTTTTAAGGGATGAAAAGACGACGCAACATTGAAACTATACGAGGATTAACTTAATGTCTAATTAACTTAATTCCAATACAGCTACTACTTTGAAATTTAGAACTAAGAGCAAACATAAACACAATAAACTATTCCAGTTTACTATTCACAATTATAAATTTCGTTTAAAATGTCAACAAAGGAAAGTTTCTATTTTGATAAATCAATTTGTCGGGATCGAAAAGGGAGCAAACGTCTGAAGTGTAGAATACATGAATGTCTTTTGATCGCTAAAATGCTAATGGTAAAATTTCGTAGCGCAGCACGGGTATTCAGCTAGTAAATACATATATAGTAATTTCAAAACTATAAAGAATTTAAATTGACATATTTTTAGTTAAAAATTAATATTGTGCATGGATAGTCAATGAAATTGAAGCTTATGACTCAAATATATTTGAACCATAAGCAATTTATATGCACACTTTTGCTGCGCAAAAATTATAAAATGAGTAAAACTACATGAACAATAATGGCATTTTTCATTAAAAAAATTTTTAGCCAGAAAACTAGTTTTGCTATCAAAAGAGTAATTTACCTGTTGACTAACATAATCGTCTTCAGCTCTACGTCATTGACCAGGAAAGTCTTGCTTCACCCATCTGGTTTAGCAGGCTCTTGTTCCATGTCAGATCAGTGTTGGTTTGTCTTCTCCATGAACCATCAACTAAATTCTCCCCAAAGGTGCTTTTGAGAAACTTTCTTTCAAATATGGCAAGGACCTATTGACTACAAAATAGTAAAAATTAGTTGACTGACTTTTTGGATAACAGATCATTTATATGATAAAATGTTGTACCAGCGTCATAACAGCCGTATGAAACCAGGAAAGAATGCTATTAAACACAAAACTATAGATATTTTATATCTCAGGTTTTACAAATAACCTTACTTAAGAGTAATATTACACTTAAGTAGGTCTGATCCTAAAGCTTAGAAAAAGTCATACACTTTGAATTGATGATCATTAACACGAGATGAAACATTTTGAATAGTGAACTTTCATCTTCGGTCATTACAGCTTCACATGTAGCTCGGATAACCAGCAAGGCACTCTTACTAAAATAGGATGATTGCTAAGATAAATTCAAAAAGGAAATAAGATATATGTTTGAATTAAACTAGAGATGATGTCTTGACTAAGCTGCAGTACGCTTATCGGATAACAGAAGAAGAGGTAAAATTATGCCTTGTTTATGCACACAAGACATAATAATGTACAACCTCAAAAACAATTACCATATTTTTTATGGCATCACAACGTAAAAAAGTTGCAAAAAGTTACTAATCAAAAATTGATTTTAGCAATAAGTTTTCTATAATTCAACAAGATGAGGTCTAAAGTACCCACTGGGAACAAAACCAGGTTATATTATATACAGCTTGTATATGCTACTTAGAAAAGGTATTTTGCTATGCTATTGTGTTTTATTCTATCCTTCATGATAAATCGCAGAGCATTTTTGTAACTTCCTATTAATTGAGGAGACATACCAAGAAAGCATAAAAAAATTTTCATCAACAAATTTCCTGATGGAGCAGGGCAACGTATAAACTGTCATTTTTTTGTGGCCTCTCGCGGGAAGGTACTCTAAAAAATATAGTTTATGAATTATGGTGTTGTTACGGATGCAAATACCTTTGCTAAATTTATTATATCGGCGGAATTTGCCAAAAAATACAAAAGTCAATGTAATATTTTTTACAAACAAAAGGTAGAAAATGCCTTGAGGAATTGGATAAGATCTGGTGTGATGCACAACCAATTCCACTAACACGGAGAGTGCATTGTGTCGGATCAGTTTCTTCATTAACCATAAACTGCTCAGTGACTTCTAATTACCCTAAAGCTTGGCGTCCACTATTGCTGAGCAGAGCGGATTAAATTTGAGCCAATTACAAGACTGTCAACGTCCATTGTAGCACAAGGCTTGTGCTACAATCGACGTTGGCAGCCTTGTAATTGGCTCTAGTCCACTCCGCTCTGCTCAGCGATAGTGGACGCCAAGCTTCAAGGTAAAGTTGTCTATACATCAAAGAAAATGGAGAGTGATATTGTACAACAAGTAAAAAATAAAGTGATAGTCACATGATGAATATTACCTCAGGAAAGTGGTATGCTGCATATTGGAAAGAATAACTAGTTTATTGGCCGAGCACTTAACGTTAGTCTTAATGAAGACAAATTCTCATTCATCTACCAAACTAAGCCATCTAAAAATCAGTTTTAAGAGGCTTAAACTTTTATTATCCAGCCACACCTCTCAACTGTGTATTACAGCATGATTTTTAACACATAGAATCAAAAGTTTGAAATTTGTAACTGCATATAGTATTTTGTTTATTATCTTAATTTTAGTTTATTTTTCATAAATATTTAAATGCTTAAGTTTATGTTCTGTGCTTGGTCACCAGATTTATTTGATTGCAGACACATACCGTGGGCAAAAAAAGTCTCAGTACGGAAGCCACAGTTACAAATAAATTAGCATAATTTCTTCTCCTTTGCTTCATATCTTCAAACTATTGAAATTATGTTTAATTTGGTTCTTTAAAATAAGTTTAAAATAAATGTCGGTTTTTACAAAACGCAGCAAGTATTTAAATTGAAATACTTTGGAGATATTGCTTAAGTCGCACATGGGTTAAAAATTTATAAAAATATTGAAGGGACATCTCAAACGGTGAGAAATATTATTAAAATAGCGGGTCTGAATGAACTTGCAGCCCGTAAGAATCCTTAAATAAGTACCTGTAACAGAAAAAAGCGCCTTGAGTTTGCAAAAAAGCATGCAAGTTATCAGTTATCTTTCTGTGAATCAGTTCTTTTAATGATGAATTAAAATTTAATATCCAAGGGTCAGATAATCGAGTTATGGTCTGGATAAAACCAAATCAACAAATGTTAATTTAGAATTTATGTGGAACTGTCAAACACAGTGGAGGAGGCATTATGGTGTGGTGGTGTATAAGGGCTGCTGTTGTCAGCAATGTATATTTTGTAGAAGGAAGTAGGGATCGGTAAGTGTATCTTGAAATTTAAACACAAAATCTTGTAACAAATGCACAAAAATTGTCTCTTGAGAATTCTTTTCAATGTTTTTTTTATCAATTTTTAAGCCATGTGTGACTTGAGGTGAACTTATTTGCGGATTATCTTGAACCTTATTATAGGATATTTCTTTTAAGCAAGCTTTTTAGCTTTGAAGATCTTCCGGATCGATCTCTATCCTCAAAAGTTTGAAGCTCATGGTGTCTTTTAATAATATATTGTACTATAGGCTTCAATATATAAAAGATTTCCCCAATTTTTTTCATAGATAATCCATAATTTCGTAACTGAATCGCCAACTGACAACTAGGTTTCGAAACTCCATTTTAAGACGATCAGCTACGAGGTAAAATTAAACAATTGCTGCTATCATGTCTTCAAGGCACTTGCGTACACTTCATATTTTAAAAATTTACTGCAAATCTGTTGTGGAAGACTTCAGAATTAATTTTCATATTGCATACTGAAACATTTTTTGTATGGCAGTTAGGAACATTTCCTAAATATTTCAATTTAAATACTTGCTGCATTTTGTAAAAACAGGTATTTACTATAAAATTATTTTAAAGAATCAAATGAAACATATTTCAGTAGTTACTGGTAATATGAAGCAAAAGATTATAGAAATTATGCTAATTTATTTGCAACTTTGACTTCTGTACGGAGATTTTTTTTTTACCTACTGTATGTTAGTCCATTACTATGATTTTGTTTGTCCATTACCACTTACTCTTTCATTCTATACATCATTTATTTATTTTACATTATATAATTCACAAACTTTTAAAATTTTTGAATGAACAAAAGAACTATGTTGTTTTTCAGTTAGTCCGTTACCTTGACTTTATAACCAAATGGTGCACTCTAATTAAATGGCAACAAATTCTAATACCCAGAATAAGAATCATGTACCCTTTAAATATTTATATAAGTGCCATTTTCAGTCAAAATTAAAAATCTTTCCTTAGTGGGTTTGTATTTGTGTTAAAATAACACTAGAATGTTAGTCCGTTATCATGGAATTGCCCAAGTGTTTGAACAAATCATATGGCTTTGACCTAGCTATTTCCTGGCGTCACTTACTTGGTAAATCACAATTGGCACGTGAATATTTCCTTCGTCAATGTTTACCTTTTCGATGATAAACACTGCTTTAATTTGAATCACGATTCAGCAACTACAACCTTCTTTCAACTAAATTTATTTTTAAAATTGTGTTAATAACATTTGACGATGGCTTCGAATAGAAGTTATGTGTTCAAAAGACAACTTAAAGGCAAAACCATTAAACATCATTGTTAAAACAATTCTCAGGAATGTACTTTACAATAATATTAATATTCATGTTACTAGAGTTTCCTGTCAAAAATCTTAATCATAAATTTGTATATATAATTACTTTATTTGACCTTGAATAATTTTATTTCAGTTTTTACACATAACTTACATAAAATTAGTACATATGTTGGGTTTGCATATAAAATATTATTACATTTTTTCGAGGGGTAATATATTCTAACAATATTATAAGGTGAACCTACCAGTAATTGACCATTTAGTGCAAGTTTCTACACATTTAATTTTTTTTCTTAAAAAATTATTAACGGAATGTTATGAAAACTTTCCAAAATATAAATTGATTAATGAAGCTCAATAATAAATTAACATGGTGTTCCAGTCCTTTTTACAATTTAAAATATCATCAGAATTTCTTACCAAAAGCAATTTTGCCAGTAATTGACCCAGTAGACATTAGTAATTGACCACAGCCATGCTAGTAATTGACCACTTCCTTTTCCAGAATAAAACCAAAAGTTAATTGTTAAATTCTGTTATAAAATGCTCTAATATTCATAAATTAACTATTAAATGAATTAAAAAAAGAAAGTAAAAATAAATATAATCAATTTTAATCCACGAAAATACGGGAACATCAGTGTAAAATATAGTATGAGGGTTTTCAAAGTTAGTTATACTGGTAGATAATTATGCATATTTTATTCAAAAAATTAAAACAAGAAAATAAAAATAATATAGAAAAGACTATCCAATCCTATACTTTCAATTCTGAATAAATTTAGATGAAAAGAATCAAATGTAGAGGATATTATTTCTTGAATAATTTCAAAATCATCCGTTTTTCAAATGGAAATCATTTTCTTGCATTGGCATTTATCCAATTACATAGAAGAGTTTCTCCAGCGTAACGAGTTGTTTTCTCGCCAACGTCGAACAAGGTAATTTTGATTGCAAATTAAAAAAAAAGAAAAAGCGCATTGAGCAGAACTTTTTGTGTTTATGGCCTTTTCAAAACATTTAGAATTGAATAAAAAAATTAAAAATGCGGGAATCGTCCATTGGACATACAACAACTGCAAAAATTAAGGACTTTTAAGGACATATAAGCATTTTTAAGGCCTTGAGAAAAAGTTCAAAAATATTAAGCACTTTTAATGACCTTGTTGTAGAATTGTGAAGTTCTTTTGTCCTCAGAGTTATGTTTAATATTCATTTTCCAGATACCTACAGAAAATACTTAGGCCAGTAGAAGATTATTATATATTCTATATTGTGATATAAGCAAAGTTAACTTTTAGAAAATATAACATAAACAGAATGTTTCAGCTTCTAGTTATGCAAGTTTCAATATTGTCCTGGTAAATAAGGAATACAATAACAGCAAACCAGGATAATGATGCTTGTTATATTATTTTAATTACAACTTGAATAAATAAGTTTAATTGACGCTTATTGACGAGTGTGATTGCTCACGTCAAATAATTTACCGAGTTAGAAAAAGTATTTTCCCACGTGTTGCATACAATATATTTTATAATTACGCGCAAGAAATATTTCCAATCCGTATATTTATTAATGTTGGCAACTCCAGTAAATGAATTTCTTCTAAAAATGTGTCATTTCAATGCAATGTCAAGACTGTATAATATTTGAGCACGAGGCGTGCAAGAAAATACTTTTTTTACACTCGTCTCATGTATTGCTTTCAACAAAAATTTAATTCTCTAAAAACAATTTATAAAAAGTTATTATAATAGCAATTTGAAGTTAAAATAATAATAAATATGTATAAATTAACTTACCCAATTCGAAAATGCATAACATTCAACCCAATGTGTTTGTGTAGTGAACAGTGAACCAGAATATTGCCATTACATTTATTTAAAAGTAAGATAATTTATATTCTGACGTCATATATAGTTGCTTGGAAGACAAATTAATAAAATAAACGTTTTTGATTGGTTTAAAATTCGAATATGTTTTAAAGCTGTATTTTTCATTAGTTGTTTTGAATACATTGGAATTACCAGATGCTTCTAAAGATTTTCTTTTATCATGGAATGAAAAATTTTACTTCTTAATTAATTTACAAATATCCGATTTTACGCGCATTCCATTTCTTTTTTTCTTTCTTTTTTTCAATTATGTGTTGTATATTTTCTTTATTGAAAGGCTGAGTTATATAACAAATTGTAAAACTCGTTTCAATGGAATGCATTCACGTTCATTATTAAACGTAAATATATAATTTCGGAAATTTGCAAGTAGAACATAAGCTCACACAATGAATTTATTTTCTGAATACAGCACGATATTCTTTTAAATACTGTAGAGCAGCATTCACCTCTAACTTTTAGAGACGAGTGGTATGAGTTATATGTTGAAGTTTTTTGTGGACCGCAGATTTTTACCGAATATGCCAATACATATTACTTTTACTGTGTATGTTCAAGATCACAAATGTAATTATTGGTATAGAATAGATCCAACAATAAAAATATTTTTGAAAAATGGAAAAAATAATGAACTTTTTACTATCTCGAAAAATAGTTATTTATGCAACTATACTTGGGAATATAATACTTTTTCAATCGAGGTAAAATGCTTATTTAACGAGTGCGTTAGCGCAAGTCAAATAATTTAAAGAGTTTGAAAAAGTATATTCCCACGTGTTGCATACACTATTTTTTATAATTACGAGCAAAAAATATTTTTAATACATATATTTGTTAATGCTGGCAACTCCAGTCAATGAATTTCTTCTGAAAATATATTTTTCAATACCCAAACCTATATAATATTTGAGCACTAGGCGTGCGAGAGAGTATTTTTTCACACTAGTGCGAAAAAGTGCTACTTTCGCCACGATTTTTTATTCAAAATTGTTATAAAAAGTTTTATTTTTTGCACGTTGTTATAAAAGTAATTGATATTTGATTTTTTTTTAATAATTAAAAAAATATTTTCGTTATACTATCTTAAATTAAAATCTAAAATATAAGTGAATCTTTTATTAAAACCTTGCTTGTGTGTCTTCATGTGACTTGGCATAACATTGAATAAATATATTTAAATTATACCTTCTTATATTCTGCTGATTTTGTCGATATCATCAGTTATGAGATATCAATTGTAAGTCAATATCAATTTCTCTCAGGCTCTCAAGAGAAAAAAAAAATACTATTTGTCAGACTTGCTACTACGGGCAGCGTAGTGGAGAACACTGTTCTTAATAGTTAACACATACCATTTTGGAAAAATTAATATTATGTAAAATAAAGTTCATTTCTCGAAATCTGAAATTAAAGTTCAAAGATTGAAAAAGCAGAGATGGTTCTTTAGTGAGATTATCGAGTGATCAAAATTGAAATAAGCCAAATTAAAAAAAAGAAATCTGCCACTCATTTTGAAAAATGCATTTCTCGAGTTATGCATTAAAAAAATGGTACAATAATACATTTCATTTCTTAAACTAAATTCATTTGCTTGAACTGATCTTGTCATTCATTTGCTGAAAACAAATCATGGAAGTATTTGTTAAAATTTAAGCTGACTTATGATGGATTTTAGTTGATGTAAATTTCCTCAAGTAGCAAATATTCTATATCCAAATGAATATACATGTTTGCAAATAATGTTTCTCATATTCAAGTAAATTTTGCGTTCAGTTTTCATTAGCATCATATGTCCGGAAAACGCTCAAATCTAAATATGTTATTTAAATAAATCTGGCTTGTTTAATTGCATACGAAGTGGGGAAGGGGTTTGTAATAGAAATTCCAGTATCCGTTACATCCAGAATATTTTTAAAAAAGTCAGTAATTCAAGTAATAATTCAGGCAGTCAGTAATACAGAATTCTAAAATCCAGAAGAAATGTACATATATTGTATCGTTTATTGCATTAAATATATATTAGTTTTCGAAATACAATGTAATTTGTTTGTCTGGAATCCATGTAAATCTATTACTTATTCTTATTATAATTATAGTCTAAAATAAAGAAACGTAATTTTATAATCGAAATTACATCTTCCACAGCAACCGGGAAACAGGGGCGTGGAGCATCGCACAACTTTTAATTACACTATAATACTAACATGTATTTGTGTTTTATATTTTCTTCATTCGCTTAGAAAAAATGGCCAGATTGGCGATAAATCTTATATGAGTCGTTAAAAAAAAAAAAAAAACCTTTGCCAAAATAGTGTTTTCGATGATATACTTTTCGATAATTCTTATATTATTCTTTCTTTTAAGAGAAACTGAGGAGAGGAGAAAAACGATCGTTGATGGAGAACTCTGTGTTGAATTTTCCCCCCTTTTTTCCCCTTCCTTCAACTTTTTATGCCATTTAAGCATTTTTACGTGAATTTCGGAGGTGGGGATGTTTAGAACACCTTAAGAGGCATCACCACAGTGATTTTGATTAAAATCGTAAGAGCCGTATTTTAGAAATCATTGAAAAACCTGAAAACTACCTTATGCGCATGCCGGGTTTGAAGAAAACCTTAATGGTAGGTCCCTTGGCCCCTACCAAACCTCACATCAAATTTGAACATCGTCGGTCAATTTGTTCGGGAGTTATGCTGACCATAAACAAACAGACCAAATTTTTTTTTATATCACATTTTTGAAATCAGGATGTTCCAAAACGTGGAACATCCTGGAAGTCGTTTTTCTGAGTCGTAAGTCATCGAGTTAAACTTAACTCGTTACTGAAATAATAAAAGGAAATAATGTTCGCTTCAAAATCCAGTTAAAGTATTTTAAATGTCAATATGTATTTTTCATTGTTCTCCTAAGTTAATTAACTCTTTTTAGAAATAATAATCGTGCGGTTAAAGTTGTATTATTTTTATATTTATCTACCATTTTCAACATCATTTCCAAATTGGTTGGTGCCTATCTGATGGCTGTGTGGTTTGTTCTCTGGTCACGCATGCCAAAAGGTGCCGTGTTCGAATCCTGGGTTAAGCATGGATGTTCGTTGTGGTTCGTAATCCACGTTAAGCTGTAGGTCCTGGCCTAATTAGCCGTCATTGTGCATAAAAATAGGTCGTTGAGCATATAAAACAACTAACCAGTTGGGTTGCATTTCTTCTATTTGTACCCCCCCCCCCCCGTTTCCTTTATAGAACAAATTCAAATTGAAAATAAATCATTATTTGCAGTTATTTATTGTTCATTTCGTTAAATTTTAAATGACAAGCGTTAGCCAATAACCACAGAATATCAAAGAAGAATTTTCAATATTATTTGGAAAGTCAGTCCAATTAATAGATAAAAATGGAAAGGAAAAAAGTCGAATCCAATAAATCATGTAAGAAAATAGAAAATCAGATTCAGTCGAGATCGAAGCAAGAGAAAGGCAACTGCGCTTTTCACTCCCCCCACCCCTCTTCCCCTTCGAAGACGCGACCAGTAAACTGAACAGGTGTACAACATTACTCTCCCTTAGTTCTTTGTTCCGTTCCTCGAATTTTGCAAGCGAGACAAAGAAAGTAGGGAGCGAGTGGGCTGGAGACCAGATACTAAACTGACCTAAAGGGATATCCGAGTTAAAGTGACCCCTTATAACCATTCATCACCCCGAGGGTAAATAAAGATGGTAAGAAACCGCGGGCTGTAAACGAATACTGCATGGTAGGGGGTAATTTAAATTGATCTCGTGTTGCGTCGCCTGCTGGTGTAGACGGAATCTCAAAATAAATTTGTCGCATCTATAATTTTTTGTTTCAGTTTAATAATTTTATTGTTTAGATTGGTCAATGATAGTGCAATCAATTTCAAAAGTGAATGTTTTGCTAAATGTCTAGAATTCCGTAGCGATATGCATTTCATTTCCATGTTCTATACGTTGTTACCAGTAATTTATAAAATCCAACATTCTATAGCAACGGTTAGCAAATTTCTTAAGTTGTGCGGACCACCTATTTTGTAAAAAAAACTTTGCGACTCATTAAATAATACAATACGTGCGTACATCAGTAATTAGTAAAATTTTAGAATTAAAGGATTAAAAAATAGTTCTTTTTATAAATTGTAATGCAATTAATGCAGTTTCGGTAATAACTGGATATTTTTGCCAAACATTTATCCAAAACGAGATCAATGGTGTCGATAATTCAATTAACGAGTCTTCACTTGAAGATATTTTCTATATTTTAGTTAATCTTCTTGAAACAGAATTCACTCGTTAAACCGTCGAAGAATAGAATCGAATAATTGGATTGTTACTAATCATCGAGTGACTCGATTATTCCTTTCTCTACCCTTGAAGCTTCCGTAATATTTATCTTGGAGTATTAGACTCTTGATTAGCTTCCACGGGCCAGTACCACACTACTCGCGGCCCATAATAGGTTGGGAACCGCTGTTTTATAGAACACATAGGCATTTTAAATCATGCCGAAAACGGGTCGATTTAGAAATCGCTTTATCGGACTTTTTTGTTTTTTATATTTTAAAATGCTCAATGCTTTTTTTTTCTGAAAGGATTTTAAGTTATGAAAATGATTTAAATTTTTTTATAAATTTCACATTACCGACTGGAAGGATAAAATATAACATACGATTTGCAACTAAAAATTCCATGATGAATTTTTTTAAAGGTTCGGTTTGCGAAGATTTTAATTTTACGTTTCTTTATAGTTTAAAATGTCGCTATAATGAAAATTGGCAAAAAAAAAAAACCGTCGACTTTAAATTAAACAAAAAATTCAGTTATTCTAATTTCCCAGCATTTCCTGATGATCGGGATTTACTGCAAGAATAATATGTTGAGAAGAAATATTTTATGAAAAATAAAAGTGGTGCTCATTACCTGCCTTTAAAATAGGCTATATGAATGAAAAAAGGGTATATAATATATACACTAACTTAGAAGCGTTGCGAAAATTGCCTAAATCACACAGATGTCGCCAAAATCATTAAGATCACATACTGATCACAATGTGATATCGCCGCGACAAGACTTTCGTTGCGAAAATCGCATTTCATTCTAAAATTATTTTGGGATATCACTGGATGTCGCTGCGATATCACAAAGTAACATCGCAACTTCGTCACAGTGTGATGTCGCAGCGATATCACATGGAAGTCGAAAGTGACGTGAACTTTTGCGACATCGCTGCGATATCCCATGCAAGTCACATTGTGACCGTGATCTTTGCGACGAAAAACTTCGTTGCAGTGACGTAACTGTGACAAAGATGGTTAGTAGGGTAGTTACCTAAGATAAGCATACTTTCTAATATAAATATCTATAGTGTTTGCTAAGCGTTCTCTGACTTCAAGTCAATTAACAAGCATGTACTATCCAGACGTTACATAGTTATATACCAATGACTTTGACAGGGAATTAACATTACTTCTTAAACTCTACCAGGCGTGTTCTTAGTCATAGTTCGTGTCAATCTTACTTGGTACCAAGTAAGATTGACACCGCTTGTAACACGCTTAGTAAAGTCTCTACGGCTGTGAATTCCTTGAGGAGGGTTGCAGATTCCTATGGACACATCTTTTCTTCGTTGAAAAAAAAATTTCTTTTCTTCATTCATTCTCTGAATTTTATTTAAACCAATCCCGCGCTGCTGCCATTCCTCAAAACAAATAACCAAGTATTAGGTTACTTGCTGATATTCATCTCCGGTGTATTCGTCTCATGTCAAGATTCAGCCCATAGAATCCTATTCAAATTCACGATTCTCGAAGGAACTAATGTACTAAAGCAAACAAGCAATATCCACTTTAAATCAACTATTAAGAAAGCATGTTATTTTTAGCAATGCTTGAAAATTTACATAGTCTAATTTTTCGCAAGCCGCTGTCCGGCTGAACATCGCAAATAGCAACTCTTGATTCTCAACGCATGAAAAATGGTAAAATGGGCGCACTATACCTGAACCTTGGGTGCGTGCCTCGACTGTCTGTCCGGGTTCACCAGTGCCGAGGCTGTTGGAAGCCGTTAAGTACAGGTGATACTTGGATCCGCATCGAAGACCACTCAGTGTGTGGTGGTCCACATCAGTGGCCAGCCGCTCCTCGCGCCAGTCTCCGTCGTCTGTCTTGTAGTGGATGGTATATTCTGCGAAGAAAAGAGAATTAAAAATGATGTCCACTATGGCAACAAATAATGCTCGATGGCATCATACAACATCCCCTTATTTCCCCTCGTTAAAATTTTTAGAACTTCAAATATGATTTGAAGTTTATATGGAAACAAGAAAAGTGTATCTTTCTATCCCTTAGGAATTGTTTGTAAAGTAATCGCTGTAGAGCTAACCTGCATGCATCTGGTCAAGATAGTGCAAAATATTTAATTATCACTGTTTAAGAAATTTTTATTAAATAATTGAAACATCACTAATAATACTACCATCATAAGCTAATTAAAAGCATATTTCAACGCTTTTGCGTTCGTCAGTTGAAATTACATATTTTTTGTTGTATAGGTTTGTATGGCTAAGAACATAAGTCATTCAATGAAATAAAAAGATTATTTTCTAAGAACTAATCAAGAAAGTGTCAAAATGAGCATTCATTTTTTTTTTTTTTTTTTGGATTTAGGATTTTTTAAGTTAGGGTTTTAACTTAACGGCAGAATAATTCTTATCACTAAAATGAATTTCACACTGATTTGCATTTTCCGTTGTTCATGTATAAGACACTACAACAAATTTATAACAACCAATTTGAATTTTTATGTCAAAAAGTTGTCGAAAACTTCGATTGAAAGTTATAACCAGAGGTATAGGAAAGAAGAAGATGATGGGGGTTGACACGGAGTAAATTTTCAAACTCTTAAACCTAAAATATAAATATTGCCATGTATCAGCCATGTATAAAATTAGTAGGATTACATAACATTTAACCGGAATGGGCTATAAAGATCGAGTTGGCGAGTTTGAATGCCAACTTGGCTTAAAAACTTGCACCGAATATCTATGTTTTATACCAATGTCCTTATTTGAAACTAATGGGAATTTTCCAGAATCATTCTTTCAGTCGATCTTAATACCCCATTCCGGTTAAATTTTATGTAATCCTACTAATCTTATTATAACTTTCCCACTGATATATGGCAATATTTACATTTTAGATTAAAGAGTTTGAAAATTTACTTCGTGTCAACCCCATCACCTTCTTCTTTCCTGTACTTCTGGTTATAACTTTCAATTGAAGTTTAAACCAATTCTCGACCAGTTCTGTAACTTGTAGTGACTGTTCGTTATATGAAATCAAAGTCCAAAGCCGAACAAGAATCTTGGACTTTTATATAAGTTGTCAAGAGTGACATGCTAAAAAAAAACATGGGGTGAACTGGTTTGAGCTAGTTTAAACTGGTAAGATCCAAACAGATCCAAGGCATATCTCCCTAAAGCCCTGTAACCCTAGAAAAGACTTAAATAAAACGAGAAGTTCTAATGAAAATACATTACACACTAAGTGTTTTGTAGAAGCTTGTAAAGCCGAAAAGGGAAACAGGACACTTGGCATAACTGACACCGAAAGTTTTTACATTTGTGTCATAGGTGCGTCAAGGAAGTGCAAGAGGGCACTCTTGAAACCTCCTGGAATTTGAAAATGAAATTTAAAGTGTAGAAAAGTGTAAGGAATTGCTGGAACATAGAACTGGAACATCACTGAAGGATATTATTAAGTATTCAATGGTACAGAAAATTATTACAAGACCATTTTTTATAACATTTCTTTCGAAAATCCAATAAAAAAAATCAGGGTTTGAGCACAATTTTATCCCCTTGTAGTTCCCTAGTGTGTGATATGCACCCCCCCCCCCCTAGGTTGAATCAAATTTATTTTTCAGCTGCATACCAAGACACCCCCTAATTTTTTTTTATATTTACCCATAGTCTTAGTCTTCTAAAATTTTAGCTTCCTACTCCTATCAGAAGGTGGCGCTCAGTGGCCATTCATTTTTACACTTTTTTGTAATTTCGCATAATTTTCGAGTTTTATGCTGATAAGAACGCATGTCTACATTTTAAGAAAAAAAGTTTTATGTTTTTTTAATACATGCAATATAGTTTGGCAACAATTATCTACTGTATCTGGCAACATCCATATTATCAAAAACACCGTCTGATCGTGAAGCACTTCGTTTGATTGTTCCAGTAGTCGTAGCTTTGGGTCATGTTCATCGAGTGTTTCCTCTTTAAAGAGGGGTCAAAAATCAAGAAAAAGCTAGAAAAGAATACGCTGACTCGAGCATTAGGTAAATTTTAATCTTACTGACAATAGTCTTTCATTGGAACTGAAAACTTCTGCCAAAATCTTTTGGATTAAGAAAGATTGATCTTTTGTATGTGTATGTTTTGGGAGATTCAATCGAAAAACTTCTTAGTGTTGCAAAATTGATAAGTGGAAGACCAATGAGATATATTTCAAAAACTGTTTTTATGCTAGCCAATGGCAAGTTGAGAATTAAATTTGGACTAAGTTTTGATACTATTAGTATAACTATTGATTGTGTATAAAAAGCATACATTAATTTGGAGAAAAAACCGGACGTGAACTATTGTGGCTATCCAGCCGGCACCATGTCATAGAACTACTATTAGCAAAGTTATTTAAGTTGTGCTATAGGCCCTCATGTTCCCCAGAAGTTTCCTTCTATAGGATTTAGAACTGAAAGAAGACGCTAAAGAGTTTAAAGTTTCAAATGTAGCCTTCATTTCAACTATGGATAAATCTATGATGATTAGAGATAATTATAAAAAAGTAATCTATCTGACATTAATCGTTTTGGGCAATCCGCTAGAAAAAATCCTTTGGAAAGCAGCAGGTGCTATTCATTACCCACCGTGGATGGCTATTCTCCGATACATTTTTAAATCTGTCTATTAAGAGATCCGCAAGAGGTTTGCATATCACTAATAGAGAGAAGATATGGAACTCCAGCGATTTGTACAGTTTAATGCTTTTTTGTATAGTAAAGACATGGATAGAAGCCTCTACTTGCTTCTGAAGGACCTGAACTTGTGGAAAAACGTTAAAAATATAAGATAATTGATTCTAAAACTGGAATTGCAGGTGGAAAAGTTTTGAAAAAACTTATATGGTATGTTTCAAATGAATTGGTTGATTAGGCCATATTTTCACCCAGAATTACAGCAAAAGAAAAATTAAAAAGTATGGAAGATATGAATAACTCAAAAGATTCCGGAATATAAAAGGGTGCGAGCTATTAAAAATGTTGAAAGATAATGCCAGCCTTGGAGAATTTGTGACAAAACGAACTCTTGATATTTACTTTTTACTTATCAAAAGAACTCTTGATACGGTAATTTTTCAATATTACGTTATCGAACATGTCTCTACTATGACAGTGGGTTTCAATAATCTGAATTGCAACATCTACAAGATTTATGTTGTTTACAACTTCCATATCTAACCCATATTTTTTAGATGTTATTAACTGTTCATTCGATTGATTTTAATTAAATGTTGTTCTTGTAGGAGATTGAGTGTCGTTTGAAAATGTTCATTAAGTACAGCTGCACATTTAGAAACTTTGAATAGAGCTGAAACTTAGACACTATTTATACTCAACTGTGCACTCTTTATTGAGTGAGAATTTTATGAGTTGAAATGATATTATGGTATTTACATAATTTCCGATCGACCATTTTCTGCATACCAAAAATGTAGCCAAGTGGTACTGTAATGCTTGGTTATATGATGAAATAAAAAACACTACTGATCTACATAATACTACACTAATTAGTAATTTCGTATATAGGTGTACTAATCGCTTATTTTGAATGCTTTTCAGGATTTTATAACGCCTAATTTATAAGGGCAATTTTATCAGAATTTCAAAAGTTTAATGGAGTAGCAAGGGGGATTAACTAGCGTTTGTGAGAAGGGCGGGAGCCCTCTAGTGTTTAATTACTTTATAAACTTTTACTAATTTATGTAACATTTTTTAATTATGGTATACATAAAAACATTCTTTAAGAAAATTGCTTTCAATTATACTTATTAGCAAATCCACTACAAATACCCAAAAAAGCACAAAATGCGAAATTTTACTGTTCAATGAGCGCCATCTTTTAATTGGAGTAGGATTCTGAAATTTTGCTAGAACATTGGATGGGTAGATGTAAAAAAATGAAGAGGTGTCCTGGTCTCTAGTTAAATTTTTTTTCCCCTTATATATTTGAACCCCCCCCCCCCCATTCCCCATGATTTGGACGGTTGAAAAATTCGTCTGATGATTAAGGTAATAGTTAAACACAAACTACATTTCTAAAACATGCGTGCTTCGTTCGCAGTGGTAAAATGCTGATTTACATGTTGCCCGCCTGCGTGAGATCGCCAGTTACTGAATGCCATCAACTATCACCGTGCAAATGCTTTATAATAATCACTTGAAAAACTAGAAAAACTAGTTTTTGACTGGCATCCCAGTATGAGGCAGTTTCAGTAGATAATTATTTTATTTCCTGTGGTGTTAACTCCTATCCAGAGTGAACACCGACTGGAGAGTTCCAGTTGCTGACACTTTGTAAACAAAATACTGGCATTCCACTCACCTACTACCAATGACCTTTCAGTCAATATATAAGATAACATGCCAGCTACTGGCAACATGTACATGAATTTTACATGCTCTCCCAGATTTGCCAGCTAACTGGCAACATAAGGCTTCATACTATAATATTGTTACTAGAAATGTAAACATAAGGGTGTTAAGTTTCTTTTTCAATTTTCATTTCTTACCAGTTAATGATGACTTATCCTTGGCGTCCTTCTCCCATTTGATGTCGATAGACGATTTAGTCGCGCCAGTTACTACTGCAATGGGTGAAGTTGGAGGGGCTAGAAATATTTTTCTTTTATGAAATTCAAATATTAAGACTATTCATCAAAAGGTTAATTTATTATAGATTATGAACTCACAGCAGATTTGTAGCCAAGGATCAAAATTTATGATATTAGATGTTAATATCTCTAAATACTTCAGAATACTATAATTTATTACAGTAGTTGCACCTATTCGAAAATGTTTATATCTCGGTCAAGATGCAATAACTTACACCAGTAATTTTAACATTTGCGTTCTTGATTCGTGACATAGAATTATTCATTCGCTTTATGAAATTATTAGAAGTTATTATATGAACAAAAATGTCACCAAGTTGATGACTTTGGTAACCAGTACGGTGGGGAAACGTGTTACCTAATATCTAGGTTTTAATCCAGTATTTCTATTTAAAGCCAATATATGAACTTCTTACAGTGTTACGAATATAATATAAAAATATTGAACATTAGAGTACTTTTTGTTGAGTTTCATGTTCATGTAATCTTAATAATCCTATCAATTGATTTTCCGCTTACTTGACGGTATTAGGTATAATTAGATTGCCTCTAGAATTCAGATATACGTATTATTTTTATTTTACCTGTCTCCAGAGTTTTCCCTGTGATTTTCGCGGACTTCGGCCCGGGGCCTGCCGAGTTGAATGCCTTGACCACTATGTCGTACTTGGTAAATGGCTGCAGTCCGGTGATGTAGGTGGACATGGGCTGGCCATCTGCCGCCGCCACTTGTTTCCAGGTGAAAGGATCGGAAGAGGAAGATGGCCTGTAACCAACGGAGAAGCCCCGGATGTAGCCGTTGGTGACGTCATCCAGAGGCGGCTGCAAAAATTTGACTTTAGGGATACTTTGTACACAAGGTCTTTCAGAAAGAACTCCCTAACTATGAAATAATATAACTGGGAAACAGGTTGAGACAGAAAGAAGAGATAAGTGTTATAGTAGATAGACAGGTGTGGAATTATAAATACACTGTTTTGCAAAATTAGCTACTATATTGAAATGTGGCAAGACTTTGGGCACTTACGTATGAAACCGTCGACTATTTTGTCGTATATCGCCATTCAAGTTATTTTGCCAATTGTTAAATTTTTTTCCTGTTGCCAAAATGACGACAAAATTTCTAACATATTGAGTGCTTGACATGACGTCATTCCCAATCGATCGTGCATTCTTGCATAGGTTTTATTTAAAGAGAATTAAGAAGAAAGCAACCACTAAATTTTTTTTATTTTTTTTTGTAACTTTATAGAACTGAAATAGAATTTTAAGTAATTCCATAAACTATATTGATTTGTTCAGAAGATTGATGATAATATTTTGGTTACTACCTGTGGTCGAAAATGTTTGGCGAACTTTTTGCCACGACAAAAAGGTCGATAGTTTAACACGTATAATCCCATGGAATCATATCTTTAAAAAAAAAATTTTTGGCGCTGTATACAACAAAAACTATTCACTACTTTTGTCTGTGAATATAAATTAAGTTTAAAAACATTATCAACAAAGTTTAATTACCGGATCATGGAGGTGTTTGGTCTGGCAATAAATCGTATCCCGCATATTCCTCATAGGGTATCCAATGAACTCCTTTTATTTAATTTGATTTATCAAGAAATAATGGATAATTGTTTAAAGTAGACAAATAAATCTTAAAACAGTAATACATTTATTCATTGTTATTCAAAGTAAAACGTGATAAAAGAGGGACAGGACGATTTAGAAAGCAGAACTCGGTACGGCATGGATTGTGTAGTAGCATGGTCTGGCAATAAATCGTATCCCGTACATTCCTCACAGCGTATCCAATGAATTCCATTTAACATTTAAGTTCGATTTACCAAGAAATAATAAAGATAATTGTTTAGACTAAAGGAATACATCTTTAAAACAGTCATGCATTGTCATTTTTTGTTATTTAAAGTACACAGCCTTTAAAAACAAAAGAGAACCAAGATAATTTTTCTTCATTTCAGTTGACCCTATTACCTTTCAGTACAAGAGCGTTGTGAAAGGAGTGGAGTTAGAGTTTGCAATATCCCCCAGTCCACATACTATATGGCGATTGCCTGTAGACAGTTGATGGGAGCAGAAGAACCTTCATTCTAGGAATCTTCCTCTCCGTAAATTGTTTGAGTCATAGCCAACTGCTAAGAGGAATATTTTCTCATCACACTTGTATATGTATTGCACTGTCGGTGCTTTTTTTTTATGTTCCTTACAGTCACTTGGAGGAGGGGGACAGGCCAAGATACCCTTCCCCTGCCATTTAGCATTTTCTGTATTGGTCTCCAGAAGGAGACTACACTAGAAGACAACATACCCTCCAAAAGGAATTCTTCATCCGAGAACTATTGTAATTTCATAACGATTTTTCACATGGATTTCGGTTACTTCATTATGTGTTCAGCTGTTTTGTTTGAAATTCGGATACATTACATACTACTCTTACGAGAAGACCGCCGACCAAACGGTATAGTGGTTAGCATGCTGGCTTCTAGACCGCGAGGTTGCGGGTTCGAGTCCCGTGTTTGGCATGGGTGTTTGTAAATGTATGTTGGTTTGTTAAATGACGAAATGTTTCGGCGCATTATAGCCCTCGTGATGCTGACGGCGCCAGATAATCTGAGTACAACCAACTTACGAGAAGACCCTCACTGATTCATTCCAACTAAGCTCAGGTACTCGAGGAAAAACAACCTTCTCAGAAGGCACACAACATTATTCTAAGTTATTAAATCTAGAACATGTAGTGAGTAAAAACACCAATACGTTACCATTCCGCAATGAGTAAACTTAAAAACTATATTAAAGGTTAGATGAAATTCTCGACATCCTCCCACTTAAGTTAACTATAATATTCAGGTTAATTTACAAATTTCCCTACCAATACAAAGCATAATACAAAATCTGTTATAAACACAATGTTATTAGAATTAAACCCAGATTTAGCATCCTATAACAGCAGCTCCTAAAAAGAGAATTCTTGTAATGCTCTGACTCTAAGACCAGCCCGGGTAACAAAATTATTATCAATATTGTAACAAATATTACCACACTGAACACCACTTGACTGATCACCACACTGAACAGGAACTTGAGGAGCATACCTTGGAATGTTTTCAGTGTATTTATCAAGGCCGGATGCTTCATCTAAAGGAATTTCCAAAGAGTAAAGGCACTGAAGAGCTCTGACAAGCTCTCCTTTCTGGTTCTTGACTCGAACGCGACGATTCACTCCATTAGGACCTGGAAATAACTTGATTATCCTTCCAAGGGGCCAAACTAATCTTTACTTATCCTGACTGGCAACAAATACAATATCACATATCTTAGAAGAACAGTTTCCAATGGCCTTGGGCTTAGAAGTTTTAAGCTTACCTAGATACTCTTGGCTAAACCTCCTTTTAAAAGCTTCACCCGTACCTTTTGAATATAATCCAGTTTTTTCCACAGAACTTTATGGTTTACATCCAAACTACCACCCGGAATAGTGTCCCTCATTACATCCTTTAAAAAGTGAGCATGAGCTAAGGCCAAAAAATCATCGGCATCAGCAGGGACAACAGTGAGAGGTCTATCATTCAAAATTGCTTCACAAATTACACAAGACTGTGGACGTTTCCTCGTAACTCAAACTAGCTCGGTCAAGAATTTTAATCAAGATTTTCTTTATTAATCCAATGAGACGCTCCCAAAAGTAATCCCACCAAGGGAGGATTAACTTCCAAGTAATTCTTTCATCTCTAGCTCGGCGAGAAACTTCTTCAAAATCAATGGGTTTCAAAACATTGTCGGCTCCTACAAAATTTGTGCCATTGTCGCTGTACACTGTGTTAGGTTTTCTTCTTCGAGAAACAAATTGATGGAATGCAAGTAAAAATGCATCTGTGGATAGAGAAGTAACAAGCTTAAGATGCCCTACCCGATACACGGCACAAGTAAAGAGAAAATTCCAAGCCCTACTCTGATCTCGAAGTATTAAAAGACCAGAAAAGAAAAAAGAAAAAAATCAAAATCTATTCCATGCATTTCAAAGATTGCAGCATCTTCTACATGGTCTTTTGGTGGAGGAGCCGTTGGTGGACAAAAACTTTTCCCTGAATAACGTTTACAGGTAATGCACGCTCGTAGTGTAGAACGGACAGCTCTGCGATCACAAATTTAACCAAAACTTCTCTCTTAGAGAGTTTAGTACATAGGCTACTCCAGTTCTTCTATAATCAAAGTCTTTACGAGATGAAGCTCAGAGGATAAGACCGCTGGTGTTCTAAAATCGGTAGTATTATCTCTTTGGAAAACATCAGATTTAATTCGAATGATCTTGAAATGTATCCAAGCTCTTTAATCGATTTCAACTGTCACTAAATACTTCAGATTGTATCAAATAAACATATTACTTCTCCGCATTATCCAAATTTTTGATCACCAGTGGTCCCCAACGTTTCTCCACGTTTCTACTGTTGAAAGAAATCGCTGAATCCAACCAAGCATTCGAACTGTCGTCTGAAAACCCGAAAACCGACAAGTCCTTATACCAGTTAACTCAGTAGTCATTAAATTCGAAACTACTTTCTTCTTTCGTTCACTGGATATTTCTTATTCGTCAGGTGTGAATTCCTTTCCAGGTTTAACCTCCTTGAGGTAAGTACAGCCATTTTTGGCCCTCCCACCACTTTGATGGCAGTAATTGGGGTGTAGAACAACCTCTACTCGGCAGATCTGCCGGGTTCATTGGTCAAGGAACATGCCTCCAATTTTCTCTTGTCGTTAAAAGTCTTATCTCTTGGACTCTATTATGGACAAATACTTCCCAAAACTCCTCTCTTTGGATCCATGCTATCACAGTAGTACAAACAGTCCAGAAGTGTACTTCTACCGTATGAAACTCTCTAATGATTTCTGGAGCAAGACGAGATGCAATAGTAGCTGCAAGGAGTTCTAATCTTGCAAGAGTAGTCTCTTTTTTACTAGCCGGTGAAACTCTAGCTCTTGCTTGTACAAGTTGAATCTTTACTCTGTCCACTGTCTTTATACGTACAAACGCTGCCACTGCATAAGCAAGCTGACTTGCATCACAGAAAATGTGTTATGAACAGTTCTCGATGGCCAACTCGTATCTTTACCTCGAAGGATATTAGAATGTTCCACTTCAAATTTGGTCACAACTCTGAAAATTGGTACAAATGTCAACAAACGTAGTAAAATTAAGCTATTCTAATCTCGATTAACGAACTTTAAGTGGTAGAAAAGGGGTTAAACATTTGAAACGAGGGATATTCGAATGTTCCATTTCTCACATGGTCACAACATTGAAAACTGGTGCCAATGACAAAAAGGCCAAACGTAAAAAAGTAAGCTATTCCGATCAAGATTAACCCTCATTAAGGGGTGGAAAAGAGGTTAAACGTTCCAAACGAGGGATATCCAAAATGACCCAATTTTATTGCAATTCTGATATTTGGTGCAAATGTTAAGAAGGGCAAATATAGAAGAAATTAGTTATTAAAAATTAGTTATTAGTTAAAATTATTAAAAATATCCAAAGGTTTCTAAACGAGGAATATTCAAATGTCTCATTTCCAATATATTCTCAATTATTAATTTTGGAAAAAATATCAACAAAGGAAAGTTCATATTTTGATAATTCAAATTGTCAGGATCGAAATGAAAGCAAGCGTCTGAAGTGTAATAAATTAATAAATGAATGTCTTTTGATTGCTAAAATGCACATGGTAAAATTTCGTAGAGCAGCACGGGTATTCAGCTAGTATACAGGGTGTCTCTAAACTCATGGTACAAACGCTAGGGGGTGATAGAACACACCAAGACGAAAATCGTAAATAGGAAACCAAGGGTCCCAGACGTATTCCAAAGGAGATAGGCGCCATCCAAGTTTAGGGTCCCAAATTGCAAATGATCATAAAAAAGGGAAAAATAAGTCGATTTATTTGCTGTTTTCGCTGAAATCATTCTTTAAATTAGTATTTTCTTTAAAAAAAATTTTAAAGACAAAGTTCTAAAAATGTCGGTAGAGGGCCCTCAAGACTTTGGAGTACCGAAAAACTACTTTTTTACCGTTTTTTTTTAAACTGTTTTAAATGTTTGCTAAAGCTCAGACCTTAACTTACATTTTGAGCTCATAATTGGAATCATCGGCAGCAGTTAAGTGGAGCAAATTTAACTGTGTTGAGAGGGTTGAATTTTAAACGATCGTATGTAATGAGCAACATAATAAGTGATGAAGCAAACTTTAAGAGGTGATAGTACACATCAAAACAACATTCATTAATTAATGCATTCATTTATTAATTTTAAACGATGGTGTGTAATGAGCAAAATAATAACAAAATAATGGAAAACAAGACAGACAGAGATGGAATGAAAATAAACCAACAAAAGGAAGAAAAACATTTATTTCCACAATATGAAAATAAACAACAAGAGGTACTCCATCACAGTAATTGTTCAAAATTGCGGCTTCCAACAAGAACGCAGGCTTCGAGCTCCGAAAACACAAGGCATCTCTCTTATGGTGGCCGCAGCTACTGATATCCGGGCAACAAGGTCTTCAGCTGAATCTACGGGAATATCTTCGTAGATTAGGCTCTTCATATGACCCCACAAGAAAAAGTCAAGATATGACAAATCGAGTGAACGAGCCGGCCAGTTGATTGAACCGCCACGACCTATCCATCGCCCCGGATACATAATATTCAGGGCGTTACGGACACCCACTCTGTAATGGGCTGGTGCCCCGTCTTGTTGGAACCACATGCTTTGTTTGATGGGTGTTGGAACATGATTTAATAGTTCTGGCAATACCTCTTGTAGAAACACAAGATATGAATCTCCATCCAGTCTTGTTGGCAGTAGGTATGGCCCAATTAAATGATCTTGAATGATTCCGGCCCAAATATTGACCGCGAAATGTCGCTGAAACGAACGTGGACGTATTGTGTGTGGGTTTTCATTTGCCCACACTTGATAATTGTGGATATTCAAAATACCTTCGCGTGAGAATGTGCATTCGTCCGTGAACAACACATGTGCACAAAAATCAGGGTCCACAGCCGTCTGTTGGAGAAACCATTTAGCAAAATTGACGCGTGCCTGGTAATCCGCTGGTTCCAGGCCTTGAACTCTCTGTGCATGGTACGGATGCATTTCTTCATCTCGCAGAACTCGCCACACTGTATGATGGGAAACGTTAACGGCTCTGGATAGTTCCCGAGTGCTAGATTCTGGCATCTCGCTGATACGATCCAAAATTTCCTCCGTTAAGGATGGCGTTCTTACACTCCTGGAACGTCCGGTATCCTGCATGCAACTTGCAAAGGAACCCCTTTCGCACAGTTGTTGGAGCAGTTGTTGAAATGTCCTCACATCAGGGACTCTTCTGGTTGGAAAATGCTCTCGGTATAATCTTTGAGCTTCCCTTGCATTGCCGTGTGCAGCTCCGTACATGTAATGCATCTCGGCCTTCTCCTGATTAGAGAACGCATCCATCTCATCGGCTATTCGCAGAGCAAATGAAGATATTGCCGTATATTTAGACGTGTCATATCACGGATAAAATCTCAAATTTTAACTGCTTAATATGTAAAATTTGGTGATCTTCAAGCAACTTAAAAGAGCCATTACAAAAGTCAACGTACTTACCCTAACATTTTGATAGTCCCAGCACCAGTCAAATTTTTTTTTTTTATCGGAATCGATTGCTTGCTTGCCTTTTCTAGATTGTTCTAAAAACGAAGTTTCTTTACTCATTCATTTTTTATTAAGGCGAGATGTTCACATTCAGATCCTTTCAATTGGTGTTATAAAAATTACAAGAAAAAGAGAAAGAATTGAAAGTGCCAGCATACAATTTTTGTTTTTCAAAAATGTTATTTACTGAGTTTCGGTGGGTGGGGTCTGATTTATGTGTTATATATATTGGGTTGCTGATATACAAGGGGAGACCGAAAAGTAAGGTGACTGATATCATAATAATCACTGTATTATATATTTGCAGATAAATACATCACTGTCCTTCAATGTAGTTCCCACCGTCTACAATACACATCTGACAACGTTCATACAAGTTCTTGATACTTCTGAAAAAGTCCTCCTTTGAGACTGTCTTAAGTTCTTTGGTAACAGCTGCTTGAATGTCTGAGATGCTTTAAAATCGGTTTCCCTTCAGTACCAATTTTACACCCTCCTTATTCCCCTGATCTAGCGCCAGCAGATTTTTTCCTCTTTCCACGACTGAAATTGGCACTGAAGGGAAACCGATTTTCAAGCATCTCAGACGTTCAAGCTGCTGTTACCAATAAACTTAAGACAGTCTCAAAGGAGGACTTTTTCAGAAGTTTTAAGAACTTGTATGAACGTTGTCAGAAGTGTATTTTAGACGGCGGGAACTACTTTGAAGGACAGTGATGTATTCATCTGCAAATATATAATACAGTGATTATTATGACATCAGTCACCTTACTTTTCGGTCTCTCCTTGTAGATACGGCCAAGTGAAGTTTCTAGTAAAGAGGGTGAACGCCGATCCTCCTTCGCAACACCCCTATTAACTATTAGAATTTTAATTTTGTCAAGATTTTAAAGCAGTTGGCAGAGATTTAAAATTCCATTTTCAACCCCCCCCCCCCTTCCGACGTTCATGGAATCATGTAATTAGGAGGACATATTAGACTAGAAAAAATAATTATCGGATTCTTCTCCCCTTCCAAGGACGCACGGCCTCGATTTGATACTTTTCTAATTCTTTACCCTTTATGACTTTGTTTTCTTTAGAAGGGTGGAGGGGTAGATTTTGAGAGAAGAATGCAAAGCCCCAAGAAGGCTGATGTTCCTCTTACTAAATTGTGATGCTTAGAGAGGTATCAACCGATTATACTTTGCACTTAACCCCCCCCCCTTCCCCATCCCATACTTTTAAGTGCCACAATCGACTCTGAGAGTGGAGAGGGTACCATGATTTAAGGATCAGACCTCAAATATATTGATTCATGATAAAACGTAGGTCCCTTAATCCTCCAACCATTACTGACTACATTGATACTGTTACATACTAATTCCTAGAAACCTCCCTCCCTCCTAGTATTTAAAGATACTTTTATATAGTTAAAGTACTTCCAGCCCAGACTTTAATTATGCTATTGCACAATAAACGGCAGACCCTTCCCCTCCCCCCCAAAAAAATGAATTTAAAGAAATTGTTACATACTATATTTCCTCCACCCCTCCATTCATAAAGATTCTATTGTTACATAATAATGGTAAGATCCCCCCCCCCCCCCGTCCCAGGTTTCAAAGATAGTGTCACATACTAAATGGTAATAAATACCCCTTCATTTATAAAATAACATTGTTTTGTTTCATTTATCTCATTCCTTTTGACAAATCCTAAAATTTTGCATTTCCTTATCACCCCCACCCCCCCAAAAAAAAATTTAATGACACAGTTTGCGTCACGAAACCCCCTTGTAGGCACCCAAGTTTAAAGTAAGATGTGTTAAGAGGGGACTACCGCCGAGTTCATTCCATTGACGAATTGTCTCTACATGGATTATTAAAATACTATTAACATAATCTCAGAGTATCAGGATAAAAAAATAAAAAAATAAAAAAAAAATTGTCGAAATTATCTCTACATGGATTATTAAAATACTATCAACATAGTCTCAGAGTATCAGGATAAAAAAATAAAAAAAAATTGTCGAAATTATCTCTACATGGATTATTAAAATACTATCAACATAGTCTCAGAGTATCAGGATAAAAAAAAAATAAAAAAAAAATGTCGAAATTATCTCTACATGGATTATTAAAATACTATCAACATAGTTTCCTCAGAGTATCAAGATAAAAAAAAATAGTCGAAATTGTCTCTACATGGATTATTAAAATACTATCTACATAGTCTCATCAGAGTACCAAAGTAATTTTTTTTTAACTTTGCCTTTCAAACAATAATGAAATTGAGAAAAAGGGGTAATCTGAAAAAAAGTGAAAGAGAGAGAGAAAAAAAAAAAAAAAAAAAAAAAAAATCAAATCCAGAAATATAAAAAAGACAATTCCTATATTTTGAAGCGTAATATATTTTCTAATATATTTAACCATAGCTTATTTCAGAAAATTGTGTTTAAGATTAAAATAAAGAATTATATTTGGTAACATTTGCCAGAAAAAAAAAAAAAAAACCTGTTTCAAGTTGAAGTTGCCTTCAAAACTAGAGTTTAAGACATTAACGGACATTAACTGGACTAGCGAATAAAGATAAAGGAACAGGGAACGAAAATAATCTTTAGAGTATGAAAGTCTTTAAAAAACTTCAGTCCTCAGAAGAAGACTTTAATGCACTTAGTTCTACATTCTTTTAGAAAAGGTAGATTTTTTTTTTTTTTTTTTTTGCTGAGATGACTCTTACTTGTTTTATTCCAGAAAAGCCAGTTTTCCAATTTTTTTTTTGTTTAAAAGAAAAAGTTAAATCTCTCAATAGTGTATAAGCACTTTGTACTTGCAATATTAAGATGCTTAAATTGTTCTTCGTATCTTATTAATATCGTATCTTTAAGTTTGTTCTTATTTGAAGGCAGGCGAAAATTAAAATTTATAATAAATTCTCATTTCCGAAAACCTCAAAGGTATTTTTTTATGAAAAAAAAGTTACTTATTTGAGTATTTGCCGAGTGAATTAAATCTTCATAAACCATGCACCTTCGAAGTTAATAGTTTATAGTATAATAAAGCTAGCATTACCCATATTAACCTGCTAAACATAAATGGTTAGGCTTTATATTTATTTTTCAAGTATTGTTTCCACTGATGTTATTTGTCTATACTAAACTTCAACTTAACTAGACATCACTTAGACGGTAGATCGTCACAGTGCTCATAGGTATTTAATCCATTTTGGTGGCGTGAAAGCATAATGTTCGCCAAACCACAACGCTGTAGAGAACAAAAGGCTATAAGGTTTGGCGAGAATTATGTCTTCACTCCTCTAAAATGAATTAAATACCTATGAGCACTGTCACGATCTACCGTCTAAGTGATGTCTAGTTAAGTTGAAGTTTAGTATAATTTTGAATTCTATTGTTGTCACTATGCCCAGTAAACAACACATTATTTTCCGGTTTATTAAATCAGATATACAACTAATAAGGATAACGCTCTGGATTGATTTAAGCTCATTTTCAGTGCGAAATAATTTTCATACAAAAATAAAGTGTTCGTTCATCATAAAAATACATTTGAAGTTTTCGGAAATGAGCAATAAGTAACTTATAATTTTATAAGTTACTTATTTGAATACATGAAGAGTGAATTAGTTCTTCAGAAATCATGCACCTAATACACTAATAGTATGTTATACAGGGTTCCCACTCAAATCACAGAATGAAAATCCCTGACTTTTCAATGACTTTCAAGGACCTAAATAATGTTTTTAAGGACCTTTGAAAATTTGTTTTCAGGCATCATGTCTATATATAAATTTAATAAAGTATATTCTACCAAAAAAGTTAAAATTAGCCCACGCATAATGCAAATATGTCTGAGAATTCCGATACGGTGCGGATAAGTGGCGGTCACTCGGGGATAACAAGTCCGAGTTGTATTTTTAAAAATTGTGCAGTTGGGAACGCAGCTGCAAAAAAATTAAGGACTTTTAAGCACCTCTAAACATTTTCAAGTACTTTCAAGGCATTGAAAACAAGTTCAAAAATATTAAGCACTTTTAATGACTTTCAATGACCGTGGGAACCCTGGTTATAGTATAATGCAGTTAACATTCTTTATATTAACCTGCTACATAAATAGTGAAGAGCGCTTTATTTTTATTGTATCTTGTACATATAATCAAAAATCATTGTTAACTTGGGGTGATGAACATCGCACAACTTTCAGTTACACTATAATAATGTCGCGGATTGGTGTTACTTACCGTTTTTATATTTTCATTCATTTAAAAAAAAAAAAAAAAATGACTTGTTTGGCGATAATTGTTATTTGGGCCTTTCGAAAAGCCTACGCCAAATTGGCGATATACTTATCGATAATTCTTATATTACCCTTTACTTGTAAGTGAAACAGTGAGAAGTGGAGGAAAATGTTATTGACGAGCGATACTCAAAGGAAGAGACCTCTGAGTTGAAAACATTCTTTTTTCAACTTTTTTTATATTTTTATAGCATTTTATGGGAATTTCGGAGATGGGGATGTTAAGAACACCTTAAGAGGCACAGAGGTTTTGATTAAAATCATTGGAGCCGTTTTTTTAGCTTTTTTTTTTATCTGGTTCCCGTTTTATTAAATAGTACCTTGTTCAGTGTCGGTTCTTTGAAACTGAAACGTGGATAGTAGAATAAAATATAGATATACCTTCCACGAAACTTTCATAGATTGCGCTCCAGTGGAATGAACTTGGACGTCACGTGGTGATCCAGATGGTGCTGTGAAGAGAATACAAACGTTAAACTATCTTTTGGCACAAAATGAAGAGAGGAGTTAAAATTGTTTAAAGTCGCTGGGAAATGATTTATGTAAAACTCGATTTTAAGGTCTAAAAGTGTTTAAACGTATTTACTAACACTTAAACCCTAATAGAAACTTAAACTTAACCACTTAAACCCTTTCTAGAAATTTCTCTTGAATTATATCGTTCCTAACATCATTACCGACCTCCTATTGGTTATTACCGCTAATGTGCAAAACACCCTTTAGCTCTATTTTCACAGAAAATGAACTTAAAAGGGCAATTCTCTGAAAACTGAAACCATTAAACCTAAAAAAACAAACAAAAAAACTCGAAGGAATGTAAAAGCAATGAATTGTTACTAAAGTTAGATGTCCAAAGTATCATAAAAGAGTAATAATAATAATAATAATAATAATAATAATAATAAAAAAAAAAAATTTAACACAATTTAATTTAATTTTTTGACATTGAAACTTCATTTATTTCAATGACTCTAAATTTTGTAAAACACAGTATAATAACTTTTAAAGGAAAAAATTCAAGAAAAACAATAAAAATTGTACTTAATGTAATCATAATAATTAGTAGAAATACAAAAGTCCAATAATATTACATTCTAGGTAGAAAAAGTTATGAAACTAAGTTCAAATTTCAAGTCCTTACACTTGTCTCGTAAGTTAGTGTGAAACATGATTATTTTTTAATAAAAACTTATTTTAAATTTAAATTTTAATAAATTTTAACTTAATTTTTTCTTTTAAAATTTAATCATAAAGTGCTGTAAAATTTTTTAAAGCAATACAAAAATAATTTAATATGTTATTTTAGAAAACACATATGTCCCGAGCGTTAGTTTTTTAACAATGGACAATTCCCGCATTTTTTTAAATATTTTTTTATTCAATTCTAAATGTTCCGAAAAGGCCATAAACATAAGAATTTCTGCTCAATGCGCTTTTCCTTTTTTTTAATTTGCGATCAAAATTACCTTGTTAGAGGTTGGCGAGAAAACGACCGATTTCGTTGGCGTTGAACGTGACGTAAAGAGATTTTAAACATCTTGGCTTGAAATGCAGCAGCGAAAACCAGATTTGAAAGTTTTTCACAAATCCCGCCAACCTGTACGGAATGTGGCAATGGTCTACCAACGCCAACTTTTTTAACGATAACTATTTGGCACAAACCTCACGATAACCATAGAAACACAGGGATCTGTTTCCGTCACGAATTTCGTTGACTGTTTTGATCGGACTGGTTTTGGCTCGGTTTTGGGGCATTTTCTTTTCTTAATATTTAAATAACTAATTTTTTTAAAGAACTTTTGTTTATATATTTGGAATCAGAAAGAAATTCTTCATAAATATGTACTAATTTCACTCTTTTTAAAAAAAATGCGGGAATTGTCCATTGCGTAAAAGTAAGATTTTCAAGGGTACAATTGTTTTGATAACAACTATTGTAAAATTCGATATTAACGTCAGTGAAAACAATTTTCTTGAAAACAAATCGAGTTGATATTATTGTGGCATACTGTTTCATCTTAAACGGTTCTGGTCAAATGCGGTTCGTCATATCAAGTGATTTTTATTAGGTAGGAAATTCTCTTTATTCCCTGTGAATTTCACAGTGATGTTCGATGCGGTATTAAGGTTCCCGAAAATTGCTCTTCTGGTCATACTTTTCGGACACTTCTGGCCAAATGCGCTTCGGCTACTGATCTAAAACTATAACTCAATCCAACTATAACCCAAGAGGAGACTGCATGTTTAGATACTCCATCGAACATCATTCTAAATTTTTTACAGAATGTGGAGAAAAGTTAGTAGATTACAAATCCACTGGTCTGCAAATATGGCCGAAACTGGTCAAAAATCGACTTGGAATGAGTTGAACTAAATTCGATTGCGAAACATGGTATAACTTGCCAAATAATGAGCACTCTTTTTTATTTGGTAACCCTTCGCTCTAAAATTTTCAATTAAAGGCTGCAGACGATTCAGATATCTGGCGACGGCTTACATACCTCTTTTAAAAATGAGCCAAGATGGTAATAAGTATGTGACGTATCTGATGTCGCCGATTCGGCTTACTTTTAAAATATGCTAACACAAAATTTCTGCTCACTGCGCTTTTTTCCCTTTTTTTAAAAAATTTGCAACCGAAGTTCGCGTGTTAGATTTGGCAGGAAAAACGACACATTCAGCTCGAAGCTAATGTGACGTCACTTGATCTGTAACAACTTGACTCGAAGGAACAGCGGAAACCAGTTTTGTAAGTTTCTCGCAAATCGCGCCAACTGGCACGGGGTATGGTAATTGTCTACCAAACGCCAACCAACTACTTGGCAGAAACCTCACGATAACCATATAGAAACGGAAGGATGTTTTGACGTCACAGCTATAACGTAGCGTTTTGATCGGAAAGCGATCGGACGAGATTTTCTGGCATTTTTTTATTTATAAATAACTATTTTTTTTAAAGAACTTTTGTTTGAATGTTTGGAATCAGAAAGAAATTCTTCACAAATATAAACTTATTTCATTCGTTTTTAAAAAATGCGGGAATTGTCCATTGGAGGTGGTGAAGTACAAGCTAAGATACAGGACGATACTTAAAAATACCAAACCACATTCAAATCACTCATACTTAGATAAAGAGTGTGATGCTCAGGTTGAGCCTCTCGGTCTGGGTAGTACAAATAATGCACAGGTATTTTTCATTAGTTAGGCAGACAATGTGTTCCTGACAATATTAAATTAGTTCTACGAAATGGAAGGGAAAGGAACTGTTACCAAGAAGACAGTGGCGGCTCTTGCACTACAGCCAGGCTGCATATAAATTTATTAGTTCAAAATTAAAATTATATATTTTACAATTTTCCAATTTTCTAAAATGAAGATCCAATTTCAACGGTAAGTGAAAAAAAAATCAAATCAGATAAACAGCAATGTTCTTGCTTGAATAATCCATGGAAAAAAAAAAGTTTCCAATCAAAGTGATCTACCTCGGAACAGCAGCCGTGTGTCCCTGAAACGCGTTTCGGCAGCGACGTTGCCAACCGTTTCCATAGTAACCAATGGAAAGCAACAGAAGCCTTTCCTTCACACAATATATAACGATGCTACAGGTCAAGGATTGACCGGCGGTAATTGAGAATTCCAGGAGTTAATTGGCTTGTACTGACTTTCAGCAATATCAAATAGATGGCGCTCGCAAAAATTGAAGAAAAACATTTCGTTGATAATGTTTTTTTTAGGAACTTAACCTAAATCCTCGGTTTGGTGTTGTTAAAGATGTAAGATCGAGAACGATTTAACCAGTTAAAAAGTGTGGTCATCAGTATTTCAATTGATGGGCATTTGTGTGTGGCAGTAGGATATCGTAAAATGTAATTGATCAAGTTTGTGAGCTGTGAATGTCGTGTAATTCAAGAAACATTTATATGGAACATCGCTACCATTTTTTGTCCCGCCGTCACAGACTGCTTGAAAATCAGCGTAGGTGAAAATGAAAGAGGTAGGTAATGTTTATTTTTAATCAAAACTATACAGAATGATTTGATTAATTGTTCTTATTTTATGATCTTATGTTATAAATGTTATTATTGTGTACACATTGAAACAAAACTTTGATTTGAGTATTAAAGAATTCGCGTTCATTATTAAAGTGTATGAACACAAATGATATATCGCTAAAATAGGTCAATTGTGTTTTTAGTTTTTCTGCTTTAAAATAATCTCTAAATGGAATTTTTTACAAGATAATGGTATCATCAGAAGACTAGAGTTATTTTATTAGTTTGAAGTATACTATTTTGTTCCGAAAATGAATTTGAATATTTTAAACTCATTACCTAAAAAATCGTGTTTTTAACACGTAGAACTTTATTTAAAGAGTGATAAATAGAGTTTTATATAATCTTTTTAAAAAATGATTTAGGAATTAAAATAATTTTTTATCATTGTTGGGTAGTCGCATGTTTCTCGCTACACTAACATTTTCGACCACGTGACGCCACTTCAAGAAGATTTAGATCATCATATGGAAGTTGGGGTGCCTTACCTTCTTCTGCTGTGGTGACGTTGATGACGTCACTGGGTTGACTGTGTCCAATCCTGTTCTCGGAAACGATTCGGATGAAGTAGAGGGTGAGTGGGTTGAGGGAGCGGAGGGTGGCACTAGTATCGGACCCAGACACAATCAGCTGGGAGGTCTGCCCATTCCAACTGGAATCTGAAGAAGATCAGTAACAACATATTAACGCAAGCAAAGATAAACACTTCAATGAGGAACTTGCACAAAAAAGGAAAATTAATATTTTTGTATTTTCTAGTGTTATCCAACGAATATGTTGTCCATCCTTGTTCCTCAAAAACCAGAAACTCACCTACGAGAAACATCCAAAATATTTGGGTTTCATTCTTGATCCCGAATTTACTTGCAATAAACACATTGAATATATAGCCTTGAAAGCCAGGAAAAGATTAAATATTATTAAGCACATTGCAGGTAGAGACTGGGGAGCGGACGCAACTACGCTCAGAACCTCCTATCAGGCACTTATTAGACCTATTCTAGAATATGGCGGCCCTATCTACTGCTGTGCTTCTGATACGAACTTGAACAAATTGGAAAGGATTCACTTGAGTGCTGCCCGCATAATCACAGGACTGAAACGTAGCTGTCCTTCAGAAATTGTCCTTTACGAAGCGGATCTGCAACCACTCTCTCTCAGAAGGCAGGCAGGCTTGGTCAAATATTTCAATAAACTTTCCAGCTTAAACCAAGAAAATAAAACGGCCTATTACTTAAATAACTGGACAAGCAATCAAAGACTTAAGAAACACAGTCCTTTCAGCCAAGTTAAATCACAGAAGTTAATGGCAGATAACGTAGAGCCCCATTGTCTTAATACTAATTTGAACACTTACGATGGACTCTCCAATGTTGATTTTATTGATTGCCTTCCCACCACACTTAATAAGAATGAATGTTGTCCGGAATTTCTTAGGCAATTGGCATTGGAAATTATTAATCAAATTCCTTCAATTGACATCAAAATCTATACAGATGGCAGCAAAATAGATATACAGGCAGGCAGTGGAATTTATATAGAAACGCCCGTAGAGAAACATTCTATTAAACAACGTAATCCAGATTTCTGCTCTGTCTTTCGAAGCGAATTAATAGCAATTGACCTGGGTTTAGAGAATATCTTTGGCGAGGTCAACTACGGAGACTTATGGATTCTATCCGATAGCCGAAGTTCCATTCAACACCTTAAAAACTGTGCCCTCGTGGGAGACAAAACCAGTCTATCCATAATACGCAAAGTCAAGAGTATATCCCGACTGCACAAAGTGCACTTTCAGTGGATCCCGTCACATGTAGACATCCACGGAAATGAATTGGCTGACACTCTTGCTAAGGAGGGACTAGAACACCCTGTCCTCTCTACTCAAGAACTCACATATCAAGAGTTATACTCAAAGAAAATAGCTCAAAATAAAGCGAAATGGCATATACCTCCATCTCACGAATGGTATAAAGCCAAAAAGCCAGGACACTCCCTATCTCTTCCTTGTGATAGGCACACCAATACCCGTCTGTCCGGACTTGCTAGTGGTCACCTTAAAGGCCTCACATATTCCGGGGGAAGCAAAAATTTTCCTCTTTGCCCTAAATGCCAAAAAGAACAGGCATCACCTCAGCACATTTTGGACTGCCTTGGACTGGACTGGGAGGACATTTATAACTGTCCACAACTAGTGTCAGACTTCATTAATGTCAATGGCTTCACTGATATTGTCTGACTTCGTCAGACAAAAGGGAGATTAGAAACAACAACAACAACATATATTTGAGCAGTGCAATTATTTTTTTATCTTTATGCTTTCAATTAATCAAAAATCGAGTTTGAAATCAAAGCAAAAGTCACGTGACCAAAAACTCATAAAAAAAAAAAACGTGACGTGGTTAAGCAGAGATAAAGTCGCAAAACGAAGGAGAAACCTCAGTCATTCCTCGTCTAAAACAGGTTTTAGACTGGTTCATCATCTGCGCGTTGACGTTTCACGCAAAAGTGGCTTTTTCCCGCCAAATCGCAAAGTGAAAAACAAAAATATTTTTTTAACTACCTATCCGAGCTCAAATTTTTGAAAGAATGGTATTGTTTATCATGATTTTTTCTCTACTTTTATTTAAAAATAAAACCAAAAAACGTGAAAGTTCCTCATTGTACGAAAAAGTAAAAAATATGCTTATATTTAAATTGAGTTTAAGTTCAAAGGGATTCAAAAGTTTCAAAACATTTAAAGAATTGATAATTCATGGCCTTTTAATAGTAGAACGAGGAGATTTTTACAACAATGCTCACAATTTTTTGTTGTTGTTGCGTATGGAAAAAATATAGTCTCCTGATTCATCAATAGATGGCGGGGTAGTTTGTTCTGCTATTCAATGCCATTATAAAAGAGTTTGAGTTTATTTGAAACCGATCAACACAGAAGACCCTACAAAGATCAATGCTTTAATAGTCATTATCACTCACAATTAAAACCCGTAAAAAAGCTGCAATTCAAATAACAATTGTGTTGACTGCAAATATTATCTCAGTAGAGGCACAAAAGAAAGCCAGAGTAATTGAAGGGGGTAAGTGGATGAAGAATTGCAGAACAAAAACTAGTTTTGATATATTATTCTGTTTTAGCAACGACCAATAGATGGCACTATAGTAAGTTTTTTCGGAAAAATTTATTGTATAGCTTGCTTGTTTGTGATACGTTTCTAAAATATTCTGCTTCAAAACATGCATAAGTTTATCAACGTCTACGATCTTAAATGGTTAGAACTCACTAAACATATTTGATACAAAAATGCACTATGTTTATTTTACTTGTCAGCATTTCAAAATTTATTTATCAGTCGATTTGATTTTGATTTTAAAGATTTGAATTGTTATCGAATTAGCTTTATTTTTTTAGTTTTATGTGTTAAGGAATGTTCTTTGTTTCATAGCAAGTTTATGTTTGAGGACAATTTTGGGCTAGGTCTAAAATACCCAATAATATTAACTTACCAGATATGGATTGATACTGGACAATGCTTCCTGTCACGTGACTATTCCCGTCATGCGTCACCTCCCACTGAAGCGTGACGGAGCGGCTGGTCACGTTCACGATACTCACGCCAGAAGGGGAATCGGGCCGACCTGTGTCATTTAATAAACTTATACATTCTTGTTAATCATTTAACGCAATAGTACTTAAACAGCTAGGCACAAGCACGTTACTGCGAAAATTCTATGATAAAATAGCACTGTCGATGAAAAAGTGACCCAACGGCTGTTCAGTTTCAATAACAGTTGAATCAGTAATAATAGTTAATAACAGTTTGTATAAAAATAACAGTTTGATAAAAAAAAATAGCAGTTTGATAAAAAAAAAATAGCAGTTTGATAAAAAAACAACAGTTCGATAAAAAATAACAGTTTGATAAAAAATAACAGCTTGATAAAAAAAATAACAGTTAGATAAAAATTAAGAGTTTGATAAAGCAAATAACAGTTTGATAAAAAATAACAGTTTGATAAAAAATAACAGTTTAATAAAAAAATAACAGTTTGATAAAATATAATAGTGTGATAAAAATATTAGTTGATAAAAATAACAGTTTGATAAAAAAAAAATATCAGTTTAGTAAGTTCAATTAATTTCATTACCAGTATTCCATTGGCAGGGCGATATAGTCTGCGTATCTTATTGCTAACACGTATTTGAATTGTTCAAGTTAAATATATATTTAAAAAAAAAAAAAAAAAAAAAAAAAAAATGTTTGTCAACTTAAAAAAAAAAAAAAAATTCATTTGTAGTAAATGATTCCAGCAGATGTAGTTTAAAGAATATGTTACATCAGAATTTTTTTCAGATTTAGAATATTTTAATTATCATAAAGATTGTAAGTTTTCCTTAATTGGTATATATTTTCAGGTTGAATATTTATGAAATAAGAGTAATCGAATCAAATAAAGATTTTTAATTCTTAAATGGTCAAACCCACAATTTAATTTTTTATAAATTTAAGGTTGTAGAGATGCAATGCATCTTAAATATAAGATACATCCTTTATTTATTATTCAGTTGCTATCGTGATCCCAGTATAAAGAAATTTGAACATACCTCAAATTGACCCAAAATAGTTATTAATCTCTCCGACTGAAGCATTTTCACAAAGGAATATAAATCAGCCACTTTGTACTCTAGACTTTCTGAATGGTATCTGGACAACTATGGGTAGTTTTAGAAGGACCCAATAAAAAGAATTAGCATGGTAGGAGATCACTTTACTTCTGGGACGGGATACTGAATGTTTTCTTTCTGTATCCTGTCCCAGAATCTGTAATTCCTTCCCAGGACGGAATAACGATTGCAAAATTTGCAAAGCCAGTATTTAGTGAATCACGCACATTGCAGATACTAAGCAATGCAAATAACACCATACTTAAGACAAATTATTACGCTACATTAAATTGTTATGCATAAAAATGCAGGACCTGATTTCACATAAGGCCTGTATGGTCCGTGCCTAGGGCCTCCGAATTTTGGGGGCCCACAAATTGCCTGAGAATTCTGAATTATGATGTAAATATCAATATTCTGTTCAGCACACTTGATCAATGTCATAAAATATGAACATATATTTTTATAACTCTTTAATTATTTAAAAATATTAATATTCCAACATTTGTTTACTCAAAATGGTAATAGATGGTAATCGAAATTGTAATTAATATTTAATTAACGTTAACAATCGTAGATGGAAGCCCCGTTTACTAAGTTGTGCCTATAGTAATTGTTTTACTAAATCAGGCCCTGAAAAAACGAACTCGTTCATTTTACCAATACCCAATGAACTAAGAGAATTATACCGACACCTCATTGAATCATCGCCGGCGAGCAGAGTTCGCCAAAATGATTGAAATCTGCGTGAACACACGTTGAAAATCGATTTCTCCCCATAGAATTAACCTCATGAATGAATTCAAACATCGGCACATCAAGGTTAAATTTTTAAAAATAATCCTCCATTTTATAAACTCAGAGATCATCCTAGCCGTTTTTGAAAGGGCGGTGCTATCTCCCTGCCCTTTTTCATTGAAAATAGCGTCCTTTTCTAAAAAAATGCAAAATTTTCGTTTATTTTCCAATGAAATACAATATACGAATCACCCCCCCCCCCCAAAATCACCAGTTACGCATGCGCATTCGTGTTTACACGTGCCTCGGACAGACCAGTGACTAACTGAAGTCATTGACAGGCTGCTGATACCACGTGCGACATTAGTAGGTCGATTGTAGGGGACGTCTCACAATTTCCAAATGTAATTTCGTACGTTCCTTAATTAAGTGTATTTCACCGGCTTTTACCATGCCTTCTTGCAGAAAAGAGAGAAAAGGTAATTTCATGCGTGAATTCATGGAAAACATAGATTAATACTATGTTGTCCGCGCGTTTAGTCGGGATTCTTCTTCTTCTTCTTTTTTTGTTTTTTTTGGCGCCGGTAGGACTGGTTCAGATATCCAGGTTATTTCGCCTATGTCTATCGCCGGCGTTATTTCGAGATATCCTAAATTGTCAAGTTTTACTTCTCCGTCATTTGTTTGGTCGTTTTCTCTATTTATTCCGTGGCAATATATTCCCTGTATTATTTCAAATCTTTGAATGACCTACCTTGCACTGTATAGTGTATGGTAGCTTCGTCTTCTCCAATGTCACTCACGGCCGAGCAGGTGTAAGTTCCCGTGTCATTTCTCCGTGTCCTCAGGATCTGCAGTTCCGACAAGGTCTGCTGGGAGTCGGCCATGTCCCGGATGGCGAACCTGAGTGGGAAACAATCATTGGTCAGTTTATTTTCTTGCCGAATCGGATTCAACTGATGGCCATTACCACGGTTAGTTCTCAGCCCTTTTATTTGTGTTTTTGTTCGCGATTTTCAGGTTCGCGATTCCGTATTACTGCAACTCAAAATGAAGCAAGTGAACTTGACTGAGACTAAAAATATTATTTTGAATTGAATGGAAGAGTGAATTTTAATGTAGATCCTTAGAAGTTATTGAGTGGAAGAGTGAATTTTAATGTAGATCATTAGAAGTTATTGAATGGAAGAGTGAATTTTAATGTAGATCCTTAGAAGTTATTGAGTGGAAGAGTGAATTTTAATGTAGATCCTTAGAAGTTATTGAGTGGAAGAGTGAATTTTAATGTAGATCCTTAGAAGTTATTGAGTGGAAGAGTGAATTTTAATGTAGATCATTAGAAGTTATTGAATGGAAGAGTGAATTTTAATGTAGATCCTTAGAAGTTATTGAGTGGAAGAGTGAATTTTAATGTAGATCCTTAGAAGTTGTTAAATGTAAGTGCTTTGAGCCATCCGAGAGCAGTATGACTACGTTTTTATGGTATTTTTCCAAATATAATTATATATTAGTTGGATGAACGATATTTTGTTACAAAAACTAGCTTAGAAGTTGATATACTTATCTGAATATGATATGCCTATCATACTAGTATTTCACAATAAATGTAACATTGTGGATAATAATTATTTTTGGAACTAGTTGCAAAAGTAATACTTTCCAATAAGGTAAAATGTTGCCACGAATCAAATAATTTGAATTGGGGCATTGCGCTATTCTTCGTATCGAAAGTTTCGACCCTTTAAAATGAATTATTCGGGATCGGAATAACTTACTTTAACTTAGCTTGCCCTTGGTACCAAATATTGAAAATGGGAAATTGGAATGTTGCTCGTTTTTATTGTTTCGAAACCTTTGAAATTAGTTAACGAAGATCGCAGTAGCTTACTTCTTCTATGCTTGTCCTTGTTGAGTTTTTTAGTTCCATGTATTTTTTTCGATTTACTTTATTCCCTTTTCAAAAACTTCAAAAGTTAAGTTTGGACTTGGCTGAGAGACAGTTAAAATGGCATCCTAACCAAAAAGAAAACATAATGTAATGGAAAGATAAGATCATTTAAACCAGTAGTCATTAACATAGAGCCGTTTCTGTTGCCAATGTGTTCCTGGAATTTGCATCTAATTTTAAATATAATAAACATCTCTATCAGCAAAATATGCAAAAAAAAAAATTTCTTTAAAAATAAATGGCAATATATGCTTTCCCATCCAAATGTATTTTATTTTTTCTAATTGATAATATAGTTATTAAAACAGTTTTTATAATTTATTTATTAAAACAATTTTGGCATGAATTCATGAAAAGTAGGAATTTACCCCGAAAAACTTCGTTTCTGGCAAAATTAAAAATCAAATTAAAAAAAAAAAAAAAAAAGTCATGTACCGATTTATCGATATATTTTTCTATGCAACAATATAGTATCGATAACAACAATGTTGATCGACATTTCCGACCTCTAGTGCTAACGCACTCGTCAAATTAACATGTTACCTTGTTTGAAAAAGAATTACTTTCGCAACTATAGTTGCATAAATAATTATTTTCACACTAGCGCAATAAAGTTACTCTCTTTTAACTCTCTCGATGGAGAGTTACTTTCACCACGATTTTTGATTAAAAAGGATATTTTTGCTCTTTATAAAGAAAAATATTATTCAGTCGAAACTAAAAGAAAATCTTTAAAAGCATGAATTGGACATGATACTTATGACCCTTTAAAAGAACAATACCCTTAAAAAAAAACAATTCAATTAATTGTAATCGGAACAGTTGGTTAGATGTATTATGTTTTCGGAGAAATAGTATCTTCTTTGGAATTCAAGTTTAATCTCATTTTCGGAGCTCACAATGGAAAAATCTTTATTTCTTTTTACACAAAGCCTGAAAGAAAATAAAACGACCTTCCAAGTGCCCTGTTGAAACATTTTTATCGAAAATAATAATCGAAAAGAGGATTCTGTTTATGAAATGAGAAAAAACAAGTTTTAATTGGATGGAATGTTCAAACTACAGATTAATGAGATTTATCCGAATTTTTATTCAATATTTATTTTTTTTCCTTAAAAATATGAATTAAACGACGCAAAATAAATTTTTGTAAAGTTTAAAAGGTTTCAAGAAATCTGTTTCTCTTTAACATTTCGCGTACGTTTTTGTAAAATGAGCCTTAGGTTGTTTCCAGGTTTGTGTTGTTTGTACTTATTATGAATAACAACAGCTAATATGGCTATTACGATGTTTCTTCAGCAGCAACAATGGAATACAAAATTGCTTTTACTTCATTGTTTCTCTTTTAGAAATGAAAAGCCTTTTGTACTCTTTCTCTCTTAAGAATTTTGATATTACAAAACTAACATTGTGACCAAATCTAACAATTGAAGCAAATGGACTAGTCCTTAAGGACTTCGACATTGTTCCAGACTTAGGGATTTGTTAGAGTACAATTCTTGTCTTTCATTTTTTTTTTTTTATCTAAATTTATAACAAAGGCTTTTATAGAATTTTTCATCGAATTGTCATCTTTAAATCAATGGCTTTGTATTTTTGGTTAAGTTTGCATACGGGATGAGTGCTTTCGTATATATGTGATAAGTGATATAGTATGTCTTAATATCTATTCAATGGACAGTTCCCGAATTTTTTAAAATTATTTTTTTATTCAATTCTAAATGTTTCGAAAAAGGCAATAAACACAAAAATTTCTGCTCAATGCGCTTTTTCCTTTAATTTACAATCAAAGTTCCCCTGTTAGACTTTGGCTAGAAAACGATTCATTAGGCTCGAACTGAATTGAACGCAAAGAGATCGCAAACATCTTGGCTTGAAATGCAGCAGCGGAAACCAGTTTTGGAAAGTTTCTCGCAAATCGCGCCAACGTGTACGGGATATGGCAATAGTCAACCAAATCAAAGCCAACTATTTGGCAGAAACCTCACGATAACCATAGAAACGGAAGGATCTCTTGACGTCATAGATTTTGTTGAGTGTTTTGATCGGTTTTGAGGCATTTTCTTTTCTTAATATTTAAATAACTAATTATTTTAAGGAACTTTTGTTTCAATATTTAGAATCAGAAAGAAATTCTTCGTAAATATAAACTAATTTCACTCGTTTTAAAAAAATGCGGGAATTGTCCATCAATGCTGGTTATTTACTTTGAACTTGATTTACTCACAACTATGTTTTTGATGTTTCACCTTTCCTTGGGACTATTACAGATAGAAACAAAATTTAAGCACTGAAATATTCATTGAATATTGCTACTTACTTTAGCATGTAGTTTTAGAAAAATTTATCCATGAAAAAAAGTAATTGAACTTTGAGTAATAAAAAATTTGTTTTTTGTCATTTTTTTGGTAATGTTAAAGTAAATATATATATATATATATATATAGCTTAAAGTAAACAAGCCCCCTTAATTTACAGTACTCCTGTACCATACGTCTATGTGCTGATAATACTTCCAATATAGTTATTGCCAAGTGTTATATATCACTGTAAACATCTAGTCAAAAGCAGCAATTTCAAACAATCAAAATCTCAAAATCGAAATTTTTCATAAATTTCGATTCCTGGTTACCTGAAGTCAATCATCATTGGATGTCAATACGAGTATTGAAAGAGGATACATGCATTCTGTTGAATATATCAAAATATCCATGTAACTTCAACTGTAATATCTTTTGTTTCTTTTGAATCTGTAAGCACTACAACTTTTTCTCTGTTCTTTTTTCTTGCCATTTTTGTTACCTTATGTTATGTGAATGTGATAACTGCATTAAAGTATTCTTTTCGTTCCTTCAATGAACTAGTTATATTTCTAGCCGATTTAATCTTGCAAATATAGCAGTAATTATATTAGGTTATGGGCTTATCACGTTTTTACTGTACGGAAGCTTTTGCGTAAACTTTAACGGCTGTTATAGTGTAATTAGGCTTTGTTCATTGTGAAGATTCAGTTTTGGTTTGAAGTCTACGAAATCGTTTAACGAATTTTTTTATTTGCATTGAGTGATTGCTATCATCAACGGGAAATAAGAAATGGATTTTAAGGCTCAGATAGAGAAACTGGAGGGTTTGAGAAATTGGACGAAATGGAGACGACAAGTAGAACTTCTATTGCGGCATCATGATGTGCTTGACATCGCCAAGGGCGAAAAGAAGCAGCCAGAGGGAGAAAACACAACTGCCGAGATGATTAGTGCGTTCAAGAAAAAAGACGCTCTGGCCCAGCTTATTCTTGTTGGAAGTATGGACGATTCGAACTGCGAACTGACGTCCACTTGCGATACTGCACATAAAATATGGGAGAAGCTGTTATCCATTTACGAACAGAGTTCGGGTCAGCGGGTTGATCGCTTGATGGAGAAGTTTTTTAGCAGCGAGAAGATCTCAACAGAAGATATGGCCACTCATATTGCACGGCTGCAAAGAAACTTTTGTGAGCTGAATGACGAGCTAAAGAGGCTAGTAGAAACTGAACTTCCTGAATTGCTGCTTATGAGCAGGATTATGTCTACACTTCCGCCGGAGTATTTTGAATTCAAGAGTGTATGGGAGTCTATTTCCATTGAAGATCGTACTGTCAACAAACTGACTGAGAGATTACGATTAATTGAAATGAGACTTCCTGGAAATCCAAAGGAATGCACAGCATTTGTCGCCAAGATTGCTCCGAAATCCAGTCATCCAAAAGGTGGAAAGCACAATAAAAGGTGTTTCAAATGCAATCAAAAGGGACATTTTGCTAGAATCTGCACCAAAGTGATTGAAAAACCCACAGATGCAACAAGCAAATATTCAAAACAAGGAAATGCTTTTGTCTGCACAGTGGAAGGTGTTTCAGAGGAGGAAGTTTGGCTAGCAGATTCTGGGGCCTCTGCACACATGACAAGATTTAAGAATTACTTCGTAAGCTACAAGTCATTTGCTTCACCAAAACAAGTTCAGGTAGGGAACAATAGCACAATTTTAGCCTATGGGCAGGGTGTTGTTAATGTTGAAATGAAAATTAATGGCAAATGGGAAAATAATCATCTCTCTGATGTTTGGTATGTCCCTGAAGTTGGAAGAAATTTATTTTCCATTGGCCAAACTATTGACAAGGGCTACAATTTTCAAGCAGACAACATGAAGTGCATGTTCACCAAGGACAATGATGTCCGCCTTGTGGGGAAAAGAACTCTCAAAGGCCTTTATGCTTTGCAATTGAGAGTGTGTTTACCTGAAGTAGCTGCTGAAGTATATATTGCTACGAAGGATGAAACTGCACAGCTGTGGCATGAACGACTGTGTCACCAGAATAAAAGACATGTTCAGAAAACCTTGAAGAAATTTGGCATAAATGTGGATGTCACAAATGAAATGTGTACAGGCTGCATGTTTGGGAAACAGCATCGTGCCAGCTTTGGAGTCAGACCAAATCGACCTACAGAAGCAGGAGCATTAATTCATGCTGACTTATGTGGTCCCATGCAAGAAACTTCAGTGGGTGGTTCCAAGTACTTCCTGTGCTTTAAAGATGATTTCTCCAAGTTTCGACGAGTATTTTTTATTCGTAGAAAGGATGAAGTCAAAGACTGTCTAAATATCTTCCTGAATGAAGCACAAACATCTGGAATCACTATTAGAGAGTTCTTAAGTGATGGTGGAAAAGAGTTTGACCACACAGGAGTTCAAAAAGTTCTGCATGACAGAGGAATCAACATTCGAGTCACTATGCCATACTCCCCCGAGCAAAACGGCGCAATTGAAAGGGAGAACCGAACCTTGGTTGAAAGTGCTAGATCCATGTTGCATACCAAGGAGTTACCTATCAAGCTCTGGGCTGAAGCAGTTAATACTGTAGTTTACACTTTGAATAGGACTGGACCTACAACAGTTGAAGGCAAAGCACCTTCAGAATTGTGGTTTGGCAAAGATATTGTAAACATTGATCACTTACGAATCTTTGGAACCAAGTGTTTTGTCCATGTGCCTAAGCAAAGAAGACGGAAATGGGACAAAAAGAGTGTCGAAGGATATTGTGTTGGCTATTGTGGTGATCGAGATGGTTATCGTGTGTGGCTGCCAAATGAAAATAAAGTTATTCTCAGTCGAGATGTTATCTTCAAGAGGGAAGAAACACTGGAGAAAACAATACAATTGACTGTTCGACAAGGAAATGTTGAGAGTAGTCCAGATGTTACCTCCACCTCTAGTGAAGATGTGTTAGAAAACGCAGAGGATACAGATGAAGATACTGAATCCAGCGAGCAAGTGAGTACCAAGCGTCAGGTCAAAATGCCAGCATATTTGAAAGATTATGTTCTTCTAGCTGAATGTGGTGTTCCTGATTCCTATGCTACGGCTATGGCATCTGAGGATGCAGAACATTGGCAATGCGCCATGAATGAAGAAATGGAATCTTTGGCTGAAAACAAAGTATGGCATCTAGTGGACCTGCCTCCTGGAAAGAAGCTGATATCAAATCGTTGGGTATTAAAAGTCAAAACAAAAGGTGATGGTACTGTCGACAGATACAAAGCCAGACTTGTGGCGAGAGGTTATAGTCAAAAGCAAGGCATTGAGTATGATGAAACGTTTAGTCCTGTTGCCAGGTTTGACACCATCAGGACTGTTTTGAGTGTTGCAGCATCTGAAAACCTTCACCTCCACCAATTCGACGTTAAAACTGCTTTCTTATATGGTGAACTTCAAGAGGAAGTTTACATGAAACAACCTGAAGGCTACAGCGATCTATCAGGGCGGGTTTGCAGACTTGATCGAAGTCTTTATGGCTTAAAACAAGCTCCGAGATGTTGGAATAAACGTTTTGTGGACTTTATTCAAAATCAAGGTATGACTTGCAGCACTGCTGATCCTTGCTTGTTCTACAGAATTAGAAGTGGTAAGAAGCTTCTTATTGCAATATATGTAGATGACGGACTAGTAGCTGGTACTGATGATATTGAAATTATTGAATTTATTCAACAGTTGAAAACTGAGTTCCAGATAACAGTTGGATCATTGGACTGTTTCCTCGGTATGCACATAGAAAAATTGAATGATGGTTCAATCTTTGTTTCTCAAAGTAGTTATACGAGGAAAATCCTTGACAGATTTGGAATGACTGATGTGAATTCGGTTGCAACTCCTAGTGAAAAATCTGAGATAAATGATACACAACTAAATGAAAAAGTACCCTATCGAGAGGCTGTAGGCAGTCTGATGTACCTTGCCAAAGCAACGCGTCCAGATATAGCATACGCTGTAAGTGTTGTGTCCGAGAATTTGGAGAATCCATTGCTTTGTCATTGGCAGGCAGTAAAGAGAATCTTCAGATATCTCAAAGGGACAATTTCTCAGGGACTGTTGTATCGCTGTGATTACCGTCCAGGAGAACTTGAAGCCTACAGTGATGCTGACTATGCTGGTGATGTGAAGACTCGACGCTCACGTTCTGGTACTTTGTGTAAATATGCTGGTGCAGCTATTACATGGAGTAGCCAGAAACAGAAAAGTGTGGTGCTATCTACAACAGAAGCGGAATATGTGGCAGCCAGTGAAGCTACCAAAGAAGTCATATGGCTGAAACGACTGTTGGGAGAGATTACTCATTTGAAGCACACACCAACTCTTCTAGTGGATAATGCGAGTGCCATTAAGCTTGCGAAAAACCCAGAGTTCCACAAGCGATCCAAGCACATTGAAGTCAAGTTTCACTTTATTCGTGAGAAGTTTCGTGAAAATGTGCTGAATATTGAACACATTGATGGACAGCATCAGATTGCAGACATTATGACCAAGCCGCTGGCACGTTCATCTTTTGAAACTTTAAGAGGTATGATGGGAATGCATGTAAATTCTAAATGATGTATTTGTTTCTTCTCATGTGCACAGTATATTTTGAGAGGAAGTGTTGAATATATCAAAATATCCATGTAACTTCAACTGTAATATCTTTTGTTTCTTTTGAATCTGTAAGCACTGCAACTTTTTCTCTGTTCTTTTTTCTTGCCATTTTTGTTACCTTATGTTATGTGAATGTGATAACTGCATTAAAGTATTCTTTTCGTTCCTTCAATGAACTAGTTATATTTCTAGCCGATTTAATCTTGCAAATATAGCAGTAATTATATTAAATTCAATACCATAGACCAACTATGCATATAGAAATCTGGCATCACGAATAAAGTAACTAGACGGTGAGCTTTGCTTGTTATTTTTACACCAGAATTCTCTAATTAACTTGTAAATTGGAATTTGTTGTGACTTATTCAGATACACTTATCCGTAACTGTAATTTCTGGATATCTCATAAGTGGTTTCAGCTTTGCAAGATCAGATGAAGCCTATTGAATTGCTTGCTACCTATCTAAAGCTGTGTAGTAGGTTACAAACAAACGCTAACCAATTTGTAAGGGAGTTGCTAATATAAATATCTATGGTGATTATATCTTTTATATCCTTCTAGTCAACAGCTAAGCATGCACTATTCAAATGTTTCAGAGTTAAGTCTCCTTACAAAACAAAACTCTAAATTTCTAATTTCTAAACCTTGACTGCCCTATAGACCTAATGCTGATACCCTGAAGTATAACGCCCATTATTATTGTTGTTTCTTGTAAAATACTTTAATCCATTGAGCGTCCAGAGAATGGGCGAAATTGTACAGCTGTTTTCCTTTCAATAATTTTTAAATTATATTTCTTATTCAAATATATAATTAATTTAATTCATTTTTTTACTCAGTTTGTTTGATATGGGTTTTAAACCAATATCCTAATAAAAATATTTTTTTCAAAATATTTTATTTTAAATTTTATTCATAAATTTAAAAATATTGTGTATTGCTGGAAAAACTGGGGATAGAAAGACGAGATAATCCGGAATAGCAGCTCTATGGTTGAATGTTTCGAAGCGATACGAAGTGTACTGTGGGAAAATGTTGCATTATGGTCTATGGGACATAAAGAGACTAGCGATCTCTGTTAAAGTCCTTTTCCAAATAAGCTCGAACCCAGGTAAACTCCGTATATAAGTTACCTTCCACGAGTGGCGATGTCTATGAGGGACTTGTTCTTCTGCCACGTGATCACAATGGGAGCGTGGCCTACTGCCACGCATCTCAGTGTCGTATTGGACTCCTCAGTTACTATTTTAGTCTGGACTTGCTCTTTGAATCGAGGAGGAACTGAAACGAAGCAGAAATCCAATTAAAGAGTATGTATTACATTAAATTAAAGTAGCAGTCCTGTGACTCATTATTTCAGTAAAACATGTTGGGTTATAATTCCAGCAAGTAAGTAACAAGAGAAAAAACAACTAGATAAGGCATATTTGTTGATTATAGCAACTTCGTCGGGGGGTGACTACTATAAACAACGCCAAAATACTAGAATTTTTCTGTATATGTCATGAAAAAAGCCTAGATGACATATGTTATTCCAAAATTGTCATTCCAGCAATTTTAACTCAAATTTGATCACCTTGCTGGAACGAGAATTTTGGGGTAACATATGCCATTTTAGGCTTTTTCCAGGACAGATACAGAAATTTTTTCGTACTTTGGCGTTGGTTATAGTAGTCACCCCCTGACGAAGTTGCTATAATCAACAAATATGCCTTACCCAGTTGCTTTTCTTCTTGTTACTTATTTCTTTGCTGTAATTTCAATAACTATTAATGTTATAGTGTTGCTTTAGCGCCGATAACTTATTCTGTTCGTTTTAACTCAAATTTGTTAACCTCATAGGTTGCTCATAGGTATTTAATCCATTTTGGCGGAGTGAAGACATAATTCTCGCCAAACCTTATATCCTTTTGTTCTCTACAGGGTTGTGGTTTGGCGAACATTATGCTTTCACGCAGGCCAAAATGGATTAAATACCTATGAGCACTGTGACGATCTACCGTCTAGTGATGTCAAGTTAAGTTTAAGTTTAGTATACTTATGTAACAACTGACATATACAATATATAGGTAAGTGGCTTCAATGTGCCGACATGTAGCCAATGAAACTAGGAGTCCACTATTGCTGAGCAGAGTGGAGTGGATTAGATTAGAGCCAATTACAAGGCTATCAACGTCCATTGTAGCACGAGACTCGTGCTACAGTAAACGTCGGCAACCTTCTAATTGGCAACCCCGCTCTGCTCTGTTCAGCGATAGTGGGCGCCAAGCTTTTCTCTTACCCATGACTTTTTAAGCGAGAATATTTTTATTAGAATATACAAGAATATTTTTTTTCATATGAATGACATTTTTATAAACAGTTCTCACCCATGACTTGGAGCCCGATTATCTTGCCGAGTCCGGCTCCGATTCCGTTGTTGGCCTGGCACAGGTAGTGGCCAGCGTCCGTTTCCTCAACGTCCGTCAACACGAGAGTTCCGTTGCTGAAGCGGTGGGCGCGGGGGTTGCTGGAATGGACATAGGTGAAATCCCCACTCACGCTGCCACCTTCTGTAAAACAAGAGAAAATAAATTGTAGTATGCTGTAAAGGAGATACGTTGAGTGTTTGTGATGGAAATGGTTTGTAATATTTTAATAATGTGAATCATTTTCAGGAGAAGATTAAGCTATGTGTTACGCAGTATTTATATATGGAGTATGAATATGGAATGGAATGGCTTCGGTATCGAATTGTGTTGATGATACCACACTAACTAGGGGAGTGGAACATCGCATAACTTTCAATTACATTATAATACTAGCATGGATTTGTGTCATCTACGGTATTTATATTTTCATCATTCATTAATTAAAAATTGCCAGTTAAGCGATTATTTTTGCAATTATTCATGTGTGGGTAATTAAAGAAAAAAAACCTTTAACATGATGATTTTGGTGATATACTTACCGATAATTCTTATATTTTCCTTTCTTGTAAATGAAACTGAGTAGATGAGAAAAAATGATGGTTGGAATAGTCCGGGGAATAGAGACTGAAAAAGGGGTCTTACCTTGCAAAAGGTTATGTAGTTCTGATTTTTTAATATGTTATAAAGGTCGGTCCCGTGGTTTATAAACCAAGTTTTCGACCTCCTAACCCTTGTGCGTTCTCCGTGGTGCACCAAAAACTGAGCCGTTTTTCAGTTTATACATCATAGCTCTTTGCCAATGCATCTTAGAAACACACATTATATTCAAAAGTTGAAGAACATTAAATTATCTACAACTTTTGTATACTAAGTTTCTTTGTAGGCTTATTATGTAAATAGTTATGTCACATCAAAGTCAAAACTTTTTCGTAAAAATGCTACTTTTTAAGATTTGTGTCAAGTTTTTTGATTATATCTTCATAATGGTACGTTTTAGAGAAAAAGTTTGTAAATAAAAGTTGTAGAAAAATAAATTTCCTACAAGTTTTCTACATAAACTTATTTTCTAGGACTAATAACAAAGGAGTTACTCTGCTTTGTGTATTTTCCCTGGTGCACCACAAACAAATACGTTTTTCAGTTTATAGATCATAACTCTTTAGCAATGCATTTTAAAAACAAACATTAAGTTTAAAAGTTGTAGAATATTAAATTTTCTACAACTTTTGTGAACAACTTGCTTTTGTAAAGCTATTATGTAAAGAGTTACGTAGCATCAAAGTAAACACTATTTCGTAAAAATGCTGTTTTTTTAAGTTTTTTGACGAGTTTTTCAAGTTTTTTGACGAGTTTTTCAATTATATCTTCATAACAATAAGTCGTAGGGAAAAATATATTACACAAAAGTTGTAGATCTATAAATTTGCTGTAAGTTTTATACAAAAAAGTTACTATCTAGGACTAATAACTAAGGAGTTACTCTTCTTTGAAGGTTTACGAGATGATAACCTATAATATTTTATGTATAGGTAGGGGTTTTAAAATAGCTTCTTACTGCATAGTCTGACAATTTTAATAAAAAATTAAAACAATATATATATAATACTAATGATTATGTAAAATAAAAAGTGGAAGTATATTAAATAATGTATATATCTATAGATAATAATAGTAATATAAAATTTACCATTTTGCCGTGATGCACCAAAAATTTCTGCATTCGGAAATAAAATGAGAAATAGACTGCATTCAAGTGGCTGATTCTAAACTACGTGGGGTACAGATCTTTTGAGATAGAATAGAAAAGTCACAAGTCGGGGGGCATTAGTGACATGTAAAGGAATTCTTTTAAGGACTCAGTTTCCGCGAAAACACCATATACTGTTGATTGAGATTTGCCACTGCCAAATTCAGGGTAGAAGATTAGAAGAACCGAAAAACCATTCTCAAACCTCCCCACCACTAATCATTCCGAAAGAATATCAACCACTCAGTGTAGTTACTTAATATTGGAATACATGCGTTGTAATGTTGGCTGCTTCATCATATCCAATAGTACAGGAATTTGCAAAGATCTTCCTAGATCCTAATGTCAGTGTTTCAAGCATCACCGAAGCAGTATCAAGCATTCTTGTTGCTCTCTTTGGTGGTCACAGGGCAACAACTTGAAATGCTTTGTGTTATAAGCAATTTTCCAAATCAACAACTGGGAGCAAGTTAAATCTGTCAAAGCTACCTCCGACCCAAGAAGCTGCTACGCTCCATGTCTTTCGCACATACCATCAAGTAAAGACATGGATGGGCCATTTGAAAAATCCTCTGGTCTGTGGGTGGAAGATGGACAGTAAAGGACTTCTTCCTATTACAATCACCAGGGGTTCAGCTCCTCAATCAATTCTGACCTACATTTTCTGCCAGCGCAACATAGGATGCACTAAGGCCTGCGGTTGTAGAAAGGCCGGTCTCAAGTGCTCCATAATATGTAAAAACTGTCATGGACAAACCTGTGACAATACAGCGAACATCATAATTGATGACAACAATGAAGACGACCCAATAGAACTCTTAATTCAAGAAGTAGCGGAGGAACTAGCCCAGCCTTTGTGGCTAAACGAAACTAAATTTAAGAATTTATAAGTTTTCTAAATTGTAAGTTTTATTGATATTACTATTGTTATATATATATACATTTTTATAATATTTATATTTTTTGATTTATAATACTATTATTTTAATACCTATATTGTTTTATTTTTTATTAAACTTGTCAGGCTTTGCAGTAAGAAACTGTTTTTAATATTAGATCTTACCAAGTAGCTCTTTTGTTATTACTCCTATAAAATAACTTTGAATATAAAACTTAGCAAATTTAGGGTTCTACAATTTTTATGATATACTTTTATGGATATCATCTAAAAACTCGACAAGAATCTTAAAATGGTATTTTTACGAAAGAGTTTTTGCTTTGATGCTTTTCATACAATTTGTTTTTCATACAATAGTTCTACAAAACAAATTTTGCACATACATTAGTGGTAGAAAATTTAATACTCTACAACCCAAAATATAATTTTTTTCCCCTATAAAATGCAGTGGAAAAAGGGTATGATCGATATACTGAAAAAAATTCAAAATTTCAGAATTCAGAAGGTTTTTGGTGCACCATGGCGAAAATGGTAAATTGATAATACCGTTATTGTATATATACATTATTTAATATATTTCTACTTTTTATTTTACATTATCATTAGTACTATGTAAATATTGTTTTATTTTTTTTATTAAAATTGTCAGACTATGCAGTAAGAAACTATTTTTAAACCCCTACCTATACATAATATATTATAGGTTATCATCTCGTAAACCTTCAAAGAAGAGTAGATCCTTAGTTATTAGTCCTAGATAGTAACTTTTTGTATAAAACTTAGAGCAAATTTATAGATCTACATTTTTTGTTCAATATATTTTTCCCTACGACTTACTGTTATGAAGATATAATTGAACAACTCGGCATAAAACTTAAAAAAGCAGCATTTTTACGAAAAAGTTTTTACTTTGATACGACGTAACTCTTTACATAATAGCTTTAAAAAATCAAATTGTTCTCAAAAGTTGTAGAAAATTTAATATTCTACAACTTTTAAACTTAATCTTTGTTTTTAAAATGCATTGCGAAAGAGTTATGATCTATAAACTGAAAAACGTATTTTTTTGTGGAGCAACACGGAAAATACACAAAGCAGAGTAACTCCTTTGTTATTAGTCCTAGAAAATAAGTTTATATTGAAAACTTGTAGGAAATGTATTGTTCTACAACTTTTATTTACAAACTTTTTCTCTAAAATGTAGCATTATGAAGATATAATCAAAAAACTTGACACAAATCTTAAAAAGTAGTATTTTTACGAAAAAGTTTTGACTTTGATGCGACATAACTATTTACATAATAGGTCTACAAAAACACTTAGTATACAAAATTTGTAGATAATTTAATATTCTACAACTTTTGAATATAATGTGTGTTTCTAAGATGCATTGGCAAAGAGCTATGATGTATAAACTAAAAAACGACTCAGTTTTTGGTGCACCACGGAGAACGCACAAGGGTTAGGAGGTCGAAAACTTGGTTTATAAACCATGAGACCAACCTTTATAACATATTAAAAAATCAGAACTACATAACCTTTTGCAATGCAAAATGTCTCTATTCCCTGGACTAGTAAGCTATGTTCAAGCAAAGAGAACTCTGTGTTGAAGGCATTCGTTTTTCAACTTTTTACGCCATTAAAGCATTTTTACTAAAATTTCGCAGGAGGGGATGTTTAGAAGACCTTAATCATCACAGCCATTTTTTAGCATTCATTACGCCTCATGCGCATGCTCGATTTTGTCGAAAACCTTAATGGTAGCTCCCTGTGCCCTCACCAACACACCAAATTTGAACGTCGTAGGTCAATTTGATCGGGAGTTATGATGACCACAGACGCATATTTTTTCTATATCACTTTTTTGAAATCATAATGTTCCAAAACGTGGAGAAATGCAAAAAAAAAAAAAAAAAAAAAAAAAAAAAATTTTGGACCAAATCCTATACTTTTATTACTCTATGTGTACATATACATGACCTTTTCTGTTTTATTTTAATATTCAATTTGAGGAATGCTTTTGTAACACACTTAATTTTCGTCTCAAATAATGAAGATCACTTAAAATAGTAGTTTGAAGAACACATTTGTTTCGTCTTAAGCGGGATTTCATGCTATGTGATTTTGTGTTGAACAAATAAATTAACGTTAAGTTTAAGCTTCATAATACGGAGAACTGCCTTACTTATCTTCTGCATTAAACTTGATTTTGCATGCAACGATTTCGCATAAACGGGTTTTGACTATATTTATGCATACGAATACAGAATGGAATGTCTTTGTATCGATTGTGTGGATGATACCACGCAATTTGCCTAAAAGTATACTTCTTCAAACCCATTTTTGTCCAGAAACATTAATTATAAAACAATGTATTTTCATATTAATTCTAAAACGATAAAAAACAATCATATATTTAAGATAAAACCATTATAACGAGTTTAAAATGATTCTGTAACATGCACAAATTAATGAAACATCAATTTGCCAAACCCATCCTTAAGCAATAAAGCTTAACGTCGTAAGAAAATAAAGTCATTATACCAGGGCAAAACTAACGAGATCTAAATGGATAAAAATACCGATAACATTATAATTTCTTTTTAATATTTCGTAAAAACAAATTCTTAAACGAAAACTCACTCATTAAAATTGACGACATTGCCATAAAAGCGTAACACTAATCTACATATTTATTAAATTTTGTAGAATCAAACGGCAAGACATAATTAGGTATGGATCTTTATGATATATTTATAAAGTAAAAAATTTATGCTAAAAGACATCATTTCGTGTTCTCAAAACATCAGAAACTTTCACTCTCTTTTATTTTTTTCCCCCAGCATCGTTAATTTACGTTTGATTGCTCTACTTCTATCTTTTGCTAGAATCCGAAGTATTCATTATCAATATTATATTTATTTTTGAAATTTGGTTTTCTAGTAATCATCATCCTCAAGTTTTAATTAGGTTCAAAGTTGAGTATAAAAAGTATTGGGTTATTGACTGAAATACTCGTAAGCATTTCATGTCATCGAAATTAAAAATAAACTAACTTTAATGAAACATATTTCGGACTTCATTTAAAATTATTAAGAAACCACTAAAAGTTCAAAAAAGCACCGAGAACTGGCGAATGTATAATCGTAAAATTGTTTATAGTGTTGCAAGAGGCAATTTCGTTTCAGTTGTTAATTAGGGTTATTTTATGAGCAGGTATATTTCTGTGAATATTTTGACACTATACCTATCGGGAAACTGTTCTTTTAGCTTCTTAATTTTCCGGAGTAAATTTATATTTTCTTTATTATTTTGAGGTTCAATGTAATTAATTTTTTTTTTTTTTTTAAAGTACTTAACATGAACTTCTCTTTTAATGCGGTATGTGTTTTCCGTATTTTAAGTATAAAACAGTTAAAGTGGACTAAAATTACATTTTAAGGATATATGATTTTTATAAAACATTTTACTACAATTTACGCATTAAAACCCACATTGATACATTAATATTCTAAGTATTATCATTTATATATTCCACTGAGTAGTTTTTCTCTTTTTATTATATACGTAAGGCTTAGGCCATATGAAAACATCTCCTAATAATATAATGCCGACCAAACGGTATAGTGGTTAGCGTGCTGACTTCTAGACCGCGAGGTTGCGGGTTCGAGTCCCGTGTAGGCATGGGTGTTTGTAAATGTATGTTGGTTTGTTAAATGACGAAATGTTTCGGCGCATTATAGCCCTCGTGTTGCTGACGGCGCCAGATAATCTGAATACAACCAACCAACCTAATAATATAATGCACACTTTTTAATAAATTAACAGTATTAAAACGTCAAATATTTATATTTAATAAATTCATTATTTACACGTTTTTGACTACTTATTGTTGTAATTGAAATTCAAACCGATTCTTCAATGGCATACTTTTTGTATTTTCACCCTATCTCTCTACAATAAGGCAAAGCCCTCACTCATCACTAATTCTCCCATTTCCCATATAGTCACAACTCTAAATATTGGTACAAATGTCAAGAAGGACAAACATAGAAAAAGTAAGCTATTCCGATCTCAATTAACCCACTTTAAGGTTTTGAAAAGGGTCAAATGTTCCAAAAGAAGGATATTCAAATGTACCACTTTCAATGTAACAAGAATTTTGGTGTTTGATACATATGTCAAGAAGGACAAACATAGAAAAAGTAAGCTATTCCGATCTCGATTAACCCACTTTAAGGTTTTGAAAAGGGTCAAATGTTCCAAAAGAAGGATATTCAAATGTACCACTTTCAATGTAACAAGAATTTTGGTGTTTGATACATATGTCAAGAAGGACAAACATAGAAAAAGTAAGCTATTCCGATCTCGATTAACTCACTTTAAGGTTTTGAAAAGGGTCAAATGTTCCAAAAGAAGGATATTCAAATGTACCACTTTCAATGTAACAAGAATTTTGGTGTTTGATACATATGTCAAGAAGGACAAACATAGAAAAAGTAAGCTATTCCGATCTCGATTAACCCACTTTAAGGTTTTGAAAAGGGTCAAATGTTCCAAAAGAAGGATATTCAAATGTACCACTTTCAATGTAACAAGAATTTTGGTGTTTGATACATATGTCAAGAAGGACAAACATAGAAAAAGTAAGCTATTCCGATCTCGATTAACTCACTTTAAGGTTTTGAAAAGGGTCAAATGTTCCAAAAGAAGGATATTCAAATGTACCACTTTCAATGTAACAAGAATTTTGGTGTTTGATACATATGTCAAGAAGGACAAACATAGAAAAAGTAAGCTATTCCGATCTCGATTAACTCACTTTAAGGTTTTGAAAAGGGTCAAATGTTCCAAAAGAAGGATATTCAAATGTACCACTTTCAATGTAACAAGAATTTTGGTGTTTGATACATATGTCAAGAAGGACAAACATAGAAAAAGTAAGCTATTCCGATCTCGATTAACCCACTTTAAGGTTTTGAAAAGGGTCAAATGTTCCAAAAGAAGGATATTCAAATGTACCACTTTCAATGTAACAAGAATTTTGGTGTTTGATACATATGTCAAGAAGGACAAACATAGAAAAAGTAAGCTATTCCGATCTCGATTAACTCACTTTAAGGTTTTGAAAAGGGTCAAATGTTCCAAAAGAAGGATATTCAAATGTACCACTTTCAATGTAACAAGAATTTTGGTGTTTGATACATATGTCAAGAAGGACAAACATAGAAAAAGTAAGCTATTCCGATCTCGATTAACCCACTTTAAGGTTTTGAAAAGGGTCAAATGTTCCAAAAGAAGGATATTCAAATGTACCACTTTCAATGTAACAAGAATTTTGGTGTTTGATACATATGTCAAGAAGGACAAACATAGAAAAAGTAAGCTATTCCGATCTCGATTAACTCACTTTAAGGTTTTGAAAAGGGTCAAATGTTCCAAAAGAAGGATATTCAAATGTACCACTTTCAATGTAACAAGAATTTTGGTGTTTGATACATATGTCAAGAAGGACAAACATAGAAAAAGTAAACTATTTCGATGTTGATTAATTTATTTTAAGGGGACGAAAAGGGATCGAAACGTTCCAAACATAGAATAGTGAAATGTCCCCTTTTCAATGCAGTCACAAGTCTGAAATTTGGTATAAAGGACAAGCACAGATAAAGTAAGTTAATCCGGTACCGATTATTCACCCTTAACGAGTTGAAAAAGGGTCAACGTTCTAAACGAGGAATATTCATATTTCCTGCTTTCAATGCAGTTACAATTCTGATATTCGGTAGAAATGTCAACAAGGGTCAGCGTAAATAAAGTGAGCTATTCCGACATTGAGCAATTAATTTAAAAGGAACAAGAAGGGGTCGAAGTGCTCAAGCCATACGAGGAACATCCCAATGTCCTATTTTCAATACAGTCACAACTATTATATGGAATTTGAAATTTAGAGCAAAAGTAAGATATTCCAATCTCTATTAATTTATTTTATGGGGTCGAGAAGGCGCCAAACGTTTAAACGAAGGATATTCAAACACCGAATTGTAATCGGCATGAATGTCTTTTTGATGCAAGGGGTATTCGGCTAGTCTCTATATATAACTAGGGGTGTGAAACATCGCACAACTTTCAATTACACTATAATACTAATGAGGATTTGTGTCGTCCCAGTAAAAACACGAATGATGGCCGCCTCACGGCTAGTTGCCGGCACTACTGGGTGGGTGATGGTCACGTAATGCCATCAATGGCACACTCGCGGTTCGTTGCTGGGATACCATCAGCTTATTTTTTCAAGGCCAACCTCTTCTTGTCCATTGATGGCCATCCAGCACTTTAGTAATATAACTGGTGGCAACGTTTAAGTCGTATCCTGCCTTCTGCTCATGTGCATGATTGTTCCGAACTTCTGTAAACACGACATTTTTTTCACTTGATTTTCTAATAGCCATTGCATGCAGACAAAATTGCTGCGTTTGTGATATCTTCTGCTTCATTTTTCTTTTATTTAATTGAAAACGTGAACATTGAACGATTTTTTTTTATTTCATTGAAGAAAAGGATCAGGAAGTATTCATCATGGAAAGAAATCGACGTGTAAGTATTAAATTTTTTTCATTATATTGTATTCAATTGTATTTTACATAGTTGTACGATATGTCGTATATACATGAGGATAACATTTTTACACGACTTGATGTATATTTCGTCTATTATGCATCCGAAACATGATACTATTACGAACATGATATTACACGAAACATGATGACTATTAGTATGCATCGTGTTGAGCGAACAGCATACAGCTTTCAACTGCTGTATGCTGTCTGACAAACCAAAAGTTATTTTTTGTGGAATGCTTCCAACCCCTAAAATATTTCATCTTTGACTTTTTAATTATTTTTCCCAATACTATGTTTCTTAAATTTTAATCTGATGTTCATTAATTTGTTTGGCGCTGTATAGACCACACGTTGCCCTTGCCCCAAAAATATCAAACCACCCAACCACATCAGTCAAGGGCTAGTTTTGTTTCGAATGTTTTGATATATTTAATATAGGTGTATAGGTGCATAACCCAAACCACGATTCCTTCCGAATACTAGCTTTTAATTATTTTCTTCCATCGTGTTACTTATTTCCTATGTATAACGATTTTTGTGCTGCAGATTAGAGCCAAAGATATTTAAAGTAATGTATCTAGTCCTTGTATAAATGATTTTAATGTTGTTAGTTTGATTTTTAGTTTTGTTTATACGCTCAACGAATTATTTTTGGCCACAATAACGGGTAATCAGGCCGGGGCCTACAGCTTAATGTGAATTTCGAACCACAACAAACATCCATGTCTAATCCAGGATTCGAACCCGGGAGCTTTGGCATGCAAGGCCGGAACACTAACCACACAGACACCAGGTCTACGTTGTTAGTTTGGTTTTCAATTTGGAGGTTTTTATCCTGTATCCATCTAACGAAACAGTTTCGAAGTTGCTTACTAAAGAGTAAGAACTAATGTTACAGACGGCCAAAGCAGGATACTTTTGTCCATCTGATAGCTGTGGGATAGCGCTCTGGCCTCGCCTGCTAAAGGTGCCAGTTTCGAATCTCGGGTTAGGCATGGATGCTTGTTGTGGTTCGGAATCCACGTTAAGATGTAGGTCCCGGCCTGATTAACCGTCACTGTGCATAAAAATAGGTCGTTGAGCGTAGAAAACCAACCAACTAATGTTACAGAATAATTCCTATAATAAAATATTACTTATTTTTGCACAAAATGCATTATGATGAATGTTTATAATAATTTTGGGGATGTTTCACTACTTGTTTAACATTTGAAGCTAGCAACTTGCCGACCAAATGGTATAGTGGTTAGCGTGCTAGCTTCTAAACCGCCAGGTTGCGGGTTCGAGTCCCGTGTTAGGCATGGGGGTTTGTAAATGCATGTTGGCTTGTCTAATGACGAGTGTTTCGGAGCATTATAGCCCTCGTGTTGCTGACGGCACCAGATAATCTGAAAACAACCAAGCTAGTAACTTAGTGGAAGGAATTTTGTTAGAGTAAACAAAAACTAGATAGGTATGTTTGTAAGGTGTCGACAAAACATTGCTTGGTGAAGTTACTCAAAAGTGAAAAAATTATTAATATTTGTATGTATAGGAATGATTTTTTCAAAGTTTTAATAATAGCAGAGAATTGAATAACAAATGGAAAAATAACTGGTTGGTTGTTTTTAGATTATCTGGCACCGTCAGCAACACGAGGGTTATATTGGGCCAAAACATTCGTCATTTGACAAGCCAACATACATTTACAAACATCCATGCCTTACAGGGGACTCGAACCCGCAATCTCGTTGCCTAGAAGCTAATATGCTAACCACTATGCCATTTGGTTAGTGGAAATATAACTGGAAAAGTTATATTTCTCTATTATAGTAACTTCGTCAGAGGGTGACTACTATAATCAACGCCAAAATACGAGAATTTCTCTGTATATGTCATGGCAAAACTTAGTTGGTTTCAACTTAAAATTGTTTACAGAGGTCATGTTTCTTTTATATTACACTTTGAATTTCGATTCATTTGGCATGTGCTTCTAATGCTATAAGGCAAAGGCATTAATTAGTGGTGATACTAAAACACCTAATGAAATAACTGTAAATCTAATAAAATAGCTCCAAGTTACTGACTTTCTTTACAAATCATTTCGTTAATTGATATAAATAAAAAGTTGATGTTTTCAAAACTCATTTTAAGTAAGCAAAATTATATTGCAGAATCAATATATGTTTTGTATTTTCAAAGTATTAAGAGAGTTGCACTTTGTTTTCCAAAGGGTATTTTATAACCAATTTGGTAAAATTAAAATTCAAACTATTTAAATCAGCGGAAACTTGTCCACTATTCTTACATTCGAGCCCCTTCCGAACCAACACTTGTTTTTCTTTACTTTACAATTGCTGTTTCGTTAAGGTTCTTTCAATAATTGTTGAAATAATGGATTTGTGTGGGATATTATATTGAGTATATAACATGATTTAAATTACTTGTAACTGACTAAAATTCATCATATAAATTATTAATAATGTATGAGTTATATTTTCTTGTATCACTACACATTTTCTACTCTTGATATACTTTAAAAATTTGGATAATCTTTATGCAGGAGAACTTCTGAAAAAATTAAGTGGAGGCTGAACATAAATTGGAAAATTATTTGGCTGCAGAAAAAAATTATAGATAGTGCTTGAAAAGAATAGTGTAGAAGTAAATGGAAGATATTTAAAGATGGTGTTTTTGTTTTAAGAATTGACAATTTCCTTCCAATAATTACAGCAATTAATGTAATTTGAATCTTAGATCAACATAGGAGCACATCATAATGCAAATTTTCTAATTTAATAATTCTATTATTCAAGATAATTATTATAAGTTACTGGAAAAAATAAAAGCCACAAAAAATCGTAAAATCCATGCCACATATTTAATTTGGGTTATATATTTTAACTTTCTATAATGAGATTTTTTGTGTTGTGTTAACTAAACCTCTTAATGCTTATCTTTTTCAAGCCCAATTGATGTTCACTTCTCATTTAGTGATTTTTGCATGAACTTCATCTTTCTGCTCCGTACTTTTATCCACATGTATCAAAGCACGTAACGAAAAGATGATGCTCATGTAAAAAACACTAAATAGGAAGTGAACATCAATTGAGCTTAAAAAGCAGCCGGTGGAAAGCGAACCATTATTAGTTTGTCGTGGGACTGCTAATTTCAAATTAATATAATTCGACATTATAAGGCGAACTTTCGTCGAGTCGATGTGGGATTGCTAACGGTAGCCAGAAAACTGATATTGGGGCACTGTTGGGCCGTTGAAGGCCATAACAATATTTATGTTGTGGCTAAGCGGCGGCTGAGACAACATTTTCTTCCACTTAAGGCTGTCAATTGTAGGGCCACTGTTGTACACTTGCAGTTTGGCCATAGTTAATGCAGGGGAAGCAGTGGGTAAATGAGGGCTGGCCATTAAGGCTGGCCAGACATAAACGGCCAACTGCCGGCCCTCACTGCTGGCCCTAGTGTAGGCCAGACGGTCACTTTTATGCACTGAAAAGTAAAGGCCATCCGCTAATGGTTCAGCAGTTCAGGAGATGGACACAGTCAGTCACCCAGTGCTGGCCCAGATGATTTGTTTTTACTGGGATTTACCATTTGTATATTTTCATCATTCATTTAGAAAAAATAGCCAGTTTGATGATATTTTTTGCGATCATCCTTGTATGGGTAAAAAAAAAAAAAAATTGCATTTTTTGTGTGGACCGAATGCTATACTTTTATTACCCTATGTATACATATGGGTGATTGAAAGTAAAAAGCAAAAGCTCTCACTGACTGACTCTCTCACTCATCACTAATTCTTCCCATTTAGTCACAACTCATAAATTTGGAACAAATGTCAACAAAGACAAACATTGAAAAAGTAAACTAGTCTGATTTCGATTAACCAACTTTTACGGGGTCGGGGGTTCAAACGTTCCAAGACAAACGAAGGTTATTCAAAAGATCCACTTCCAATGTATTCACAACTCTGAAATATGGTACAAATGTCAACAAGGACAATCATTAAAAAGGTAAACCATTCTGATTTCGACTAAACAACTTCAATGGGTCGAAAAGGGGGTCAAATGAGGAATATCCGAATGTCCAACTTCCAATCAAGTCACTACACTGCAATTTGAAACAAATGTCAACAAAGTAAGCTATACCGATCTCGATTAGCCGACCAAACGGTATAGTGGTTAGCGTGCAAGCTTCTAGACCGCGAGGTTGCAGGTTCGAGTCCCGTGTTAGGCATGGGTGTTTGTAAATGTATGTTGGCTTGTCTAATGACAAATGTTTCGGCGCATTATAGCCCTCGTGCTGCTGACGGCGCCAGATAATCTGAAAACAACCAACCAACCGATCTCAATTAACTAAGTTTAAAGAGTCGAAAGGGATCTAAATGTTCCGAAAGTGTGATATTCAAATGTCCTACTTCCAATACGTCATACCTCTGATATAATGGTTTTTCAAGTTTTGCGCATGAGCAATATTGGCGAAAACCTTAGTGACATGTCCCATGGCCACCACTAACCAGTACACCAAATTTGAATATCGTAGGATCAATTCGTTGGGAAGTTCGGCTGACCACGTACACACAGAGAGAAATATTTTTTTTTTCTACACCACTTTTTTGAAGTCAGGATGCTCTAAAATTGCACGGAAAAGGAATTGCTTTCAGCAATTGCTAAAAACAGCTCTAACGATTTTGATCAAAATCGCTATGGTAACGCTTTTTAAGGTGTTTTAAACATCCCCACCTCTGAAATTACGGTAAAAATGGTATAAAAGTGTAAAAAGTTGAAAAACAAACAACCCATCATTATTTTCTTCTTCTCTGCTTCACTTACAAAAAAGGATAATATAAGAATTATCGAAAATTATATCGTCAAATTCGTCATATTTTTTTTTTTTTTTTTTGCCCGTGTAATAATTATTGCCAAAAATATTGAAAATATAAATATGATAATAACGCTATTTCTAACCAAATTTAAATGTAGTGATCAGTATTATAGTGTAATGGAAAGCTGTGAGATGTTCCATACCTCTAATTTATTTAGAAATGATATTTCTATCTTGTACAGTACCCAAAAAAAACAAAAAAAAACAGAACGATGGCTATATCTTTTAATCTAATTGTTGAAATAACAAACAAAAGGTACCGTTGTAAACCGTGAAAGGTTTTTAATAATTGTATGTAGTTTTTTTTATCATGAGGGGTCATCTACATATTAAAACAGAACCAAACTTTAAAAAGTTCTATAGCAACCTCATAATATTATTCCATATTTGGATTCAGCATTAAAAAAGAATGCGAATTACAAAAATTCGTAATTTTCTAATGAATGGTTTGTAATTTAAATGATAAAAAGAAAATGATAAATTAATGTTAAATAAAAAAGTTGGTTTTTTGGCCATAAATACTTAAATAATTAATATATTTCAGTAATTTTTTTTTTCAAAAGGTAGTTTGTAAATGGCCAAACATAAATAGCAATCAGCTTTTGAATCAATTTCTTTTTTAATAATTAATTATTAATTAATAAAGCAATTAAAATTTTTTTTTGAATAGAAACATATATTTTTTTTGCTTTCATTAGATTTACCATGGTCTAACCCCCCTCCCCCCCTAATTTTTTTCTTTCCATTTTGACTATTAGTTCTCGATTTTTTAGAGAAAATGTAAAAATCGCTCACTTTAAAGGGACCGTATAGTAGACGACTTTTGAAAACTATCAAAGATTAATTCAAGGTAAACTAAAGGTGTGGAAAATCGCATAACGTTCAATTATCGTATAACCGATAGTTTAAAAACTAAGAAACACGCTTTAATAGGAAAGTGAACTAAAAAGTAGAAGATAATTTTAAATAAGTTTGAAATAAGAATAGTGATTAACAAGAAATATTTATTTTATAGTAAAAAAGCGTGGGGTGCTTGATGTCAATTTTTGTAAATATTTAATGACAGATATTGGTAAAAGTAGAGCCATTATGAAAATATCTTAAAAAGCACCCCACGCTTTTGTACGATAAAATAAATATTTCTTGTTAATCACTCTATTCTTATTTCAAAATTATTTAAAATTATCTTCTACTTTTTAGTTCACTTTTCTATTAAAGCGTGTTTCTTAGTTTTTTAATCTATTGATTATTTTCTACTTTTTAGTTTGATTTTCTATTAAAGAGTGTTTTTTAGTTTTTTAAATTATTAATTATTTTTTCTGTAAACTATCATTTTTTATTTTTTTTTAATTTGCTTTCTTAAATTCCATTTATTTAAAACAACATTTTTTAAGCAATTTCAATAAGTTATCCTTTAATAAATTTACTGAATCATGTGACTTTTTCATTTTATAAATAATTTCAACGATCAAGTTACATTCGTGTTTATAGTGAAATATTCCTGTAAAATATTCATGCTTTGCTAAATACTGTTTACTAATGCCTACATTTAATATTTATTAATTTTCTAATTATCAGTAGTATTCGTTATATTTCTGCAATTACAGTTTTCGATATTTTATTTATTTCGTGTGAAGAATGCACATCTTTAATGTTGTAAATAAATTATGTTACTTTTGCGTTTACTTGCTATTTTTGTATTAATCTTAAACATGACACTATAAATCCAAGTAGTTTCTATGCAATTTTAGACTAATACTTGTATTTTTTAATCTTCGTGAAACGCTCCACATTGACCGTTCGATTTCTCCCGCTGTGAAGAAGAACCTTAAAAATACCTTTCGTTTTATGGAAATTCTCCCTGAAGATCGGTCAAAAAATGGTCGAAATATTTTCGCTCATAAGTGACGTGTTTTTCAACATAATGCATTGAAATTTGGTATATAGGGTAAATGATGTATTCTGAATCGAATGAAATGATAAAAAATAAGGGTTCGTATTGAAATTTTCGAAGATAGCGTTACTTTTACTTAGTATACGGTCCCTCAAGAAAAAAAAAATTGCATCAGATATATAGAAAATCGTAAGCAAAACATTTTGGTGCAAACCGTAAGATTCTACGATAATTAGAACCGAAGATATAGCCATCGTTCTGGGTTTTTTTTGCGTGTTGTACAAGGTACACTTCGTTTTCAATCACAATGCTTTCCACCAATTTTGGTATCGTCATGCAAAGACCGCTGTCACACACGTTTCTATCGCTTTACATCAGAATTATCAGTTTTTACTCGCATTCTATTATCCAGATACCAAGCTTAATTGTGGACTTACCTGTGTAGATGAGTTTCTTCCAGAGAATGCTTGGTGCAGGGAATCCCACTGCTGCACAGTCCATCCACACCACGTGACCAAGAATAACAGAGACGTTCTTCGGTTCCACTGTCCACTGAGGAGGGACTACAAAAAAAAAAAAAAAAAAAAAAAAAAAAAAAAAATCCATTTACATTTGTATGACTGTGAATACTGTTGATTTCGGTCACGGAGCAAGAAACTATTATGTCATGCTTTAAAAGCATATTGCAGATCTAATTAACTGTAGTCTTTTTTTACTATAAGTTCGCATTTCGGTTAACTCTTAGAATAGCCCATCTCTTGGCAGTTTTTTGAAATCTCGCCAAGTTGGCGTCTCAGTAAGGTTGCCACATTTCTGCTCGTACTCCGTCGAAACTCTGTCAAAGTTACCACCTTGGTGAAGTTATTGCAACTGGCCTAGCTCACTTCCAAAAATGTCGCCAAGAGGTGATGAGGCATTCTACGGTTTACCCGCATTTCTACTTAGTTTCGATTTGAAGGATTTCTTATGCGTTATCAGCTTCCGTTGTAGAAAGTGTGTGTTTTGTGTTGTCTATATAAAGTTTGTCTAAAAATCAATGCATTTCCAACTCTTTGTTTTCGAATAAACAACTCTGTGAACTTACATAGATAACCTAGATCTCGGCTCCAGTTTTCATTTTACTTACAAATAATTATTATATGAAAACCTATTGAACGGCTTTATTTTTATACTTCCCTGAGACATAGAACTTATTTCGTTGTGTTACGAATTTTTGTATATTTGTAAATATTTAGTAGTATTAATTTTGTAAATAGGAAAATTTATGTACATTTCGCATAAGGCAGTGCAATAGTTCGTCTTAACTTCGCTTTCCTGCAATGTGTCTATTAATGCTTGATAACGAGTATTACAGAGATAACGCTGGGAAGCGAGTTTTACAAGGAGCAGGACATTTAACATTATGGTAAAGGCAATCTCGCCAAATTGGCGAGATAGAGCCAAGTTGGCGACGGTTTTGGCGACAAATTTTTGTCGACAAATTTGGCGACATTTTCGGTCCCATGTGCATGTATAGGATTTTCGACTACGATCTGGAAAGTTCTCCAAATATCTATCTCTAGAAGTTTCAAGATGGTTTGACTCCTATATAAGGCCGGCCGTGAGTTTAGTCGGTTAGTTGAGTCCGTTAGTTGACTGAAATTAGTGAGTTGAGTCACTTAGTTGACTGAGTTGAGTTACTGACTGAGTGGAGTTACTCAGCGAGCATTCAGAGAGTTCCTAAAGTGAACTGTATTGCATTGTCTTTTGCAGCGATTTTAGTAGTTGTGTTGTCAAGTTTTTAACGGCTGTTTTGTGCTCTATTGTTGTGAAAGGAGCTGTATTGAGTATACTAGAACGAGAAGTTCTGGAGTTGTAAGAGAATCTGCTAAGAGTTATATCGGAATTAATTTCTTTAAGTTTTGATCTGGTTTGGCTTTAAATCTTCCGAACCCATCCACGCAACAGTTGCATAAACTTGAAATGGAATAAGTGAAATGGTTGGAATTTTTATTGAACATAATGTTACGAATTTTTGTATATTTGTAAATATTTCGTAGTGTTAATTTTGTAAATAGATAAATTTCTGTACATTTCGCATAAGGCAATGCAATGGTTTGTTTCCCGGCAATAGGGGTGTTATCGCTTGATAACGGGTTTTACAGACGTAACTCTGGGAAGCGAGTTTCAAGGGGCAGGGCATTTAACATATGGTAATGGGAATCTCGCCAAATTGGCGAGATAGAGCCAAGTTGGCGACGGTTTTGGCGACATTTTCGGTACATGTATCCCATATCCTATATAGGTTTTTTCGACTACTCTCTGGAAAGTTCTCCAGACATCTACCTCTGGGAGTTTCAAGAAGGTTCACGTATGTTCTCAGGTCACCCTATAAAAGCTCAGGGAGAGCGGGTGATGCAGTTAGTTAGTCAGTTGTTGACTGATTTTGAGTCACGGAGCTAGTTGTTAGCTGAGTCCGATAGTTGACTGAAGTTAGTTGATTTTGAATCACTGAGTGAGTTGTCTCTCAACGTTCATTGTGAGAGCTGTATTCCTGACTTGAGATACTGAGCATTCTAAAGCGAACTGTTTTGCATTGTCTTTTGCGGCGATTTAGCAGTTGTTTGTCAAGTTTTTAACTGCTGTTTTGTGCTCTGTTGAGGTGAAAAGAGCTGAATTGTGTCTACTAGAACGAGAAGTTCTGGAGCTGTAAGAGAACTGTGAAGAGTTATTTTGGAATAAATTTCTGCAAGTTTTGATCTGCTTTGGCGTCAAATCTTTTGAACCCGTACAACGCAACAATATTACTGAGTAAGAGATTCAAGAACAATGCATTTGATGTCAGCTGTTATCTACTACAAAATTTCGAATGTCAAGAACAGCTGATGCATAGGATGGTTGTAAAATGAATACTCTTAGAGTAGCATAAATCTTTTTCCAATCTAGAACTATTCATACTATTTGGAACTACTATTGAGATTAAGGGCAAATGATCCCTGCAGAAAAAAGTCCCTTTGGATCGTTTAAATCAAGTATTCGGTACCAGATTGTAAATATGGTGCTTTAATAGGGAATTACGGTAATTTTTTTTGTGGCTTTAAATCGACTGCAAATAGTCTTAAATGAAATAAAAACCTATTTTTTTTTTAAATTTTTTTGAGACCTATTTAATTTTTAATTTAAATTTTAAAAAAGCTAGTTTCGATATCAAGCTGAAACAGGAAGTCACGTGATATTCGGCCGAGTGACGTACTATGTGTCTCCTTTTGTAAACAAACTGGCCAATCTTGCTTTGCTGTTTTACTTTCCTAGATTGTGTTTCATTTTTTTAGTAGCTTCTTATGGTATTTAAGTTTTGAATAACTTATTTTCGTGGAAAAAGATGTCCAACCGTTATAAATATTGTATTGTGGCAAAGTGCACAAACACGACATCGACTAATATGGTGCCATTTAAACTTGGCATCCATTTTAGTAAACCTGTAGTTTGATGTCAATTCAACTTGGTGACATTTTGCAAAGTTTCCAATTGGGCAGCGTAAAGCACACTACACACTGACTTGGAATTTACCACTTGACTGAAACCGGCTTCCATACTTATATTTCTACAAACTCAAATCACACGAAATACGAAACAACTCAATTATGATTAACAAATTCTCAAAATTACCAAACGAAACGATCAATAAGCGAAATCTCGAAGTCAGAATAAGAATACGAAGTAAAGTATCAAATATTGAACTGGAGACCCCGACTGGTTTCTCATCAGGGGGTTCAACCAGCCGAAAACCTCCAGGCTGGTAAACCTTTCGGCTGGTTGAACTCTCTGATGAGAAATCAGCCGGGACCACCAGTTCAGTATTTAAAACTTTAGTTTGTTTTTCTACTGGTTATAAGTTCTACAATTGAGCTGCTTTTGCGCCAAATGTGGACTTGTACTATTATACTTGTATTTTCACTTTCTGATTCTTCTGTCATTTGATTTTAGCTTCTACGTAAATAAATTTGTTTGCAACTCGAAGTCAGTGCAGGATTGCGCGCGCATGAGAAAGAACAGATACACAGCCATCAGGCACTTAATATGTCATGACCTTGTTTGATTGCATCATATTTCCGAAAGTTTTGACTGTTTTAAAAAATAATATAATTAAATAAATAATTTTAATAGAGAAGTTTTAACCACATATTCTGATTCCTGAATGGTTTTTTTTATAAGAAAACTCTAAAAGAAAATTAAAAATTGACTGTAGTTCCTCATTTATATATATATATAAGGAAAAGCTCTCACTCACTCGCTGACTCATTCATTCACTCATCACTAATTCTCCCACTTCCCACCTGTCCACAACTCTGAAAATTGGTACAAATATCAACAATGGTAAACATAGAAAGAGTAAGCTATTCCGATCTCGATTAACCCTATTTAAGGGATCGAAAAGGGGTTAAACGTTCCAAACGAGGGATACTCGAATGTCCTACTTCCCATTTCGTCACAACTCTGAAAACTGGCGCAAATATCAACAAAGACGAACGTAAAAAAAGTAAGCTTTCCGATCTCGATTAACCCACTTTAAGGGGTGGAAAAGGGGTTAAATGTTCCAAACTCGAATGTTCCACTTCCCATACGGTCATAACTCTGAAAATTGGTAAAATTTTTAGCAAAGATAAACATAGAAAAAGCAAGCTAGTAAGCTATTCCGATCTCGATTAACAAACTTTAAGGGGTGAAAAGAGGTTAAACGTTCCAAACGAGGGAAGTTCGAATGTCCCACTTTTCATTTGGCCACAACTCTGAAAATTGGTGCAAATGACAACAAAGACAAACATGGAAAAAGTAAGTTATTTCGACCTCGATTAACCAACTTTAAAGGGTGGAAAAAGTGTTAAAAGCTCCAAACTAGGGATATTCGATTGTTCCACTTCCTACATGGTCATAACTCTGAAAATTAATACAAATGTCAACAGAGACAGACATAGAAAGTTAAGCTCTTCCGAGCTTGATTAACCCACTTTAAGTGGTGGAAAAGGGGTTAAACCTTACAAACTCGAACGTTCCACTTCCCATATGATCACAACTTTGAAAATTGGAATAAAAGTCAACAAAGATAAACATAGAAAAATAAGCTATTCCGATCTCGATTAACCCACTTTAAAGGGTCGAAAAGGGGTTAACGTTCCAAATGAGGGATATCCGAATGTTCTTCTTCCAATGTAGTCACAATTCTGATATTTGTTGCAAATGTAAAAAAAAAGTTATTCCATTATCGACTAATGAATTTTTAAGGGGACTGTAAGTCAAAAATAAAAATTCTTCAATTTTTGCTTAAAGTTCATGAAATTTTTTGTGCAGTTCAATAGCAATTATATGAAACACAACCTAAAATTTAAAAAATTTGTATTGATTTTTTTTCAAGAAATTAAATTTTTATTGAAAAATTTAGCTTTTTTTCCGTAATTTTAAAAAAGCTCCTTGTGATTCAAATTTTTTGCAATCTGTCTTAATTTTTTTGTACAAGCTAATTGAATATATATTGACATAATTGTGCATGGATTTTGAATTTGACTCATTGGTTAATTATTTAAAAGTAAAACTTTGGTACTATGGCAAAAAATTTAAACTTTTTAAATAGAAGCATTACAAAAATTGCTGTAAAACAATAAAAAAATACCAGATTCCAAAATCCATGCACAATTGTGTTCAAAATAGTATAGTAAACAATATCTCCAAATTTCAAAACAATGCATCAACTTTTGAATCGCAAGGAACAAATCGAATACCCTAAAAATCTTAAAATACGCATGAAGAGAAAAATGCAATTTAAGAAATTGAAATACATACGATTTCTGATATGCGCGCTTACAAAAACTCAAATAATATTCTTAATTCCTCTCGGATCGCAAAAGTAAGGTATGTACTGAAAGCTAGAATTGCAGGCTATATATTTCCACTAAAATATAAAAATATAAAATTTTGAAATTTTTGCCTTAACAGTCCCCTTAAGGAATGAAAAGTCGACGCAACATTGAAACTATACGAATAATATCTTAATGTTTCACTTCCAATTCAGCTACAACTTTGAAATTTTGAAGTAAAAGTAAACATAAACACAATAAACTATTGTAATCACGATTACGTAATTGAAAAGGGTCCAAAGGGGGTTAAACGTTCTAAACGAGGGATATTCATATGTCTCATTTCCAATATGGGAATTCCCAATTATAAATTTTGGAAAAATGTCTACAAAGGAAAGTTCCTATTTTGATAAATCAATTTGTCGGGATCTAAATGCCAGCAAACGTCTGAAGCGAACATGAGTGAAGTGATACATGAATGTCGTTTGATCACTAAAATGCTAATTTTGAAATTTCGTAGCGCCGCACGGGCAGCTAGTTACTTATATGGTAGACAGACTTAAATTTATGGTTAAGATGGTGAGAGAAAGAAAGGTAAAGAGGGAAGAGAGAGTACGAGAAGAGAGAGAAATAAGATAGGAGGAAAATAGAGAAGAGAAATGAAGAGGAAGTAAGAAAGAGAGGGATAAAAAGAGAGAGAAATGTAGAGATTGAAAGACAGAGAGAGCAAGAGTGAAAAAGGAAGTGTGAAAGAAAGAGTGGAGAGGAAGGAAACAGAGGATTGAAGAGAGAGGAAGTGAAGAGAAATAAAAGAAGGAAAGTACAAGAACATAGAGTAGGAAAAAAGAAAGGGAAAAAGACAGTTTTAGACAAGAAGCAGCATAATTCAATTAAGTTTTGAAAATGTCACAGTCTTCTGCATTTTTTCGAATTGTCATTTGCGATAATTTTTATTATTTAAAAGGGATTTTCAGCCTGTCCTTACTCTTTAGACCTAATGCTTTTTTTTTTTTTTTAGCTACAATATCAGCCAAAGTATTGCTACAAGATTTTATATACCAGGTATGACAACAGTCTGAAAGATCATTTACGTGAAGGGAAGATAGCTATAAAATTTGTTGTAAAGTATAATAGAAAATTGTTGACACCAAAAAATTGGAATAGTTTGGGATTTTTAAAGCAATTCATGTGATTCCCTCGTGAATTGATGCATTTGGTTTGCCTCTCTACCTTCAAGTTGCCTGCTCGGTAACCTGTTCCAAACCCCGGAAAGGTCCATGATACCCTAAACATCGGTTTGCTGCGTGATCTCTGAAGGGACATAGGCGGGGCCTCCATCATTGGTTGTTGATGTTGTTGAAATATTAATGACAATTTCGATTACCATAAATGTCTTTAATCGTTAGCAGATAATTTTGCAGTATTTCCCAATTTAGAAAACCAATAACAAATTGACAATTTCGATGTCCTTTGAAGTGAAACATGGAAAACAGAAATAATAAAATGTTACAACAAGAACAATTATCGTTAACACAAAAAACAAATTCATAAATTTAATGTAAAAGAAATATTGGTGCAGAAGCAGTAAAGGACCCTATTGGCGACTAAGTGATAACGAACACACATCTTACAATTAAACCTGTGAAAAAGATAATGAATAATAAAAATTAACTAAAGCGTCAAACTCCTAAATTAAACGCAAAAAAATATTGGTACACAAGCAGTAACGGACCCTAATTGCGACATTTTGCTTGGCGACTACAAGAAAGCGTCAAGCACAATATAAATCAAAATTTTAATTGTAACGTACACGCATTTAATTTAACGTTTAGAAAATAAGAAAATCATTGGCATTGCAGTGTGCAAAAAAAAATTGATACACTTTTGTATATACACAAAAAATATATACATATCGTTTATTTAAAATTCGCGGTACTTACAAATTATTCCATTTTCTAATTTTTACAAAACCGAAACTGTCGTCAAAATGCAGCTTTAGCTGTAATTATTTATAACAGTGTGCTAAAGATTCCTTGTAGTAACAGTTTCAGTTTAAAAAATAATATTATTTGTTATTTCACACTGAAATCATTTATAAAACAGTCACGAGTACTGTCAATAAACTCAGAAAAATAAACTTAGTAGATATCCTCGATCAATTAAACACGTTGTGTAAAATTCAACGTCTGTATGTATGTATAGTTATAACTCAAGATCTACTGAACCGATAAAACAGCGCAATTAACAAACACAGTGAACAAATTTAAATGTTAACTGAATTAACTTACTATTATTAAACAATAAACTGAAAATATTAACAAACACCCGGCTAACAATAGAATTAATTATTAAACGCCAATGAAAAAAAGAAAACAAAACACTTATGGAGGACGTGCACATCTCTAATTAGTCCATTTCAAAATAATTGATAATTGTCTATCGAGGGGGAAAATAGTAAAAAGTAGAAATTTTACACCACAAAACTCCCACATGATCGTCGAAGTCCCAACTCATTTTCGAAATCAGGGGGTCCAGTACCGAAATTTCGTCAAAAATCCCATTTTTTTTTTCTTTTCTGATTTTAAAAAGTAGTTCATACATTCCTGAAGAGAATGATGTGTTTATCTTATTCCTCCTGTGATTAGAACGCCTCGAAATTACCTGTGATTTAAACATCACTAATGGGCGTAACACATTGAAGCGTTTGCTTAAAGTGCGTTTTTCGAGCACTAGTGTTTTTCACAGATGTTGCATATTCCACATCGATATATCTCCAGAACCATTAACAATTGGCTATTCAAATTTTTGGAGCATTTAATTTATATAGTTTTAAACATTTTGCCTTCACAGAATTTTATTTTTGAAATTCTGTTTTAAAATATAACATTTAGCGTAAAGAATTACATAAAAAAAAGCAAATATTTCAATATTTTAACTTTGAGAATTTTTAAAAAAAATTCTAATTCACCTATCAAAATTCTGTGAAGACAAAATTTTCTTTATATAATTACGTATTACAGAAATCTTTCACTTTGAAATTTTTTTTTTTTCTTGACTTATATCAAAATACGCAAACATCAATTATTATGGATTTTCCTTGGTTTTTATTTTTTTTAAAAATAACTAAACACAATATTTAAAAAAACATTATCTCAAAGATATATAAATAGTATCTCCATACTTAAGATAAATTTTTGACATAAAAATGTACATAAATAAAGTTTATTTTTTATTTTTGGTATCGGACCCCCTTAAACCCGATACTTACCATTTACAATGAGTTGCGTCGTCCTATTGGTAGAAGATGCCGTGTTAGCAGCGACGCACGTGTACCTTCCCCTGTCCGCCGAGACGACCTCCCGGAATGTCACGATGGACGTATCCTCGAAGGTCTGCACTGTCGTGTCTCCAGACGCGAGGAACGTCTGTCCGTCCTTCAGCCAGCGGAATCTCATCGGGGGGTCACCGTCGGTGACCACGCACATCAACTTGGTCCGTTTCTCGGCGTCCACAGTTACACTTTCGCGAAGGTAGTGGGGGTCTATCACAGGCGGAACTGTAAAATCAAGGTTTCAATATTGTGGAATCTTTACACGTAATCTATGTAAAATGTGGTATCGAGGTTATTATACAAAAACAGATTACATTACAGAGGGATTTATAGAGTTTTTCAGAAATAACTTCTTAACTTAAAATGACATAAATGCTAAACAGGGAAGGTGAGAGAAACAGTAAAACATGTAAACTATGTAAAACGCGGTGTAGAGGTTATTTATTATACATTTACAGGGTGCATTACACGGGAGTTTACAGGGTTTTTCAGAAATAACTTCCTAATTTTGAAATGACATAAATTTTGAAACTGTGAGAGTGAATGAAATAAGTAAAACATGTAAACTATGTAAAACATGGTCTAGAGATTATTATACATTTACAGGGTGCATTACAGGGGGATTTATAGGGTCTTTCAGAAATAACTTCCTACTTTAAAATGACATAAATGCGAAACAGTGAGAGAAAGAAGGAAAACCTGTAAAAGATTGTGTCGAGGTTATTATACATTTACAGGGTACATTACAGGAGGATTTACAGGGTCTTTCAGAAAAAACTTCCTAACTTTTAAAATGACATACATGCGAAACAGTGAGAGTGAGAGAAAGAAGAAAAACATGTAAACTATGTAAAACATGGTCTAGAGATTATATTACATTTACAGGGTGGTACATTACAGGGGGATTTATAAGGTCTTTCAGAAATAACTTCCTAACTTTAAAATGACATAAATGCGAACAGTGAGAGTGAGAGAAAGAAGTAAAACATGTAAGCTACATGAAATTTTTTGTCTAGGTTACTATAAACTTACATGGTATATCACAGGGGGATTTACAGGATTTTTCAGAATGGAATCCCTAACTTTAAAGTTATATAAAGGGGAGATAGTGAAAAAAAAAAAAGAAGTGAAGAATGTAATGTATATGTAAAATATGGTGTTGAGAATATTATACATTTACAGGGTTCATTACAGGGTTTTTCTGAAATAACTTTCTAACTTTAAAATGACATAAATGCGAAACAGTGCGAGTGAGAGAAAGAAGTAATACATGTAAACTATGTAAAAAATGGTGTAGAGGTTATTATACATTTACAGGGTACATTACAAGAATTTTCCGAAAGGACTCCCTAACTTTGAATGACATAAATACGAAACAGTGAGAGTGAGAGAAAAAAGTAAAACATGTAAACTACATGAAACATTGTGTCTAGGTTACTATACACTTACAGGGTACATCACAGGGGGATTTACAGGATCTTTCAGAATGGAATCCCTAACTTTAAAGTTATATAAATGGGAGATAGTGAAAAAAAAAAAAGAAGTGAAGAATGTAATCTATATGTAAAATATGGTGTAGAGGTTATTATACATTTACAGGGTTCATTACAGGGTCTTTCAGAAATAACTTTTTAACTTTAAAATGACATAAATGCGAAACAGTGAGAGTGAGAGAAAGAAGTAAAACATGTAAACTACATAAAACATTGTGTCTAGGTTACTATACACTTACAGGGTACATCACAGGGGGATTTACAGGATCTTTCAGAATGGAATCCCTAACTTTAAAGTTATATAAATGGGAGATAGAGAAAAAAAAAAAAAAAAAAAAAGTGAAAAATGTAATCTATATGTAAAATATGGTGTAGAGGTAATTATACATTTACAGGGTTCATTACAGGGTCTTTCTGAAATAACTTTCTAACTTTAAAATGACGTAAATGCGAAACAGTGAGAGTGAAAGAAAAGACAAGTAATATGTCTCATACATAAGTATAGAATTGCAATTACACAGAATTGCGAAATCGATCAATAGGTGTAAAATTGATGAGGGCTGCATATGGTTTATCGATGGGGGGCGATTTTTATTCGGATGGTCCATAAACGAAACTGGTGAATATGGGGTCAATCATGTGTGTCTCAAAAGCGTGTTGTTCTTCAAAAGTAACCATTTAAGATGCACTATTCAGTAAAGGGATCTTAAGGATTTTTGTCATGAGGGAAACGATAAATTAATTCAACTATACCCAGATTTTACAACAATTTATCGCCATATATTCGTTATTTAGTGATTTGAGACCCAAAAGCATTTTCATTTAAAGACGATGATATGGTCAAGGTCATTCTAATATATAGCACCGAAAATGTCAGTGACGTTAAATGAACTAGGGGTGTGGAACATCGCACAACTTTCAATTACCCTATAATACTGACGTGGATTTGAGTCGTTTACCGTTATTATATATTCATCATTTACTTAGAAAAAATGGCCAGTATGGCGATATTTTTTTTGTATGTTTCGAAAAAAAAAAAAAAAAAGACAAAATTGTGATTTTGGCTATGTACTTTCGATAATCCTTATATTATCCTTTATTATAAGTGAAAGTGATGGGAGAAGAAAAAACTATCGTTGATGAGGTATGCTCAAGGAAAGGGAACTCTGTGTTGAAGGCATTCGTTTTTCCACTTTTTACGCTATTAAAGCATTTTTACTGGAATTTCGGAAGTGAGGATGTTTAGAACACCTTATGAGGCATTAGCACAGCGATTTGAAAATCATTTGAAATCATTGAAAAACATGATTTTTTTAATGACAGCTACCTTTTGCGCATGCGCGATTTTGATGAAAACCTGAATGGTAGGTCCCATGGCCATCAGCAACCCGTATACCAAATTTGAACATCGTAGGTCAATTTGTTAGGGAGTTATGCGGACCACAGACACACATCATACATACATTTTTTCTAGATCACTTTTTTGAAATCAGTGTGTTCCAAAATGTGGAGAAATGCAAAAAAATCGAACATTTTTTTTTTGACCGAATGCTATACTTTCATTACCCTATGTATAATACATATGGGTAACTGAAAGTATAAAACTTCGTTCAGAATACAGAATATTCTACATAAACTACATTAAGTATTTAAATTCAAACAATTTTTTTTTTAAATAGTTCGGTCACTTTATTGACAATACTTACTATTGTTTTAAGTACAGATTTCGTACATTATAATAGACTGCTTAGACTTCTCAAACTACCCGGGTAATCTTTGCATTATCTACTAGGCTCTAGTTAAAGTAAAAATAAGATCTTGAAACAATAGCAACGTTCTGTGCTCTAAAATTAACATAATGTCATTTATTTATTTTTCGATATCTAAAGAAAGAAGTTAGTACAATCTAACATAATCATCAAACATAATTTTGAACTTTAACGTTACGAATGCCGTTAATGTGCACATTACCTAGGTAAAATGCGGGAAAACTCTTGATTTCGCATCATAACGGAGCAAATAAGTTGATCTGCAGTCTAGCAATGTAAAGTACAGATTAACAGTTTTCAAGCCTTAGCGGTAACATGAATATACAATGGACAATTCCCGCAATTTTTTATTTAATTCTAAATGTTTCGAAAAGGCCATAAACACAAAAATTTCTGCTTAATGCGCTTTTTTTTAATTTCTTTTTTTAATTTGCAATCAAAGTTCCCATGTTAGACGTTGGCGAGAAAACTATTTATTCGGATCGAATTGAATGTGAGATCAAGAGCTCCCAAACATCTTGGTTTGAAATGCAGTAGCGGATACCAGTTTTGCAAGTTTCTCGCTAATCGCGCCAACGTGTACGGGATACGGCAATGGTCTACCAAATCAACGCCAACTATTTGGCAGAAACCTCACGATAACCATAGAACCGTACGGAGCTCTTAACGTCACAGATTTTGTTGAGTATTTTGATCGGACTGGTTTTGGGGCACTCGGTTTTTTCATTTCTTAATATTTAATTAACTAATTTTTTTTAAAGAACTTTTGTTTAAATATTTGGAATCAGAAAGAAATTCTTTATAATTATAAACTAATTTCACTCGATTTTAAAAATGCGGAAATTGTCCATTGTTTAAAGTTATATTCATTGAAACAAGCAGTAGCTAAAATCAGTTTAATTTTAATCACTCTGTTCAAATGTTATTTAATAATTTATAAGTAACTGTATGCTAGAGAAATAAGTTGTATCTCCAAATATTTTGAAATACTATTTTAGGCGTCATTATACACTCCTCTAATTATTTAGGGAAAGTGATTATCTTTCATTTTATAAATAGGACTACCAATTTTTGATTCAGTTAAACTCAGCATTTTAACCCCCAACGTTTACATGGTTTTAAAATGTCAGTTATTCTTCCGACCTAGCATCGGATTTACGATAGCCAGACGTCAGTTAAGATTGGTTCACGATCGAAAACTGCCATGACGGGACGTTATCGTAGCTTTATGTACTTTTTTTCCAAGTCCAGATATCCGATACGGTGACAACAAACTGACTTTCACGCCCCGACAGCTATATCACTAAAAAGTAATCAGAAATTTTAGGGCAAAGGAAATGTAGGTTGAGCTTAACCTACTAGAAAGCGTTTTTTTTTTTTTTTTACCTCTGAAAAATACCGGGATATTTCAGGAAAAACTTATAGCTTTTACTGACGGCTTTCCTGTTATTCACGGAAGCGAAAACGTGGATTTCTTATAAGAAAGACCCGGGCTGTCAAAAAGTGTTGAGATTATATATATATATAAAAAAGCATCATAAGTAACGCAAAAAATTCTCTTATTGATCAGAAAGATTGAGTTTTGAGCAAATTCTTTGCTCTGTAGAAAGCATTTCACTTCTTTAAAAAAAACATTATAAGGGTTTTTTTTTTTCGTTTTATACAAAACGGAGTTTTTAGAACCAATTTGTATATCATTTGTATTCGTACATCGCTGTCTGTAAACTTTTTTTTTTTTTGCAAGAGAAGGTTTTTAAATTTGACCCGAATTAAATAAAAAAAAAAAAAATGGCTATTGCATTGCTAACTAAAAAGCTTTTTGAACTTGCGCAAATCGGTTAAATCTGCGCATTTTTATCTCCCTGAAATTCTTTGTTTGCGCGAGTAGGGTTAATGGATTTTTATATTTCCCTCCAAATCCTTTGCTTGGGCATACTTTGTTTAATGGAGCTAATTTTGTCCCTCTCTGACATATTTAAGTATGGGTACTTGCATTAGGGTGATTTTTATAAGAAAACCTTTGCCGAAGTTTTACGCACTCCAAAAAAGAATAATAAAAAAAAAAAAAAGCTATTACTTCTTAGAATAGAAACATCCAAAGAAGTATCCAAGTATAAGAATGAAAATTAGAAAAAGAAAAAAAAAAAAAATTATTCCATTATTTTTCGTTCGTCGCTTTACCTTCAATTTTCGAATCGATTTTTCACCAAATGACGATGAATTACTCCCCTGTCGTTATCTTGCTCGGCAATTACTCATTGGGGGAAGTGACATATAGAAGAATGGCAAATACTAATGGGGAATAATTGTAGTGAAGGACTGGGACTAGATCGTCAAGGTTTTTCTATTTTTGAGTTCAATGCGATTAATTATCTAGTACGCGTATTGTAATTTTGCTTGGAAAGTTTATGTTTATTCATATCAAAAGTATTTTTTTTTTTTTTTTGTATTTTTTAAAAAAGTTTTGCGATGAAAGTAAAGGGTATAGTTTTTCTAAAAGTATAATTTAAGTATTTTAAGGAAAACCACAGCAATTCTCATGCGTGACAAATTTATAGGTTTAAACTTGAAAAAAAAAAGAAGAAAAAATAAAAGATTGGAGGAACCTAAGTCCAGAGAATAATAAAGGAAGGGGGGGGGGGGGGGTAGAGGTCGTAGGATGATGTAGTATCGAACTAAGATACGCCTAGAAACGTTTACTTAGAAACTTGAGCTTACAAGGAGATTTTTTTTTTCATATTTTTTTTTAGTTTTTCTCTTTTTTGGGGATCAAATAACATAAAAATAATTGACCTTAAAAAAAAAAATTATTGTGCCAAAAATTTACAATTGTCCATTCTATATACAACACACAATTCTATCTATTTTAATGACTTTTTAAATTGACATATCACAGAAAAATCACTCTTGAGATCAGTCTCAATTATTATTGCTTGATGAATCACGAAAAGAACGGAACTTAGATTATTTAATTATAGTAATTATTGGACTAGAAACCGCATTTAGTTCAAAATATGAAAAAATTTATAAACGAAGCAGTTGGATAATATAGACACTGATAAAGCAGTGTTGCCGATGTTCTCTAGGTCTAAAATAATGCATGGAACAATGAATAAAGTTGGTACCATTTGAGTAGAGAAAGTAGAAGGAATTCAAAAGTGTGTCCATTTAAGTGCCGATTTTTAGTGGATATAAATTGTTATTGTGTGTGTGAGCATATACTTGAATTGGGGGTGCTTGCGCTCTTTAATAACACAGAGTAATAAGGGAGGGGTGGAGGTCAGGGGATGATTAACTATAGGACTAAGATACATCTAGAAACTTATACTTAGAAACTAGATGCATTTACTTATACGAGGTGCGTTCGTGAAGTAAGTCCCGTTTCCATTTTTCTCCACTGCAGCGCTGCGATCGCAGTTCCGCGCATGCGTGGTAGTTACTCTGAGTCAAGCAGAACGAAATGACGCCATTTTGAGCTAGCTCTGTGTGATGTGCCCCTCGTGGTAAAAGTTTATAATAGCGGCGTTGATTGCAAGTACCACCGCTTGTGAAATTCGATCAGTAATTCGTTTTCTGAATGCGAAAAGCGTTAAAGCAATAGACATTCATCGACAAATCTGCGAGGCTTACGGGGAATCTGCAATTAGTGATTTTATGGTGGGAAGATGGGTCCTATAGTTTAAGGAAGGGCGCGATCAAGTGCATGATGAAGAATGAAGTTGACGTCCATCTGTGGTTTCTGATGAAGTGGTTAGTGCAGTTGGAAAAAAGATTAAGGAAAATCTTAAGTATACGATTAAGGATCTTGATCTTGAATTCCCACAAATTTCACGAGCAGCAGTTTACGAGATTGTTACTGAAAAACTGGATTACCACATGGTTCACAATTCAGGAGGCAACAATCTATGAAGAAGGAATACAAAAACTTATGCCACGCTATGATAAATGACTGGAAAATTACGGGAGCTATGTCGAAAAGTAGTATAAGTGTTGTAGATTTTTGTGAAATGAAATGCTTGGCTGTACCTGTATTTGTTTTCTTTTCATTAACAAACAGAACTTACTTTCCAAAAGATCCTCGTATGAAAAAAAAAAAAAAAAAAAAAAAAAATGTTAAGCATACACATGAATTGGGGGCGCTTGTGTTTGTCAACAGATATTTACCCCCTTCCCATAAAATTTGAGTTAGATTCTTTGGTAACATTTCTTAAACATTCTAGTTGCTTCTTTTACAACAGACTATAACGATTTGTAAAATACATTATTTAAAAAAAAAAAAAAAAAAAAAAAAAAAGCTTTATGGTTTGAAACTAAACTTAGTGTTTGAATGAAATAGTTTTGTCGAAATCATGTAAATTGTTTATTTATTCATGTAAAAACTGCGTATGCATTTGTATGATTATATCGCTTGGTACTTCAAGTAATCATGTCAAATTTCTTTATCAAAATCCTCAATTTTTTTTTTTAATTTAGTAAAATTCTTAACCTGACTTATTACCGGTATTTTAGGAAACAAGTTTCGATTTTGCTTAATACTTTAAATCCACAAACATCAGGGAGATTATCAGACAATATCATTGTTTTCCTTTTTATTAAAAATTGAGTGATCAAATTAATTTTTTTTTCTTGAAAACCTATAAAACTTTTTAGTTACATACAAATAAAATTCTACTTATAAAACTTTTCCATTAGATTTCAAACTTGCACAATTATAATTTGTAAAGAAACAAACAAATACGTTTATCACTTGATTTTTTATTTTTTTATTTTCTATCTTTAGTTCCTACTGGCATCTTAAAGAGCATACTAGAGGTTTTGCATATAGTCCGAGAAGCGATTGCAAGATTAGGTACCTCATTGAATATCATTCAGAATATTTTAGAGAATGAAGATATATGTTAGTAGATCATGAATCCATTGGTCTGCCAGAGCAAAAAGTGCCGAAACTATTCCAAAATCCACTTTGAATGAGTTGAGCTAAATCCGATTGCCAAATATGTCATAACTTGCCAAAAAATGAACATTATTTTTTATTTGGTAACCCACTTCTCTTTAATTTTCAGTCAAGAAGAATGCAGACGATACTTATTCTTGGGCGAAAAATAATTCAATCTTTTCAAAGTGAGCCAAATCGGCGGTTAAATATTACGTCATCAGTGACATAATATTTATTGCCAACTTGGCTGACTTTTGAAAGATGGAATATTTTGGTGCCGGGAAAAACAAATCATCTGCAACTTTTACAATTGGAAATTAAAGATTAATGGGTTACCAGACGAACACGGTGTTCGGAATTTGGCAAGTTATGACATATTCGTCAATCGTATTTAGTTCAGCTCATTCAAAGTGGATTTTTAAATAGTTTCGGCCATTTTTGCCCTGGCAGACCAATGGATTTATGATCTACTAACATTTCTCTTTATTCTCTAAAAAATTCAGATTGATGTTCTATGAGGTAACTAAATTTGCAGTCGACTCTCTGTCTAATACTCAAATACTCAAATCATGCCATAGTGTTTGTTTTTAGTGCCATATTTTATCTGTTTAGTTTGTTCCATGTGGGTCTTAGTTAAAAAATGAGGTGTAAAGTGGGTCTCTTTTCTTCCTTTTATTCGAAACACATATGTTTATTTCAAATCCAAACATTGTGTCTTTTTCTTAGATTATTAAAAAAATTCCGAAGGCTTTTCAAAATATTGGAGGAGTTGAGCTGGATTGTTTAAAATATGGGGGGGGGAGGGATTATACAAGTTTACGCAGATGAATATATATGTATTAAAGTTCTTTAATAATAATTTTTGTTTTATACCGTGAACAACGTAATCAAAGATCATTACTGAATTTGTGATTTTAATTTAATCCAAAAGATTTACTTTTCTGGATGTTTTTGTTGGTTGGCTTATACCTTCAACGATCTATTTTTATGCACAATGACGGGTAATCATGTTACCTACAGCTTAACGCGGATTCCGAACCACAACGAACAGCCACGCCTAATCCTGGTTTCGAACTCGGCACCTTTGGGCCATCAGATGGGCCTGGATGTTTTGGGTTATCCCATATTGTACCTTTATATTGCTAAGTAGGCTTTCTAAATTTAAACATAATGTCCTGGATATACGGTAAAAGATTAAGCACGTGTCGCAAAGATAATAAGTCGTTCAACATGGATAAGAGAGTTAAAAAAAAAAAAAAAAAATATGAACCCTTCTAATGTCTGTTAATTCTAAAGTTTCCGATGTTATTTAACTTTCAATATTACAGATCGATTAATTTCGAATTCTCTAAATGTCTAATTTTTTCCTTTTGTGGTAGTATGGAGGACAACAAATCTCAAGAACTTTAAATTTTCATTAAAGTTAACGTCTTGACTTACCCACGACCGAGACGTACGTGATACCGGACGCTGCCTGTCCGTCCGCGTTGCTAACCGTACAACTGTACACCCCTCTGTCCGCAGATCTCTGTACAGCTTGGATGATCAGAGTTCCACTTTGGCTGATCTTTTGGCGATGATTCAACGGCAGAAGAACTCCGTCTGAAAAAGATTCAACTCAGGTTTGCTAATTGAACACAGTAACATAGATTAGTATATCATATTAAATGAGGCGTTGAATGCCAGAGCGGACTATCCCCCATTTGGATTTGTTCTGTTTCTGCCCCGTATTTACAAAACCATCCATGCCAAAACGAACCAAATCTAATGGCCAACAAAGTTGGCTATTACATAAACCCCATTTGGTCCGTCCCACAATTTGATTTGTTCTGTTTCTGCCCCGTATTTACAAAACCAGCCATGCCAAAACGGACCAAATCTAATGGCCAACAAAGTTGGCTATTACAAAAACCACATTTGGTTCATCCCACAATTTGATTTGTTCTGTTTCTGCTCCGTTTTTACAAAACCATCCATGCCAAAACGGACCAAATCTAATGGCCAACAAAGTTGGCTATTACATAAACCACATTTGGTCCGTCCCACAATTTGATTTGTACTGTTTCTATCCCGTTTTTACAAAACCATCCATGCCAAAACGGACCAAATCTAATGGCCAACAAAGTTGGCTATTACATAAACCACATTTGGTCCGTCCCACTATTTGATTTGTTCTGTTTCTGTCCCGTATTTACAAAACCATCCATGCCAAAACGGACCAAATCTAATGGCCAACAAAGTTGGCTATTACATAAACCCCATTTGGTCCGTCCCACAATTTGATTTGTTCTGTTTCTGTCCAGTTTTTACAAAACCATCCATGCCAAAACGGACCAAATCTAATGGCCAACAAAGTTGGCTATTACATAAACCCCATTTGGTCCGTCCCACAATTTGATTTGTTCTGTTTCTGTCCCGTTTTTACAAAACCATCCATGTCAGAACGATCCAAAATTGATTTATCTAATGGCCAAATCATTAGATTAGATTAGATTTGGTCAGTTCTGGGAAGGGTGGTTTTGTAACAAAGAGGCATATATAATAACAATAGCAAGAATCAAATTGTGTGATGGTCCGCTCTGGCGCTCAACGCCCCGTTTATTTAAATTCAGTAAACTCATTTATAGTTCGTACATTTGGTTAAAAATAAAAATATGTTATGTTTTATTACAAAAACAACTTATTTAGAAGTAATTAAAAAAAAAAAATCAATTTCATGTGTCATTAGTTTTAAAATAAGGAAACCGGTTAAGTGTTAGTATTTCTACTTGCTTTTACATTTTGGTCAGATATTTTAGACACACTATTTAGGCAATTCTTTTTCTGACGCACGGGACATTTTTGCTCTTTCTGTCTACTTGTAAATAGATAAGAATTATAAAATTAGATGAATCTATATCTATTTGGCAAAAATAGGCATGGATTTTTGATTTTTTTTTTTTTTTTACATATTTAAATGTTGAACTATACCCGTTTTTCATGATTTTTTTTACCTATAGCTACAGTAATTATCGTTTTTCTCGAAAACTATTTTACTTATTCTAAATCCGATGCCTAAAAAGTTATTACTAGGAAATTTATTTTTAAAGAAATCAGGAAAAAGTATTGAAAAATGAAAAAGAAGACAGAATTTAAAATTTGATTAATTTTTTAAAATTTAGAGCACTATGTGAACTTTTTTTTTTTTTAAATAAAATTTACTTTTTACTTAGTAATGCTTCCAAATATGTAAAAATAATAGTTTTAAAGGCTTAAATAATAAAAAAGTTTGAAGGGTACCAAGTCCCCTTCAATTAATACTTATCTCTAACCAGTATCTATTGCCATTAGTATGAGAATATGAAGTGTGACTAAACAAGGTGTTCATTAAAGTATTTTACCAACCATTTAACTTTTATAATCGGTAATAAAAACTTATTTCTATTTATTGTGAAGTGGTCCCGTGCTATCTGACAAGATTACTTTTAGCATCACTTAGCCATAAATTCATGGGTTAAGATATATATCTGAAAAACCATAAAATAAATTATTATTTATTTATTTACAAACTTGTTGAACAGTATCGGTTTAGTAGAAAAGAAATCATTAACTATCAAAATGTGCCTTTTCCTAATAGTCCGAGAGACGACTGCAGTTTTTGGACCCCATCGAACATCATTCTGAATTTTTTATAGAAATGTAAGAAAAGTGAGTAGATTAGTAATCCACTGGTCTGCAGTGGCAAAAATGGCCGAAACTAATCAATAATTGACTTGGAATGAGTTGAACTAAAATCCGACTGCCAAATATGTCATAACTTGCCAAAAATAGAACAAACTTATTCGTCTGGCAACCCACTTCATTTTGATTTTCAATGAGAACAAGCGCAAAAGATTTCTGATCTTTGGCTCGGAAAACTTATATCTTTTAAAAGTAAGCCAAATTGGCGATATCAGTTACGTCCCTAATAGCACACATCCTCCCAGGGAGGTCCCTAGGAAGTCCCCAGTCATCCCCGGGACTACGAATGACTTCCCGGGATTACCAGTCATCCCGGGACTACGAATGACTTCCTTGTGTGCTATTAGGGTCATAAGTGACGTATATTTTTTGCCAACTTGACTCCCTTTTAATAGATGCAAGTAGACCCGTCGCCAGATATCTAAATCGTCTGCAACCTTCTTAATTGGAAATTAAAAAGTGAGGGTTATGAAATAAAAAAAAAATGCTCATTATTTGGCAAGTTATGGCGCATTTGGCAATTGGATTTAGTTCAACTTATTAAAAGTCGATTTTTGACCAGTTTCGTCATTTTTTGCCATGGCAGACCAGTGGATTCGTAATGTACTCACTTTTCTCTAATTTCTATAAAAAATTCAGAATGATGTTCGATGGGGTCCAAAAATTGCAGTCGCCTCTCAGTCTATAATAAAACTACGAAACTTGACAACTTTGAAGTTGCCTATTTCCATGTATCTCATATAATTTTTCAAATAGGAACGGTTATTTCTCATTTAGTCATTAGGTGGTGATATAAGCAGTCTTATCGGATAGCGACCACTTAAGGTAATTGCCTACGTTCGGAGCACTTTTAAAAAAAAAACTTTATGAAGGAATATTTTAAGTACCTTCTTATATTTAGTACTACTATAGATTAGTAATACAGTGAAAAAAATTCAAATTTAATATTATTATTTTTCAAATTTTTTAATTTTGCATGAAATTTTGATGAATATTTAATATAGAATCTATGATTTTATTTTTTCATTTATCTTATTTTAAGTTTTTTAGGAAATAAATTGTAAATAAATAAACTACATGCTTTTATCTAGGGCATATACTACATTAAAAAAAAAAATTCATTAAAACTTTTTTTATGGATAGTCGAAAAATAAGTTAGTGATTTTTTAACAGTTTCACCTTGTTTATATTCAAACTAAAGGTTGCATTTCATAAAATAACCATCCAATCTCAATTTCGATAGCACATTCCCTAGAAAACAATCAACAAGAGAAGTAAAAAAAAAATTATAATGATTCGTGAAATTTTTTTTGAGTTATGACATTTCAAATTAACAATATTTGTATGAAAATCAATTCCGAGAAAAATGCATTTAAACTTTAAAACACACAATTTCCTAATAAACCATATTACTTACACACTTAAAATTCACCTTATCCTTTTTCAATTTTTTTATTTATTAAAAAGAAGAAAATATTAATATTTATAGGGAAATCACTTTTTATTCGGCAACTTTTGGTTTTGGTGTGACATTTCCGGTCATTTCCTGTTATAATTTACAGTTTTAGATCAGTTTCAAATTGTCATAACTCTTGTTCAAATCAACGCAGAGTTAAAAAGAAGATAGTTTTAGAAACTTAAGGGGGTCCAGTACCGAAATTTTTTCAAAAATCCTAAATTTTTTTCCTGATTTTAAAAAATAGTTCATACATTCCTGAAGAGAATGATGTTTTTATCTTATTCCTCCGGTGATTAGAACGCCACAAAATGTTATTTAAACATCACTAATGGGCGTAACACCTTGAAGCGTCTGCTTAAAGTGCGTTTTTCGAACAATAGTGTTTTTCACAGATGTTGCATATTCAAATCGATATATCTCCAGAACCATTAATAATTGGCTATTCAAATTTTTGGAGCATTTAATTTATATAGTTTTAAATGTTTTGTCTTCCCAGAATTTTATTTTTTTAATTCTGTTTTAAAATATAACATTTAGCGTAAAAGATAACATTAAAAAAAAAGCAAAAATTTCAATATTTTAACTTTGAGAATTTTTTTAATTTTTTTTAATTTACCTATCAAAATTCTGTGAAGACAAAATTTTCTTTATATAATTATGTATTACAGAAAGCTTTCACTTTGAATTTTTTTTTTTATTTTTTCTTGACTTATATCAAAATACGCAAACATCAATTATTAGGGATTTTTCTTGGTTTTTAATTTTTTTTTAAATAACTAAACACAATATTTCAAAAAACATTTTCTCAAAGATATATAAATAGTATCTCATACATAAAATAAATTTTTTACATAAAAATGTACATAAATAAAGTTTTTTTTATTTTCGTTACCGGACCCCCTTAAAGATTTGGGCTAATATATTCACGAAATAAAATTTTTTGTCAGATTTCATCAAATTGACCTTTTCAACGTAGGCAAGTTCCTTAACAAAACCATAACTTAACTTTTATAACAAAAGATGTTGATGTCTAGAAACAAAGGGAGAGGAAAGGACATTGACACCCTGTATGTTAAAAAAGGAAAATATTTTTTTTTTAATGTCTTTACCCGTTTTTAATTAGTAATACAATTTGGAAACATTTTTTACAGCCCTTTGATAGGAATGAAATTTAAAAAAAAAAAATTATAATTGCTTTACTGGAAAGTAGGAATTTATTTAAGTAATTAAGTAAAGAAACTAATTTAATCAACTATCATTTTCAACAGTCTATTATTCATGGAATACGAAAAACTTTGCTAATTGTACCCTGATATTACATTATTGGATAAAAAAAAATCCATCTTTAACTTAATTTATGAATATTAGTTTTATGTCGTTAAGAACACAATATAATAATAACATTAAATCAAATTGCTTGTAGTAAACTGGGGAAGGTGAAAATAAAGTTTTTGGCTTCTAATTTTATTTGTGGCATTTAATTTGATTAATTTAATGTTAAGTAGCAATAAGATGTGATTAAAAGCATTTTATGTTTTATTTATCGAAGACGAAAGGAAATCTTATGCACATTTTTCGAAATAAATTATCAATTAAGATTGTAGAATTCTTATATTCAATTGAGTGAAATATTTATGTTTGTTATTTGGAGACTATATATTTTTTCAAAGTAAGCATATTTTACTTGCATTAATGATATGCATAATAGGGTGGTTCGAAATTTGTTATTTTTTTATTTTTGATACGAATAAGGGGGAAAATGTTGATACACATCTTGATAAGAAAAACTGTAAACAATTTTTTGATAAAAAATAATATCTTCCGATCGCGCATTCACCTCAAAGTTTGAAGAAAATACAAAAAATTAACTATTTTTCCTAAATTTTTAAAAAATTCTTAACGTTATATATTTGATAGGCAATAGTTTGCAATATATGAAGAGAAAGGGTGGTATAACACAGGAAAACACTATTTTATGCATTTTTAAAACATATATTAGTAATTAAAAATATTAAAAAGTAAAATTTTTTGTAAAAAATAATGATTTTTCTGTAAAATGGGTACTAATGTTATCTCTTACATTTAAAAGAAAAAACATGCTATTATTCATTAGGTTCACTTTTTTCTCGAGCTTTCTATCCCAGTGATGCACTTTGAAAGAAACTTTTGTAGAAAAGTTGATCACTATGGATCTTTCTTAAAAAAAGTGTTGTCCTAACGTCTTTTGCATCAGCACTACCCACTTTTTGATCCTCTAGATAAGCGTTCCACAGCTTGTGAGTGACAAGGAAACGAGTTAAAGTCTGATTTCAATGGTCCCTAGTAGTACAGATGCGCTGGCTAATTTCGTCAGACACAAGCCAATCCCGATGTGGAACGTTGTGAATCGGAGGTTGGAAACAATATTACCCAATCTCGCCTAATTCTGGATAAAATATAGAAGAGGTTTTGATACGCCGATGTACAGTTTTAAACTTGGGTTATTGTATTTATGAGAGAAACAAAACCATGTGATGGTTTTGACTTGTTTGCTTGTTGAAAAATCGCGTATTTTGGACCTATGCTCGGTCAGACTAGACAATCTTCTAGTCTTCACATGTTTCTTCCAATACTAATGCACCTTTCAACGAGTGAAGTAAGCCTGTTTTTATGTGTCAATGAACTTTTCAGCGAACGAAGTGAGCTCGATTTTGCGTAGCAATGAACCTTCCTGCGAGCGAAGCGTCAAAAACTGTTACCTATACACATATATTCCTCAATGCGAAGCCTCACAGCTAGCTAAAATATTGCACTTGTAAAAATTTCGTAGCGAAGCTCAGGTATTCAGCTAGTTAATTAATAAATATTTTATGTTTTGATTTCTAATAAGGCTACAGCTCTAAAATTTTCAACATAAGTAGATTTGGCCTACAAATTGTACTTTTGAAAAACATATTTTTTTTTAATTAATTAATTAACAAATATTTTACAAAACGATTTCTAACTGGACCATATTTCTGAAATTTTCAACACAAATAGTTATGGCTTTCTAATTGGACTTTTGACAAAAAGAACGTTAAAATTTTAATTTGTTTTTCATGAATTTTTAATTAATATTTTCACAAAAAATTACTTCTAATAGGCCTAGAGCTCTGATGGTTTCAACATTTTAATTTTGATTTTTACAAACATTACTTGTTAAAATATTCTTAAAGGGATGTTGTATTATAGTTATTAACGGGGAATTTTTTTATTGTTTCTCGACAAGTGAGGGGCTTTTAATATTAAGGTTTTACGTAGCAATTAGATTTTAGAGTGTGAAGCAACCTTATGCTTACGCAGCAATGAACCTTTCATCGAGCAAATCGAGCTCATGTTTGCATAGCAATGAACCTTTCAACGAATTAAGTAAACCTGTGCTTATGAGTCAATGACTTCTTCAGCGAGCGTAGCGAGCTCGATTTTGCAATGCGATGAACCTTCCTGCGAGCGAAGCACCAAAAATTGGGGCCTAAACACCAATGACGGATTTCCGCAACGCGGGGCCTTACAGCTGGCTAAAATATTTCACATGGGAAAATTTCGTGGCGAAGCACTGGTATTCAGCTAGTTATTAACATATGTTTTAAAAGTGTATAGACGAGTGTTTTCCTGTGTTATACCACCCTTTCACTACTCATTGCAAACTATTGCCTTTCAAATATATAACGTTTAGAAATTAAAAAAAAAAATTATGAAAAATAGTTATTTTTTGCATTTTCTCCAAACTTTGAGATGAATGCGCGATTGGAACATATTATTATTTATTTTTTGAAATTTTTTTGTACAATTTTTCTTATCAAGATGTGTTTCAACTTTTTTCACCTCATACGTTTCAAAAATATATATATATATATTTCGAAGCATCCTAATGCATAATTGCAAGAGATGAAAAGATGTTTTAGTTACGCATATGATATCTGAAGTACTCTACTCCTAAGATGAGTAAACTCCTGTAAATTTCCATCTATTGTGGCTCGTATCACAAACTGTAACAACTGTGATATTATGATATACGAAGACTAGACCTGGAGCGATCTGGAAGCAACGCCTTCACCATGCTACAAGGAAAGTCTAAGAATCAGGTAAAAGCGACCACTCATGCCCAAGATAAGTTTTCGGGTAGTTAAATGACGGCCTCTGTATTAAACAGCAGTTATTCGCACGTGGGAATTAGAAATAGGTAATGGAAAACGTAAATTAACACTATGTCGTCTGCACGGCTAATCGCGACCATTTTTTTTTTTTTTTTTAAGCGTTGGGAACGGTTCAGAAATTCAGATCATTTTGCCTATCGGCGACATTTTTTCGGGATATCGTAAATCGTAAAATTTTACTTCGCCGTGATTTGCACGATAGTTTTCGTGATGTCTACGTGATTTGCCCGATATTTTTCGTGATGTCAAAGTCATTTGCACGATATTTTTCATGATGTCGACGTCATTTGCCCGATATTTTTCGTGATGTCAAAGTCATTTGCCCGATAGTTTTCGTGATGTCAACGTCATTTGCCCGATAGTTTTCGTGATGTCGACGTCATTTGCACGATAGTTTTCATGATGTCAAGAACATTTGCCCGATAGTTTTCGTGATGCCAATGTCATTTGCCCGATAGTTTTCGTGATGTCGACGTCATTTGCAGGATAGTTTTCGTGATGTCAACGTCATTTGCCCGATAGTTTTCGTGATGTCGACGTCATTTGCACGATATTTTTCATGATGTCAAGAACATTTGCCCGATAGTTTTCGTGATGCCAATGTCATTTGCCCGATAGTTTTCGTGTTGTCGACGTCATTTGCAGGATAGTTTTCGTGATGTCAACGTCATTTGCCCGATAGTTTTCGTGATGTCAACGTCATTTGCCTGATCGTTTTTGCAGGACACCAACTTAGTGTCACCGGACGACATAGTGTTAATGAGAACTTGCACAAGTGAGGAAAATGAATATTTTTAATTTTTATTTTCTAGTGTTATCCGACGAATGTATTTGAGCAGTGCAATTACTTTTTTTATCTTTATGCTTTCAATTAATCAAAAATCGATTTTGAAATCAAAGCAAAAGTCACTTGTCCAAAAACGCATCAAAAACCGTGACGTAGTTACGCATAGATTCCGTCAAAAATCCGAGGAGGAACCTCGTCTAAAACAGGTTTTAAATTGGTTCCTCATTTGGGCGTTGACGTCACACATAAGAGTAGCTTTTTCCCGTCAAATTGCAAATCGAAAAACTAAATAATTTTTTAACTATCTATCCGAGCTCAAATTTTTGAAAGAATAGTTTGGTTTTTCCTGACTTTTTCTCTACTTTTATTTAAAAATACCCCCCCCCCCCCAAAAAAAAAAAAAAAAAAAAACGTGAAAGTTCCTTATTGTTAGTTTAAGGTATAAAACCATCAAGTGTTTTCAGAAAGCATATAAGAAGCATATTTCCGCTCTGATACGCACAATCGAGATCGTGAAGCACTGTTATTGTTGGAGTTATTAATTTTGTTAAAAAAACTTACCTGAAGGTAATTCCAGGGTATTAAAATGACCATCAAATACTACAGCAGATACAACACAATGATAAAAATTAAAATGATTTAGTTTAAGAAATATAATCACTTCACATACTTGTAGAATACAAATTAAAATTATACTAATTTAATTCAAATAAAAATAATCTTTATTTAACATTTTTAGTTCTTAACATTATATCAGTATGTTTCACATAATCTTTTCAACGCAGAAGAAACAAATTTAAGCAACCTTTTGAAACAATTGTAATTAAATGCATATTACGTGGCTTTTAAAAAATGGGATATAATTAAAAGTGCTGTTTGAAAATTAGTTGGAGAAATTTTTATACTTAAATACTTAAATTATAGTTCTTCTAATATTAAATATTTAATCTGGGAAGAGACCAAACATAAATTTTAGAGAAAATTTTAATCAACAAATAAAATACATACTTAACAAGAACTTTTTTACCTATCAAAATACAACATATGTTGAATTATTATTTTAATGGAAAAATTTAACAAAACAAATTGCAAAGATCTCGCGTAGGAAGTTTCTTTAAAAATGTTAATTAATGGAGTTAAAAAACTTGCTTTTAAAATATCGGTATTTGTTCTTGAGAATACTTGAACTATTTATAAACTTTTTCGAGGAAAAAATACAAGTTGTGAAAAGATTTTCTTCTCGCCAGAGTTTTAATCTCAAATATAGGAAAGAAAATTACGCTAATTGCGAAATTTCAAAGATATTTTTCATTTCAAAATAGTTCGAAAACGGGCCTTTGTTTAATATGGCTACATGCATCGTAATAACTTGAAATAAAAAGCCATTAATATTACACTAAAAGGATAGAACAATTTTTAAAAGCTTTATCATTCCGTTTAAAATTTAGTTTTTTGCACGCCATTTCGTTGAGGATTTATTTCTAAAAGAACAATAAACTGCCATTATAATTTCTAATTTGGTGCGCGTTCATAAAAACAGCACACTAAATATAAACAATAGTTTAATCCATTTTAACTGTTAACACTATATTTTGCACTTATGACAAAATGTTTTTGACAGAACTTTTATAAACAGGATTCCGTTTACAAAGTACTTTTAAAAATCACTTTTAAATGTCGAGCGACATCATTTTTAAGTAAAGATAGTTGTTCACTTAAATGCGCTTTCAGCTTATTTTAAATACATGTGCAGTTCGTATGTCAGGAAATGTTAACAAAAGAAAGCCGTTTCTGCCTAATGGATGTGATTTTAAAGAGCTCCATAATGGAGTTTGAAAGCGAGTGGGTTGTGTCACGTGATCCCATATTGCTGGTTTTATATCGATGGGTTGGAAATACTGAATCGTAATCGATGAGGACTTTTCCCTTAAAGTGGATGTTTAGAAGTCTGGGAATCGAATCTGTTTTTTTTTCTTTTTGTAAAAGGGAGATGGCAATGATATTTTATGAAGGGCTGCTTATACTTTGAAATTTGAAATCTTCGTCTTATGAATTGAAGAGTTTTTAGTGAAGGAAACGTAATTCAGGTTGATTGAATTTTTAGTGATTTGGGTGTTTTTACAGCTAAAAATAACTTAAGAAATCCTTTATATTAACTTCGAATTCGTTTGTTTGTGTGTGTGTGGCTTCCGGGGAAATCTGCGAAAGCCTTTTTAACCAACTTGCCGTCATCTGATCGGGTTGAAACTTGGCAGATAGATTCGATGTCCATGACAATGCATTCTATCAAGCTTTGGTGGCTGTCACTGCCAGTAAAAGATTGCTTTTATACAAGTTTCTATGATCGTTTTAGAATACTAATATACATCATTTAATCGGTCATTGCTGAAATTCTTTCCTGCTGTCAAAATTATTGTAATCAGAATAAATAAAAAATAATTTTATTTGAATGCATATATTTATCATGGAGTGGGATTCAGTCAATTCAACGTTTCAATGCGTAGTAATGCTGTAAAGAATTTTAACCGTTCATTGTTGAAACTCTTTCTGGTTGCCAAAATTGTTTCAATCAGAATGAATAAAATATATTGTTACGAATTTTAGTATATTTGTAAATATTTCGTAGTGTTAATTTTGTAAATAGGAAAATTTATGTACATTTTGCATAAGGCAGTGCAATAGTTCGTCTTTAGTTGGCTTCCCTGCAGTGTGTCTATTAATGCTTGATAATGAGTTTTACAGATATAACGCTGGGAAGCGAGTTTTACAATGAGCAGGGCATTTAACATTACGGTAATGGCAATCTCGCCAAATTAGCGACGGTTTTGGCGACTAATTTTTGTCGCCAAATTTGGTGAGAAATTTTGCGACATTTTCAGTCCCCATGTACATGTATAGTACTTTTCGACTATGATCTGGAAAGTTCTCCAAATGTCTATCTCTGGAAGATTCACGAAAGTTCGCCTCCTCTATAAAAGACCGGCCAAGTGAGCGGGGAGTTAATAGTTGACTCGAGTCACTGAGTGAGTTGACTGGAATTACTGAGTTGGGATACTGAGTCTCAGTGAGCATTCATAGTAGTTCTAAAGCGAACTGTATTGCATTGTATTTTGCGGCGATTTAGCAGTTGTGTGTCAAGTTTAACTGCTGTTTGTGCACTATTGTTGTGTATAGAGAGCTGTATTGAGTCTACTAGAACGAGAAGTTCTGGAGTTGTAAAGGAATCTGTGAAGAGTTATATTGGAATAAATTTCTGCAAGTTTTGATCTGCTTTGGCTTCAAATCTTTCGAACCCATCCACGAAACAATATTTACACGTGAATGCATAAATTCGCGTTCATTTTCAATGAATAAATTTTGAAACGTAGTTAGCAGCATATTTTGCCAATCGAGATCTTTTTCATGTTTAAAATTAGATGTACACACCAAGTAAACGCTGACAACATAATAGGCCTCTATGTTAATGAATATAAAAATTGGCAATGCATATAAAGGATTTATATTAAAAACTTTGTTTTTATGGGTTAAATTATTTTAACGTTATAGTTTGGATTTCATTTGAAGTATTTTGTTATTAACGAGTGGATCCATGGATGGCCTGATCATTAGATGAATTATGTATTGGAAGTTCACCAGTATTAGATATTGTATTCTAAGGCTGAAAAATTTAATAAAACTTGATTTGAAAAAGCAGAACTCGGCACGGCATAGCTCGACTCGTGTGTGAGTCGTTTGTTGATCAACTCTATCTCGTATATGCATCATAGAGTGTTCAAATGCATTTTTGGAACATTCAAGTGAATTTTGTAAAGGCATTTTAATGCAAAATTTTTAACAGACCAGACATATTACATGTTTGTAATGAGAAACATAGTAATTTGCTTTTAAGATAGCGATTTTCGGTATAAAAGTGAATTAACATGGTTAAACAAAACACTTTAAAGCTCATAGCAAATATTTAAATGCATGTATGGAAATTTATTCGAAGGAGTATCAAATAAACCTTTCAGAAAAATCAGATTAACAAGATGTTTACAAATACAGTTATCCTGTTAAAACCGTCCGGAGAATGCAATAGATATTGTTGCGTGGATGGGTTCTAAAGATTTGAAGCCAAAGCAGATCAAAACTTGCAGAAATTTATTCCGATATAAGTCTTTGCAGATTCCTTTACAAGTCCAGAACTTCTCGTTCTAGTAGACTCAATACAGCTCTATACACAACAATAGAGCACAAACAGCAGTTAAACTTGACACACAACTGCTAAATCGCGGCAAAAGACAATGCAATACAGTTCGCTTTCGGAACTCTCTGAATGCTCGCTGACAGACAACCAAGTCAGTAACTCCACTCAGTCAGTATCTCAAATCAGTAATTTCAGTCAACTAATGTACTCAACTATATTAAACTTCAGCTTAACTAGACATCACTTAGACGATAGATCGTCACAGTGCTCATAGGTATTTAATCCATTTTGGCGGTGTGAAGACATAATTCTCGCCAAACCTTATAGCCTTTTGTTCTCTATAGGGTTGTGGTTTGGCGAACATTATGCTTTCACGCCGCCAAAATGGATTAAATACCTGTGAGCACTGTGACGATCTATCGTCTAAGTGATGTCTAGTTAAGTTGAAGTTTAGTATAACTCGGGTTTATATAGGGAAGGCGGAATTTCTTGAAACTTCTAGAAGTAGATATTTGGATAACTTTCCAGATCGTAGTCGAAAAGTCCTATACAGGTACATGGGGACCGAAAATGTCACCAAATGGTCGCCAAGTTTGGCGACATTTGGCGGTTTGTCGCCAAATTTGGCGACAAAAATTAGTCACCAAAACCGTCGCCAACTTGGCTCTATCTCGCCATGGCGAGATTGCCATTACCATAATGCTAAATGCCCTGCCTCTTGTAAAACTCGCTTCCCAGCGTTATCTCTGTAAAACTCGTTATCAAGCATTAAGACCCATATTGCAGGGAAGCCAAGATAAGACGAACTATTGCACTGCCTTATGCGAGATGTACATGAATTTTCCTATTTACAAAATTAACACTACGAAATATTTACAAATATACAATAATTCGTAACAATATAAACACATTTTCATTAAATTTTGAACCAAGAAGCGAGGGAGCACGAATTACGCCAAAGCAACTAAAAAAAAGTAACACCAAGTAAAAAAAAAAAATATATATATATATATTTTTATTACTTCTGAACTGTGAGGTGTTTTTGGACAGTGTTTTCTTAATACAATCCCCTTTTCTCCCTTTATTCAAAACCAGAATTGATAAATTGTGTGCCAATTTAAAAGTTTAGAACTCCAATTCTGTCTAATAGTTTATTTATACTTGAACATTGTGTTACTTGTTTGATAATTGTAGTTAAAAATATTATTTCGGGACTCTAATGAACAAGGACTCTAAACGATTTTTCTTCTCCTTGCGTACATAAAACTGTAGTAATTAAATGGCATATATTCAGTCTTCCGGTTTCAAATATTTCCCTTCATTATTTGAGGACTAGAAATCGAAAACGACCCAAGTCCAAAAAAGAAAATTTTTCATTAGAACCGAAAAATGAAAAACACTCGTATTGCTACTTAAGGCTATGACTGAAAACCAGATTGAATTTAAACTATTGCTGCTGGAGTTCTCGCTTTGGGCCTTATCTACTTTGTTTAGCTTGGTCTTGTGGATATTTTTCCTTAAAAGAAAAAAAGATTTTCGATTTTTTTTGGTACTTACGTCGTTTTCCATTTCTAGTCCTCATTTGTTGCACCCTTCCTTATTCAAAATTAAAGAGCAGTAGGTTGCCAAATAGAGAAAAATTAAATTATTTGGCAAGTTAGACCTATTTGACAATCGTTCAACAATTAGTTCAACTCATTTAGTTGCGGGCCGTTGGATACAGCAAGTACAGCAGGGCTGCAACTAAATTATTACAATCCCGCTCAAATCAACTAAATCTGGCGAGTACAGCTAGAGACTGAAAGTTTCAAAAGGGCTGCGTGCCATGGAAACAACTGCTAGTATAGAACCTCCCTCCATGCTAAATGTATGCGGCGTGGTGCCAAATGCAGCCCTTACGAATTTCCCGAATTCGGCTGTACTTGTAAATTCGATGCGCTGATTGGCTCATCTGTGAGTTGGTGAGGATGTGTGGGTGGGAGAGAAACGAGCATTTCTTAGAATTTTCTCCACCAAACGGAAATAGTTTCCATGATAAGTTACACACGAGTTTTTTTTATTACTTATTAAAAAGTTAATAATTAAACATATAATTGTGTATAAAAGTAAGTTAAAAGAAGTGTTTTTTCTATTTTAATTTTCGTATCATTTTGTAAATATTGAAAGGAAACTTGAGGGATTAGATTAAAGAATTTATATTCATGAATGAATGAGGGGGGGGGGGGTTGTCACTGCTCCGGCTGCCGCCCTAACATTTTTAACCACGAGCCGCCACTGAGCTCTTTCAAATTAGATTTTTAAATTGTTCAAGTCATTTTTGCCCCAGCAGAGTAGTGGATTCATTAATTTTTCCCTATATTCTATAAAAAAATTTAGAATGATGTTCGATGAGGTACATAAGTCGAACGTTAATTTTTGATGAGGTACCTAAGTCAAACTTTGATATTCGATGAGGTACCTAAGTCAACCCTTTGATTATCGATGAGGTACCTAAGTCGAAAGTTAATTTTTGATGAGGTACCTAAGTCAAACGTTGATATTCGATGAGGTACCTAAGTCGAAAGATGATGTTCGATGAGGTACAGTACCCAAAAAACAATGTCAGAACGGTGGCTATTTCTTCGGTTCTAATTATCGTAGAATCTTGCGGTTTGCACCAAAATGTTTTGCTTACGATTTTCTATATATCTGATGCAATTTTTTTTCTTGAGGGACCGTTTACTAAGTAAAAGTAACGCTATCTCCGAAAATTTCAATACGAACCCTTATTTTTTATCATTTCATTCGATTCAGAATACATCATTTACCCTATATACCAAATTTCAAAGCATTATGTTGAAAAACACGTCACTTATGATCGAAAATATTTCGACCATTTTTTGACCGATCTTCATGGAGAATTTCCATAAAACGAAAGGTATTTTTAAGATTCTACTTCACATCGGGAGAAACCGAACGGTCTGTGTGGCGTTTCAAGACGTTAAAAAATACCAATATTAGTCTAAAACTGAATAGAAACTACTTAGATTTATAGTGTCACGTTTAAGATTAATACAAAAATAGCAAGTAAACGCAAAAGTAACATAATTTATTTACAAGATTAAAGATGTGCATTCTTCACACGAAATAAATAAAATATCGAAAACTGTAATTACAGAAGTATAACGTATACTACTGATAATTAGAAAATTGATAAATATAAAATGTAGGCTTTAGTAAACAGTATTAAGCAAAGCGTGATTATTTTACAGAAACATTTCGCTGTAAACACAAATGTAACTTGATCGTTGAAATTATTTATAAAATAAAGAAATCACATGATTCAGTAAAATTTTTAAAGGATAACTTATTGAAATTGCTTAAAAAATGTTGTTTTAAATAAATGTAATTTAAGAAAGTAATTAAAAAAAAAAAAAAAAAAAAAAAAAAACACTGTTGAAAACCTCACAAAACATGCTTCACGATTTCAAACACGTTAGAGAGATTAAAAAATGTATATAAAAAAATAAAACTGCTTTGTTTATATAAAATAATATTTCTTTTTGTAATTTCAAGAAATTCTGTTCCTATTCACCCCATTTTACGATAATTGAACGTTGTGCGATTTTCCACACCTCTAGTTTACCTTGAATTAATCTTTGATAGTTTTCAAAAGTCGTCTACTATACGGTCCCTTAAAATGAGCGTTTTTTACATTTTCGCTAAAAAATTCAGAACTAAAAGACAAAATGGAAAGAAAAAAATTGTGTGGGGTGGGGGGGGGGGGGTTTAGACCATAATAAATTTAATAAAGGCAAAAAAAATATACGTTTCTATTAAAAAAAAATTTTAAATTGTTTTATTAATTAATAATTAATTACTAAAAAAGAAATTGATGCAAAAGTTTATTGCTATTTATGTTTGGCCATTTACAAACTATCTTTTGAAAAAAAAAAATTACTGAAATATATTAATTATTTAAGTAATAATGGCCAAAAAACCAACTTTTTTATTTAACATTAATTTATCATTTTCTTTTTATCATTTAAATTACAAACCATTCATTAGAGAATTACGAATTTTTGTATTTCGACATTTTTTTGGATGCTGAATCCAAATATGGGATAATATTATGAGGTTGCTATTGAACTTTTTAAAGTTTGGTTCTGTTTTAATATGTAGATGACCCCTCATGACAAAATAAACTACATGTAATTATTAAAAACCTTCCACGATTTACAACGGTACTTTTTGTTTGTTATTTCAACAATTAGAGCACAAGCTATAGCCATCGTTCTGATTTTTTTTTTTTTTTCGGGGTACTCTACCTAAGTCGAACGTTGATGTTAGATGAGGTACCTAAGTCGAACGTTGATATTCATTGAGGTTACAACCACCTCTGGGACTACAAGTAATCATTAATTCTTGCATGGGACAACATTTCGAAAAATCGACCTTTGGCCAGCTAAATTGCTCAAATAACTCGTTACGAGGGGTTCGTCAAATTCGTTGGTTGGTTGCTTTCAGATTATCTGGCGCCGTCAGCAACACGAGGGCTATAATGCGCCGAAACATTTCGTCATTTAACAAACCAACATACATTTACAAACATCCATGCCAACACGGGACTCGAACCCGCAACCTTGCGGTCTAGAAGCCAGCACGCTAACCACTATACCGTTTGGTCGGCTCGTCACATTCGTAGGCAAATAAAGACCATTTCTATTGAAAACGCGTAATTAGATTGGCTAGATGCCTAACTTTTTTTATTTCGTAAAATGAGTAACGTTATTTAAACATTTCTCAATGCTTTCAAAATGCTGGCAACGTAGTGTCAGCAGAACAAATAACTCCGGTTTTCATTTGTTTGGAGCTAATTGTGTATGAAAACCCTCCTTTTAATTGAAAATTCTAGAAAACCATTCATAATGGCTCCCTTTAAAATTGCATGAATGTGAAATTTTTATTCAAAAGCTGATGCTGAATATATGATCCATAGTTGAAATTACAGTATTTATTAAGACCGTAGTAAGTTTTTTAAACAATTAGTTTTCACCAAATAGAACTTTGGCGTGTTCAACAATATCTTAAGACGTTTTTAAAATATTCAACTTATTTCAGAAATCTTTGTGAAAGACATTAAAAAAAAATGTGTTCTTCTTCTCATTAATATCATAACACAAACACGCAATATATAGAACATACTGCTGTCGAAAGATATTCGGAAATAGGAACTACCCAACAATACATCACCAAAACACTTAGAACTTGAAAGCTTTCCAAAACATACTTCTTTTAAAATTGAAAATATCTAATCAAAAGGGAGAGGTGAAAGAATTTTAAATTTAATTTCTCGCTCAAGGAATTTTTGGATATTATAGTTTCTTTAGAACCTCGGGGCTTAAGACAAAATGTTGAGTTTGTTTTCTTTTTTTGAATTTACTTTAGACAGCTTCTAAATTGAGGAGAAGGGATATTGTCTTTCATTTTATATTTATACAGAACGAAAACATTTACAGCATGGACAAAAATAATTCTGTTGGTTATATTTTTGGTTTTAAAAGTCACAGAGCAAAGTCGGTCGCCTGCAGGTTATCTTTCTTTTTGAAGATATTCTGTATAGCTTTGTTTAACCTTTTAACTGTTCTGCCCGAGGTAATCTCGGGCACAGCACTGGTGTTCCAAAATGTCACGCCCGAGTATTACTCGGGGTATTTTTTTTTTATTGCTTCGTGTTGTTATACCCGAATATATCTCGGGAGGAATTTATTTGCGCTCAATGCAATAGATGGCAGCACTATACTGCAAGTTTCAAAGGTTAGATGCCAAAGGGTAGAGGCCAAAGGTCAAAGTCAAAGTGCGCGGCATTTTTTTGTTGCAAAATGGCATCCCGTAAACGTTATATAGATATTACAAAATTATATATAGATATTATAGTTATATACAAAACTGAACTACTAATAGGTATTCATTTTTATTTATTTATTTATTTAGAAAATAATTAAATTGATTTTTTTTTTTTTAATTTTTAGAAAATAATGCTCCACTGGATGCGAACTTTACCACTGCCACGCTGAGTGGCAGCCGCCACAAAACCTTAAAATTTTTATGTATATAATTAAAAATATTAATTTTTAACTGCTAAGTATATTTTATTTTGTATTAAACATTTATTTTTTGCAATAAAAAAAGTGAACAATTTAGGTACCCAAATCATCTAAATAACTGAACAGCTAAAAGGTTAAGGAAGCAATTTTAAGCGGCTAACTACCAGTTTATTTTTGTCAATATTCTGACAACCTGTATTCTATACTCAGCTGATGGCTGGATGCTGGGTACTCTGGCCTCGCATGTTAAAGGTGCCGACTACGAATCCTGGGTAAATAATAGGTATTTGCTCAAGTTCTGGTCACACATTAAGCTGTAGGTGATAATCTAATTAGCCATTATTGTGGCAAAGAAGTACTGTTGAGCTTAAAAACCAACCGACCAGCTGAAATGCGGTATACAAATCCCTATGTTTTAAGCTTTTATTCGATTTAGAATACTATAGATTTAATCCAAAATATCACCGCAGTACTTTAAGAAAACAAAATTATAAGAATAAAAGATTAACTCATAAAAAAAAAGTTTTTAATATAAATATTTTATGTGCCTTGACAACTTTTAAGTGCAATTGCAACTTTTTTAAGTTACTTTGAGCCGAGGTCTACTTTTCATAGTGTTTGACCACTATAAAGAAAACCATCGATTCCGTGAGAAGGACAAATAAGTTTTTATCCCCAAAACGACAAAATGCATTCTCCTTGACAACGAGTTATATCGCCCAAGTTTTAGTTTGATTGGAAAGCGGCAAGTGGGGTGTTTAGCACTGTAGATTTGCTCACCACAAACAAATAAAATCGAAGACTATACAATGAATTTAAAATGTGCTTTGATTGTAGTCATCTCTATGTATAAAACTGTGTTATATGTACGTCTGAACCTTATACAATCCACAGTTTTGCACCTAGAGTTACCAAATTCGGTACATAGAAGCTTTAGTGCATGGAGATTGTAGAAATCAACTTTTAAATTCGATTATAATTTGCTTTTATTAAAATTTAACAAGAAAAAAAGTTATTGGAATGGCCGCTTTAATTTTTTATTATATCAGAATAAAACCAAAAGTTATTTTAATAGGTCCCCCTTATTTTTCTGATTATTTTTATGTATTGCAATCATCTGTCCGATAAACAGTTCGAGTATTATTATAATTTTCCATATTTTTACTGTAAATCGCATTCGCGGTTTTTAGCTTAATGATAATAATCTGAATGTATACAAAATATTGAAATTCACTGAAAACTTTTAAGTCATTACGATATTTGTTAATTTTTTTTTAATTTCCAGGAAAATATTTATTCGTTTCCTTTAAAGAGAATATCAAAATTCCCTCTTTTGATTGTTTTTATTTTTTGTATAGTGTTTTTATACGGTGTATAAAAGTTTCATATTATTTACCCTAGATTTAAATAATTTGCTTTTAGCATTCATGTTTTATTATTTACACCAGAGTATCTTACAATTTACCCCAGAAACGTGGAATTTTATTTATGATTTTATTTCTTCGGTGTTTTATTTTGGTCCTGATTATGAAGTTGGTAAGGGGTCGGGCATGGGACTACTCTGTACAAAAAATTTTTTGAAGAATACAAAAATTTTGGTTCAGATGTACTATAAGACATTTGTTTGGTGCTTTTCTGCAGATAAATGAGGCTTCTAGCAACGATTTTAATTTTCAGTTAAATTTTAATTTTATAAATATTTATATTTTAACTTAATTTTGTACTAATCGCCAAAAAAAAAAAAAAAAAAAAAAAAAATCATCAAAAAGAAGGTCTAATTAATCTAAACAACTCCCAACTTTCAAATAAATTATAATTTCTATATTTAGAATTGGTGATACATTTAATAGCCATTTATACGGGTAAAAATTTAGGCATGGCGCCAACTGGTAACCTCCTAACGTAAGAGTATCCTTAATATTCATATTTTAACTTAATTTTATTATTATTTGTGTTTTAGTTTTCTTTTAGTTACCGTGTTTTTGATTTTTGCGATTTTAATGATCGTTAAATGAAAAAAATCGCCAAATGTCCTCTACTACATCTACTCCACATTTTCTAAAATGTAAACTTCTATGTCATTCAACGGGTCCCCAGCAGAGAGTGGCCACACCGCAAGTTCTTAATAAAAGTATTTTGAAGATTGAACCAAAAAGTGGGGACTTTCGATTGTAAAAGAGCGAAAACTATACTAAACTCCAACTTAACTTGACACCACTAGACGATAGATTTCCACCGTGCTCATAGGCAATTGATCCATTTTAGCGGAGTGAAGACATAATTCTCGCCAAACTTTAAAGCCTTTTGTTCTCTAGAGGGTTGGGGTTTGGCGAACATTATGCTTTCACGCCGCCAAAATGGATTAAGTGCCTATGAGCACTGTGACGATCTACCGTCTAGTGATGTCAAGTTAAGTTGAAGTTTAGTATAGATGTTTATTTTTTACATATATTTAACTTTTTTACCATTAATCTTTTACCATTAATTCTTTACGATATACTTTTTGATATGCATGCAATTAAGTGGATGAAAGCAGTTATTAAGTGGATGCAATTAGTAACCAAGAAGATGAGGAGGACATAATTAAGAGGATGAAAACAGTAGGAAAGGAAATGTAAATATTTAAATAGGAAAATCATCTAAGCGAATACAAATGCCAACTGAGAGAATGAAAGTTATAATTTTATCTCCTTGTGCTTCATACATGTATGTACTATATTTTCCTCTCGCATGAAGTTTCTCCAAACATTTCTTCTAAGTTAATGACATTTCGCAAAGTTGGGGGCAAAAGTGTCGCCAATCTCGCCAAATTGAGCAGCTAATCTCGCCATTAACTAGGTCGAACTATTTGTTCCGAACTCATGACATTTCGCAAAGTTTGACGCACAAATTGCCGCCAATCTCGCCATAAATTGTTCGAAAATATTTCTTACAAACATGACAGTTCTGAAAATTGAGGCCAAAAATCTCGCCAAAATTAGCGAGACGTGAAAATCCAATTAAAATTGTGTAAATGCAAATCAAGCCAATCCATTCCAAGTTTCAGAGATATAGCGCAATCAAAATCAGTACAGAATTCTACACCCACTAGACAAAGATAAAAAGGCGCTCTTTAAACTTATTTCACCTCTGCTAAATACCACCGAAAAGATTCGAAATTTATTTTAAAATCGATTTTTACGTCATTAAAACTTGCGCCTTTCACCGAAAAAGAAACAAAAGAAAACTGCAATTTCAAAACATCCGCGGCATTGTGCTTGGAGCACATGCCACAAACACGTCTTTCTTAACCACGCAGTAACGGACGTGTCACAATATAAATCCACCATTGTTGTGCGTGTCCACCACAACTAAAGGGAAACAGTAGAAAAATGTCCCTTCTTCGAATTATAAACCCTCTTCATGAAAGCTGTCCTTTCCTTATAAAAAGTGATTGAGGTGGATACAAGTTTTAATTTGTTCCCCTATAATTAGTTTTCAATGGAAAGGAAAGGTTTCAATTCATTATCGCTGTCTGTTAATTGATGAGTTCGCTTAAAGCAAGCTGAGGAAAAGTTAATGTCAAAAAAAGGTTTTTTCGCTAAAAGGTGTTGGGGGGAGGAGGAGGGGGGGGGGGTGCTGTTCATTTAATTGCATGCGCTTGAGTGTAAAGTTTGCGCCTAAAGTATTTAAGGTGATAAGTGAATTGATTTTAAATTTAATTTGCTTTCCGGAGACGTTTTGGGATTGTGCGTTCAAGAATTAAGGAGAGCTTATTGTGACGTTGAAAAATAGTAGTTTTAAATTGATTTAGGTGTCCTTCTTATCGTGTATTACGAAGTATCTTTAGTTCTTTAAATAGTAAGATATTTATGAAGTATCTTTGATACTTTAAGTATTAGTAAGTAAGAATTAAAGTATTTGAAATTCAGGCAAGTATCTTAAAATGAATCTTTAAATATTGCTTGACTTTGGAGGAGAGAATGTTTGAGAAGGATACAAATCAGTTGTTATAAATTAATCAGAATAGTTAATAATTCATTCGCATAGGTTGGTAAGGTATTATTTATCTATGTTATTAGTTAGGTAGACTTTCTCTGCATGGAAATTATCACAAATAAGCACACGATGAATTGTCTGGACATTTAAGACTCACCCTACATATTGCATTTTTGTAAAGTAAATAAAAAATAAATCGTTAGTTAATTAAAATATGAAAAACAATTTAAATCAATGCGAAAATGACTGAAAAATATCGATTTTCAATTTTGCTTAATTTGCTTACCTTTTAATGAATTTAAAATATTAATAATTTTTTTATCGTTAATTGTGTCTTTACTGCCACTCTACAGACATAAATAAGGAGGTTTGTTTTTGAATTTTTTGGTCAGAGGGCAACACCAGAACCATAGTTCACTGAAACGCAGCTGGAACATGTACCGTTGAGCCATTTATTTTGAACTCTGCGAAATAGGCGTCCTCGTATAAGTTATTACCTCCTCGGAAACGTGAAGACAAGGACGACAGCACACTTGGAACAGAAATCTTAGTTCAACTTAAACCTTCACTAAAGAGGAGCATAAACCTCCCATCCACTTCATGTTTGTTACCTGTCTTATCAGGCCACCAGGAGTCTTTTTCTAACTCCGCAATTAGAGGTCGGTGATATATCGATACGACGATATTTTTATCGATATATTTTTTTAAATATCGACATAAAAATATCGATAAAATTAAACTATATATCGATATTTTGAAACATTTTTAGTTTCTTGATGAACATTTTGAAGTTCCATGTGTTTTTTCGATTTCTTTATTCCCTTTTCAAAAACTTCAGAACTAAAGTTTGGACTTGGCTGGGAGGCAATTTAACACCAAACAAAAAGTCAAAACGTAAAGTCTTGGGTAAGGTAGCTTCACCAAGAAACAAAATGAACCGACCAAAGTAACTACATTAATGTTTAGTTATGGTTTCAAAATATATGAAACTCCGAGGAATACTACAAACAGGGGGATGCATTTGAAGATAAAACATAATGCATTGTAAATTAAGATCATTTATTAGTATTAATAAATTGTGTTTGAGTTTGTATTGCATTAAGTTCTTTTTTAATTTTTATTCGAGAATAAATTCGAACCTGATCAAAGGATGAATGGCATAATTTTCTGTGTTATGGTTTTTCATAAAATTACTATGCATTTTGTTAGAAGTAGGAGGTTGTATTGCTGTCGCAAAATTTTCCCTAAACATCACCACTTTCTTAGTTTTGATTACTATTAATGAGTAGATATCATTAATAAAAAAAGGCACTCATTTTTCACTTGTTTACGCTTTTACTCATATCTAAAGGAATTTCTGAGGTGGGGACGATTAGAACACCTTAAGAGGCATTAGCATAGACATTTTAATCAAAATCGTTTGAGCAGTTTCTTGGTAATTGCTGAAAAAAATGATTTTTTCATGATTTCTTATGCTCATGCGCGATTTTGATAAAAACCTTAATGGTAGGTCCCATTGCTACCACTAACCCGCACATCAAATTTGAACATCGTAGGTAAATTTTTCGGGAGTTATGCTGACCAATTGCCCACAGACAGACATTTCTATGGACCACTTTTTTTGAAATCAGAGGATGTTCAAAAACGTGAAGAAATGCAAAAAAAATAAATAAAAAAAATTGAATTTATTTTTTGACTACTATACTTTCATTACCCTATGTAAGCATATGGGTAATTGAAAGTAAAAAGTAGTGATCTTACAAAGAAACAATCATGAAAAGTAGAAATTTGCCCCGAAAAACTTCGTTCCTAGCAAAACTGAAAATCATGAAATATGTAGGATATCGATGTATCAATATTTTTTTTCCATGTATTGCTACAGTATCGATTTTTTTTTTTTTTAATTTTTTTTTATTGATTTTTTCGAATTTTATCGGGAATAGACAGTAATTTCAAATTTTTACAAAGCATGCTCTATTTTGGAATACATTTATATATATGGTGACTCGGGTTCCACAATTGCAATGAGGAACTTTCACGTTTTTCGGTTTTATTTTTAAATAGAAGTAGAGAAAAAATCATGAAAAACTATACCTTTCAAAAATTTAAGCTCGGATAGATATTAAAAAATATATATATTTAGTTTTTCACTTGACGATTTGGCGGGAAAAAGCTACTTTAGCGTGTGATGTCAAAGCGCAGATGATGAACCAGTCTAAAACCTGTTTTAGACCAGGTTTTCCCTCAGATTTTCGACGGAATCAATGCGTAAGAACGTCACGTTTTCTTTATGCGTTTTTGGTCACGTGACCTTTGCTTTGATTTCAAACTCGATTTTTGATTAATTGAAAGCATAAAGATAAGAAATAATTGCACTGCTCGAATATATTCTTTGTATAACACTAGAAAATACAAAAAAATATTAATTTTACTCACTTGTGCAAGTTTCTCATTCTACGATTTCGTTCCATCGACTTTTTACAAAGTTCTAATTGAGAGAAATGTTCTTGGGACAAAAGAAGGTGAACGTGTTTTCATTTTTAAGTTATTTCAAACTCACAAGGTTGAAAGTATATATTGCTCACAAAATTCCGTATCGTTGGTTACCAAAGTGATCCAGTTGTTGAAATGTAAGTTCTTCAGATATCCTTGTTCAAGCATAAAAACTTTGCAGTTTGATCGTAGCTCAAGACCAAGAACTACTCGAGGTCGTATATTTAGTTTAAGAAGTACACTTAGTTGGGAAGTTGCAATCTTAGCTGGGAATAATATTATCCTTAGGATTTATATAAATCTAACTGAGAGCTGTTTAATAAGTATTGAACTCCCTAATCTTCTTGATAACATGTTCACAGTGTTTCCACCTGTTGGTCTATTTTCTAGATAGTCAAGCCCTCTTTGAATCCTGCCATTATTTTATTCTTTATCAAGGCTATACTAAACTCCAACTTAACTTGGCATCACTAGACGATAGATCTTCACCGTGCTCATAGGCAATTAATCCATTTTAGCGGAGTGAAGACATAATTCTCGCCAAACCTGATGGTTAAAATTGTTCTCTACAGGGTTGTGGTTTAGCGAGCATTATGCTTTCACGCCGCCAAAATGGATTAAATGCCTATGAGCACTGTGACGATCTGCCGTCTAGTGATGTCAAGTTAAGTTGAAGTTTAGTATAGTTAACAATTTAAAAGAAGGAAAAAAAATCTCTTGTGCGTTGGTAGCAGGCTTTAGAAGGTAGGATAGGTAGGAGTTTAACGGAGCAAGGGCAACACGTGGACCATACTGCGGCTACAGAAGGATTATTCGCTAAGGGATACAGAAGATACTTAACTGTGGATGCCATGTAAGTTTTCGTCGATAATACGAGGGTAGGATGGTCTCGTGTGGTTGGGATGCATCATTTAAGATATTTTAATGTATTAAATAAATCGACATTAAATTTTACAATGTTGTCTCCTTTTTTAAAGTTATTATGGTTAGAGAATAAAAGTGCACCCTCATGGTGACCATTAGTCCTCCTTTAAGAAAAAAACTGATGGCTGTTGAAGACATATTGTCTGATCGTGTGATCTGACCATCGATATAGATAAACAACTGGATAGACTGCTCCATTGTTAATGCAAAGAGAAAAACGCACTGGGGATTGCGAAGCTGGTGGGGAGATTAACCAATCACATTTCACTTTTATAGTTGGATGGAAATGAGAAAAACTTTGTAAAATGCTAGAGTATATATTTTTGTGCACATCATTACTAATTAAGGTCTACTATTGACATTTCTGCTGTGTACAACCCAAAATTTTATTTTCAATCCTCGGCAATCCGTATTTTTTATCATACCAACAGCATCTGGCAACGGTTTCATTTTCCCAGCGTTAAGCAGTCTATCCAGTTGTTTATTTATATCGATGGATCTATCTTATCAATGGTAAGTTGGTTGCATTGGATGTTTCATTGATCAACACCTATACAAAATTTGCCAAAACATCGCATCGTATGTACCAGGGAGAGTAATTAAAATGTCAAAGGATGAACTTTTTAAGTAAAACAGCATTGCATTCGTTTCAAAGGCATTTCTGTAAAAAGTGTTTAAAGAATACTCAAAAGCTCACTTACTTTTGAGCCACTGTATCATCTTTATGGGATATCCTCCGTACGGACAACGCAAAGCCAAGTCCTTCCCAGACACAGCCGTCACATTTCCCATAGCTCTTACAAAAGGAGGGCCGTGCACATTGAGGCGCGCAGCGTGAAAAGCCGTGCCGACGTCATTTTCCGCTACGCACCGCCACTCGCCGCCGTCCTCCGGCGCCACCGTCGCTATATTCAAGACTCCAGTCACGTGGCCTGTCGGGTCGCCATTCCTGTCCACGTTGATGCGTGTCCCGCGATGGCCATCGATGGGCGTGTCTTCCAGGAACCATGTAATGCTGGGAGAGGGACTTCCGGTCATGACGCACTTTAGGGAGGCGGTTTCTCCCGGATGGACTGTCCAATCAGAGAATGTGGATATCAATGTGGGCGGGACATCTGAAATGTAGGAGTGCAAGATGTTTTCAAAAGTAGAGAAAGAGAAAAATCCATAATTCGCGAACAGTTGGCTGTAAGACGATGCGGTTTCACGGAAATGATCTGAAATATATTGTGACTTTCAAATTTATATGGGAAATATGACTGAGAGAAACCCGCATCACAGAGCAACGATGCCTGCAATGCGGGATCGAATGATCTCTGTGAAACTCGCATCATCCATAATCCTACCGTTACTTTTGGATTATTCAGCATGTTAGTACACAAACCATTTGCCAACGAAGTTATATTATGGAAGCATTCAAGATTTTTTGACAGCGGTCAAGACTTCTTGACAATTACAGCAGGACCTTCAGAGTAATTTTATATAAGATACTTTAAGATCTCACAAAGTTTTTCCAATCAAAATGCGAATTGCTATAATTTATAACAGTATCGCAAATATGATCGTAATTGTTTATAGAATTGTAAATGAGGCATTCAATGAACAGTTGCAATAACATACTGAATTGGCTATGTTAACGTTTGTATTGAGTCGAAAATCATAGCTTAGTGAACCGAACTAGCATAGTGAATAGTGCTAACAAAGTGACTAGTACTAGCATAGTCAAGGCCGTACTTGATTTTCATTTCGGAAGGGGGGTCAATCATTTGACAACGAATCACCAACCTGCTCTAAGTCGGACTTTATTTTATCTGAGCTCATTTCAAAACTACAAACTATTAAGTATGCAATTTTTCCCTCAAAAGTCGCAAACTACTTTAATCAAAATTTATTTCTTGACACCCCCGCTCCACCATGTCACGCTAGGTTCTATTTCATCGACCCCCCCCCCCCCCCTATCCTCAAAAATTAAAAAAAAAAAAAATGCATACTTGAAGTACAGGGTGGTCATAAAGAAACTTTGCCTAGCTTCCGTTCCATAAAACAGATTGAGATGAGATTTCAGGTATAGTTATTCAGTGGTATGATCTCGGAATTCTGTGAACGACAACAAAATGCCGCTCACGGTTGCGGTTATAGTTGCAGAAACTCAAATTTTTCGAATGGCAACACCTACTTTTTCCTGTCGCAGAATTCTCAGCGCATGCGAAAACCCTAAAGAGCGTTGGAACGGTAAGTGTATCACAAAAAACGCACACGTTATGCTCGCACAAAAATCAGCTCTGTGAACGGCCAACAGAAACATATTCAGTGCCCATGATGAAAATTTACACATGAGAGAGGCAAGACACCAATCACAAAAAGGCGCTCGACAGATATTCAGCGTAGAAAACCAATAAAATGGCCTGTGATGGCAACCCGTTCGCAGAGCTGTTTTCTTGTGCGTGAATAACACGTCCGTTTTTTTGTTATACGCGTACCGTTCCAACGTTTATTAGGGTTTTCGCGTTCACTGAGCATTTTGCGACAGGAAAAAGTAGGTGTTGAAAATCGAAAATTTCGAGTTTCTTTGACTGTAACCTTAGCCGTGAGCGGCATTTTGTTGTCGCTCTCATAATCCCGAGATCATACCTCTGATCATACCTCTGATACCTGAAATCTCATCTCGATCTGTTGAACGGAACGGAAGCTAGATGTCCATATATCGGCAAATTTTCTTTATGACCACTCTGTACTTGTAGTTTTGAAATAAACTTGAGTGTGTATTTTTATTTGTGAGTTTTAATACTTCTATTTTCAAACAAATAACACAATGTACAATTGTAAATCAACTATTTGCCAAAAATGAAGGTCTTGCCCTTTAAATTGGTATGTAATTTATCAAATTCAGTCTATAATAATAGAGCAAAGATCCTGTTTGACTGTCACTATATAGAAAGCTACTTAAAAGAGGGATAGAGCTCTGAAATTTTCAGCATAAATAGTTTTGATCTTATAATTGAACTTTAGAGAAACAGAATGTTTTTTTTTTTTTTTTTTTTTTTTTTTTTTTTTTTTTTTGGTGAGCAGTTGCGCATGCACAAAAAGCTGGTGTCTGCGCACCATTTTTGGGTCTCCATACCGTGAGGCCACACAGCTATACTAAACTCCAATTTAACTTGACATCACTAGAAGGTAGATCGTCACAGCGCTCATAGGTAAATTATCCATTTTGGCGGCGTGAAAGCATAATGCTCGCCAAATCACAAGAGAGTGTAGAGAACAAAAGGCTATAATGTTTGGCGAGAATTATGTCTTCACTCCGCTAAAATGGATTAATTACCTATGAGCACGGTGAAGATCTATCGTCTAGTGATGTCAAGTTAAGTTGGAGTTTAGTATAATTTTTTATCTGTAGCCCGGAAGAAAAGCGCAATATGTCACAAAAAGCAAGTTTTATAAGAGAGCCAAATAGTGGCGTTTCTTTCTATGTTTAAGGGGAACATAGTGCTTTGCAAAAACATCCAAATCGGTTATTATTTAACGTAGAACATAGTGCATCCTTCCACTAGAAAGAGCGGAAAATATTAGGTAACATTACCAGAACCTCAATTTCAAAAAATTTGGACATTGTGCCCTTTTCTTCCAAGATACATAAAGGAAGCAAAATATATCGTGCCAAAAAAAAAAAAAAATAAAAAAAAAAAAAAAAAAAAAAAAAAAATAATAATAATAATAATAAGATTAAAGAGCCATCGGATGCGAAACAAACAAGAAAACTCATTATTATCTAGTGTGTTACTGCCATCGATATAGATAAACAACTGGATAGACTGATCCATTGTCAATGCAAAGAGAAAAACGCGCCGGGGATTGTGAAGCTTTGCGAGCCTGGTGGGATGATTAACCAATCACAGTTCACTTTTATAGTTGGATGGGAATGCGAAAAACCTTGTAAAGTGTTAGAGTAGATATTTGTGTGTACATTATTACTAATAAAGGTCTACTATTAACATTTCTGCTGTGTGCAACCCAAAATTTTATTTTCAATCCTCGGCAATCAGTATTTTTTAGCCCACCTATTGCATCTGGCAACGGCTTCATTTCCCCAGCGTTAAGCAGTCTATCCAGTTGTTTATCTATATCGAATGGTTATGGCAATTTTAGCTATCACTTTGTAAATTAACTCAATTAGGAATCGTTTTCCAAACACCTTTAGCCAATTTTTACTTTCAATTACTCATATGTATACATAGGTAATGAAAGTATAGTATTCGGTCAATTTTTGTTTTTGCATTACTACACATTTTGGAACATTCTGATATCAAAATACTGACCTAGAAAAATGTCTGTCTGTGTGTATGTGTGTACGTGGTCAGTAAAACTCCCGGACAAATTGACCTACGATGTTCAAATTTAGTGTGCATGTTGGTGATAGCCCAAGGACCTACCATTAAAGTTTTCGTTGAAATCACGCATGCGCATAAGGTATCTGCCATTGAAAAAATCATGTTTTTTAGTAATTGCTAAGAAACGGTTCTAACGATTTCCATCTCTACCTCCGAAATTCCCGTAAAAATGCTTGATGCTTAAATGTTGAAAAACGACAGCCTTTAAACACAGAGTTCTATTTCCTTGAGTATACCTCATCAACGATCGTTTTTTCTTCTCTCCTCAGTTTCACTTATACGAAAAGATAATATAAGAATTATCGATAAGTGGTATCGCCAAAATCATCATTTTGGCAGTTTTTTCTTCTTCCTAAACCCATACAAGAATTATGGCAAAAAATATAGCCAAACTGGCCATTTTTGCTAAATGAATGATGAAAATACAAAAATGGTAAATGATACAAATTCACGTCAGTATTATAGTGTAATTGAAAGTTGTGCGATGTTCCACACCCCTAGTTTCCTTCTTCTCTACTGGTACTTTTCTACATTCTCTTTATGCAAATTGCAATGGCGTACTAAAACTTTTAATCACCTTTTGGCCCAGCCTTTTAGTAAAATAATAGAATGAAAACATGTCCAAACGGAAGTAGCGCTTTAAAAACGTCACCATCGCGTGTCTCCAAATAACCATTTTATAAATGTTCAATTTATAACAGAAAGCGCACACTTGGAAAATAAATATTTTTCTTTCGATCTAAACGTCCATTCAAAGACATCGTGATTGACAAATGACTTTTCTTCGTGTCACAGAAGAAAAGATAGAAAACGTATGGAAACCTCCCCAGCAATCCATCAACGTCAACGGCAAACATTTACGTACGCAAAAGGCTACGTTAAATACGTTTATTACAGTATACACTTTCCAAATTCCCTTTTTTTTCCTCTTTTTTTTTTCTTTTTTTTTTTTTTCTTTTTCTTTTTTTCTACAGTTGGAAATCGTTTCTGGCGAGAAATTGACACCGTATACTTTGGAAATGTGTTTCAGTTTGACTGAAGTGTCTACAAATATATACTTAAGGGAATGGAAAATCGTGTTTTGTTAATAATGAAGTATGTAATGCTATTGTTGAATTTGTGTGGGATAGAAATGGAACACTCTAGACATTGACAGTTCTATGTAAAACATATTTAAAGTTTTTTATTAGTTTCTTTGTTTGAAATTATTCACGTTAAAAGACTTAAAGGTAAAGTACTGCAAATTCAACAGCTCGCACAGGATAAAAAGCAATATCACATGTAGCTATGTTTGTTGGTTGGTTGTATTCAGATTATCTGGCGCCGTCAGCAACACGAGGGCTATAATGCGCCGAAACATTTCGTCATTTAACAAACCAACATACATTTACAAACACCCATGCCAAACACGGGACTCGAACCCGCAACCTTGCGGTCTAGAAGCCAGCACGCTAACCACTATACCGTTTGGTCGGCGTAGCTATGTTTGTAAATTGTTTAATACATATTTACAAATAATACATATTTAAGTTAGACTTGAAAACTACAGCAATATATAAGACTAGCTGAACACCCGTGCTGCGCTACGAAATTTTACCATTAGCATTTTAGCGATCAAAAGACATTCATGTATTCTACTCTTCAGACGTTTGCTCCCATTTCGATCCCGACAAATTGATTTATCAAAATATTAGGAGCTTTCCTTAGTTAACATTTTAAACGAAATTTATAATTGTGAATAGTAAATTGGAATAGTTTATTGTGTTTATGTTTGCTCTTAGTTCTAAATTTCAAAGTAGTAGCTGTATTGGAATTGAGACATTAAGTTAATCCTCGTATAGTTTCAATGTTGCGTCGACTTTTCATCCCTTAAAAATTCGTTAACCGATATTGGAATGACTTATTTTTTTAACATTTGCACCAAATATCAGAAATATGGCTACATTGGAAGTGGGATATTCGAATGTCCCTCGTTTGGAACGTTTAACCCCTTTTCGACCCCTTAAAGTGGGTTAATCGAGATCGGAATAGCTTACTTTTTCTATTTTTACCATTGTTGATATTTGTGCCGATTTTCAGAGTTGTGACTATGTGGGAAGTGAGAGAATTAGTGATGAGTGAGTCAGTGAGTCAGTGAGTGAGGGCTTTGCCTTATATATAGAGAGATAAACAATTAACTAAACACGTCATTCGAAAGACAACTATTCATGTATGGCTGACGAAAATAAATATGTTTTATATATTTGCACAAAATATTTCTGCTGTTATTGCTTGAAACTGATACCAAGTTTTTGTGAATATATATAATTAGCTTGTATATATATTTTGAAAATTTGAGTGTAAAATCTAATAAAGTTAAATATTTAAATGAATTAAATTTTACAAAACTTTGTGTACTTTTTTTTTAATTGACCACTGTAAATATAAAAATTTGTTTATCAGAGTGAAAACTTGGGACACAAATTTTAAATGTGGAACCAAAAAACAAATTTAAATTTGAAAAAAATAAATATTTTTTTAAGAGAATATTTAAAGTTTCTGGCCAAATAAAGTGAAAAGTAATTATTATAAGAAATTGACAATTTTTGAGAATTACTTTTATATATCTCTTTTACCTCTGTAAGTGCTGAATCTTTTTTGAATTGTAATTTTTTGTTTATAGGGACTGTTTGATTATTTGTTATTTGTGTTTCTTTTTCATAATTGCAGTTGTCATTTATATGTAGAGGAATTCCTAGTAAGGATCAATCCCTATACTCGCTATGTTACAATCTTCTAGCCTAGTGCATTTAGAAACTACTTTCTATAAAACTATGAAATTGGGTGAGTAGGTACGAAAAAGATCACTTGATGAAATGACATAAATTGTTTTTATTTAATGTGCGTTTTCAGACAAGGCCACTGCCTCTACATTGACGTAAAAATTTAAAATATAAAATGAAATTTGTTAGACGCTATTTTCGAGTTTTTAACTTATGTCATTTTACTAAGAGATTTTTCTTGTTCCAAATTTTAAGGTTCTACAAAGTAGTTTCTAAATGCACTGGGCTAGAAGTTTGTAACATAGGGATTATTTGAAATGATCCTTACTAGGAAATCTTCTTAAGATGGTGCTTACTTCGTCAGACGTCATTAAGATAGAAAATAACGCTAAAACACTACGTAAAATATTATTATTATTATTAATATTATCATTATATTATATATTTTAATCATTAAGTTTGTAATATAATTGGTTTAGATCTTTTTACTTTCAATTACCCATATGTATACTTAGGGTAATAAAATTCTATCAATCGGTATTTTTTTTTTTTTTTTTTTTTTTGTATTTCTCCACGTTTTGGAAAATCCTGATTTCAAAAAAGTGATCTAGAAAAAATGTCTGTCTGTCTGTGTGTATGTGGTCAGCATAACTCCCGAACAAATTGACCTACGATATTCAAATTGGGTGTGGGAGTTAGTGGTAGCCATGGGACCTACCGTTAAGGTTTTCGTCAAAATCGCGCATGCTTATAAGGTAGCTGCCATTGAAAAAAATCACGTTTTTCACTAAAAAACGGCTCTAACGATTTTGATAAAAATTTCTGTGATAATGCCTCTTAAGTTGTCCTAAACATCCCCACATCTGAAATTTTTTAAAAACGAATGTCTTTAACACAGAGTTCTCTTTGCTTGAACATAGCTTATGAACGATCGTTTTTTCTCCTCTTCCCAGTTCCACTTATAAGAAAGGATAATAAAAGAATTATCGAAAAGTATATTGCCAAAATTTTGGCGAAGTTTTTTTTTAATTTTTTTTTTTTAAAGTCCCATATTAAAATTATAGCAAAAAATATCGCCAAACTGGCCATTTTTTTCTAAATGAATGATGGAAATATAAAAACGGTAAATGACACAAATCGATATCAGTATTATAGTGCAATTGAAAGTTGTGCGATGTTCCACACTCATACTAGTATTAACTCAGAACATTTCAAAACTTTTGGGAAACAATTTTTGTTTTTGTTTGTCTGAATACAGTACTTGCGTAACCTTATGTTAACATATGGTTAATTGAAGAAAAAAACAGCTCTACAAGCTTCCATTATATATCTTCTCCATTATAAATACAATGGTTTACGCAGACAATGATGTACATGTGTGGTTATAACACGTTGGTATATTTGATGATATTCTCATGTAGTCTGCATAAATCTCCATTATTTTGCAGATAATAACTCATTTCTGCATTAAAATTTAAATATTTTTACCGAAACAAATTACACTCCACTGCTATAATTAAATTTGTCAATATTTGACAAATGACCTGGTTTGCATTTTTGTGAAATTTTGGATCTGTTGGAATCTTTTGAAAAACACAAACTATAAATATACTTTCGCGGCAATGCGGATATTATTTTTGTATAAATATATATATAATATTGAAAAATGTGTATGCAAATCTAGTTGAGTGATCAAAAGCTTCCTTGTGTTCCATTAACATTCAAAATCTTCGGAATACCTACAAAGCTAATATTTTGCGACAATTCATACACATATTATCCAATTTGTTAGCAATTTCAAAAGCTTATTACGCAAATACCTCGTAAATACTTTTGAAGTTAGTCAATTTTTAAAAGCAAAAAGACATCAAATACAAGAAAAATCAACTAAGTCCTTATTATTTAAAAATCACAAAACTGGTTGCATAACGCACAGGGTACTAATGAGAGTCAATGTTTCAATTCAGAATCAACGTATTCCAGCTTTTTTCATTCCTAAGTCAGATAAATGACTTTGACATTTCGAAATGATTTATAATTTAAGTTACTAAGCCTTTCTCACAATAAGAGCTTATTCTTAAATCTCCCAGGAACTTCCGAGATTCCTCCTTACACAAAACCTGTCTCCTTCCTGAAAATCTTAAGGACTTGTTTGTTAAAATGGGGGATCCATTAAGAAATCGCGTCTTCGAACAATCCATTAAGGATAGAATCGAAACTAAAGATCTGCAAACTAGTTCTAAACATTACTTTGTAGTACTCTGTTTCAATATTTTTTTGGATGCCCCGAAGCTAAGATGCCACTTTGGGTAGTTAGAGTAAAAAGATCAGATGAAAACTCATTTGGTGTTTGTAGGAAGATATATTGATGATTTTGATGAAATAAAATTACTTTCTCATCCATAAGATGTAAAAGTGATACAACTCAAAACAGTTCAAGTGTGTACAGAATAACCGACTTCATGAACTTGAAAGTGGAAGAACGGAATAAGCCAGTTAACAGTTCAAGTGTGTACAGAATAACCGACTTCATGAACTTGAAAGTGGAAGAACGAATTAAGCCAGTTAACAGTTCAAGTGTGTACAGAATAACCGACTTCATGAACTTGAAAGTGGAAGAACGAAATAAGCCAGTTAACAGTTCAAGTGTGTACAGAATAACCGACTTCATGAACTTGAAAGTGGAAGAACGAATTAAGCCAGTTAACAGTTCAAGTGTGTACAGAATAACCGACTTCATGAACTTGAAAGTGGAAGAACGAAATAAGCTAGTTAACAGTTCAAGTGTGTACAGAATAACCGACTTCATGAACTTGAAAGTGAAAGTTAACGAAATAAGTCAGTTATACCGTGAATTTAATTTAATCAATTTCGTACCATTCAACCAGCTTCAAATTCATCCAGTCTGTGACTCCGTACACATTTTTTTCAAAATGAATTTTGAGTTGTGACACTTTTGTGGCAATGGTGGGATATGGTTGTTGAAATAAGTTGCGATTGTGTAGTAGTCCAAAATTATTTTTGGACTATAAAAAGTTAAACCATAAAAATCCATGTTAACCCATAAAGTTTTTACTGTAAACCCTTTATTTGCATTGTAAATTTTATTCGTAATCACAACTTATTTAAGCTATCATATAACACCATTTCTACAAAAGTGACACCTCTCAAAATTCATGTTGAGAAAAGTGTGTACAGAATCACACACTGTATGTATTTGAAGTTGGTTGATTGGCACAAGATTGTGTATGAGTTGAATTCAAGTTGCAATTGACTTATGCCTGTCTCCAACTTCACGTTCATGTAGTCGGTGATTCTGTATACACTTGAAGAGTTTTGAATTACATCACTTTTATAGCAAAAGTACAATACGTCGTCAACGTTAGTAAGGGAAAGGTTCAAGTCACTAAAAATCGCCACATATTACATGCACAAATTTGGCTTGATATCTGGATCTAACGTATTTCAATAGAAATTAATATAAATGTATTTTTTTATGTGACAAACCTCCAAAAACTTGATAAAATACTTTGTCATCTTCAACAAATGTATCTGCCAAGTTTCAGTTCGATTGAATGATGGCGAGGGGAGATTTCACACTCTACAAAAAAATTCCAAAATGTTATGATTCTTTTATCCTATGTCGTCATCCTTAACCAAGGTTCCCACTCAAATCAAAGAATGAAATTCAATGACTTTTCAATGACTTTTAAGGACCTAAATAATGTTTTTATGGACCTTTGAAAATTTGTTTTCAGGCATCATGTCGATATATAAATTTTTACTAAAGTATATTCTACCAAAAAAGTTATAAGTTGGTGGATGCGTAATACATGGCAGATAATTCCGATACAGTGTAGAAAAGTGGCGGTCACGCGGGTCCAGCAAGTTCGAGTTGTATTTTTATAACTTTTGCAATTGAGCGCACAACATCAGCAAAAATTAAGGACTTTTAAGGACCTCCAAGCATTTCCAAGGACTTATAAGAACCTATAAGCATTTTCAAGCACTTTCAAGGCCTTGAAAATAAATTAAAAAATACTAAGCACTTTTAATGAATTTCAATGACCGTGGGAACCCTGTTAACAAAGGAAGGATTCAGTCATTAAAAGTCACCAAATTGTATAATTGTACATGGTTTAAATATAGCTTGGTATCTGGATCTGACGTATACGTGATAGAAACGTGCATTATAGCGACCTTTTATTGATCTTCCCTAAAACAAGATAGACTCATTGCCGATGACAACGTATTTTGTCTGACAAGTTTCAGCTTGATTGGACGACGACAAGTGTGTATAATAACTCTCCGAAGATTTTGTCCACCACAAACCCACACAAAATCGAAGCTAGTGTAACATATTAAAAACTAGGGGTGTGAAACATAGCACAGCTTTCAATTACACTATAATACTGTAGCGGATTTGTGTCATTTACAGTTTTTATATTTTCTTCATTCACTTAGAAGAAATGGTCAGTTTGGCGATATTTTTTGCAATAATTCTTGTATGGGTCTAAAAAAAATAATAAAAAAAACTTCTCCGAAATGGAAATTTTAGCGATATAGTTTTCGATAATCCTTATATTATCTTTTATTATAAGCGAAACTGAGGGGAGGAATAGAAAACGATCGTTGATGAGGTATGCTCAAAAAAGAAAGAGAACTCTGTGTTGCAAGCATCCTTTTTACACCATTACAACATTTTTACGGGAATTTTTGAGGTGATGATGTTTAAAACACCTTAAGAGGCATTTTTATCAAAATCGTTAGAGCTGATTTTTAGTAATCATTGAAAAAGGTGATTTTTTCAATGGCAGCTACCACCACTAACCCTCATACCAAATTTTGAGCATCGAAGTTCAATTTGTTCGACACACACACACACACACACACACTTTTTCTGGATCTCACATTTTGGAAATCGGATGCTCTAAAACGTGGAGAAATACAGAAAAATATCAATTTTTTTTATTTGACCGAATAATGTATTTTCATCATCCTATGTGTACATATGGGTAATTGAAAGTAAAAAATTCAGCTTTGGATTTACAGGCTTACCGGCCTTCTTAAACCGAATAAACATCATGACTAATGAAACCGGTAATATACAGTTAACAGGCAGTTTTCCTCTCATTCAAAACACAGGTAGTTTCCCTTGAAAGGCCACCTGGAAGGCCTGAAACACCTCTTAAATTTCTAGCGTTAATAAATTTCCAATACAACTAAATGGCACACATTAATATTGGGAACACTAAATGTGCATCATTCAGACTCAAAACATTATCAGTTTCGGTAAAACTTGTCTGTGTTCCGCAAGAGAACAAAACGCTTTAATCACAAATCAATTATTGGAAAAGACTTTGTCCCTCTTCCCTTTCAATTGAGAGCAGCATATTCGCCAAACAAAAGCTTGATTAATTATGCTTGGCGCTTTGGGGCGGATCGCAATTTTATGAAGACAGAACGCAATTGCATTTCAATTCGAACCATTCGGATTTTGCTTCTTGTTTCGAAATTTATAATTTGATTTATGAGAATAGAGAATGAGTATTAATTTGCGAGCATTGGAGAGTAAGTTTGTTTTGATTAAGTTAATTGCAGTTTAAATCATGTGTAACTGTAAATACTTTAGATTTGCTAATGAAATAAATTTAAACCGAATTTGTCTGCTCATTAAGGTCATAATTTCTGAAAGAGCATGAAAGATTCTTAGTAATTATTCGTATAAAATTTATGTAATCCTCGTATTTTAAAAAACTGGTCGGTTGCATAAGATTTTCTGGTACAAGAGCTGTATAATGGCTTTACTTCAAAACATCACTGGAGCATTTTCTGAACTAATGAGAGGATTTCAAGTGATGAGGGTACACGCCTTCCAGGTGGTCTTTTAAGGAGAAAATGCTTTACGAAAATTGAGATATTTCTTTTGAAATCTAACGTAGAAAATGAGGCTAATGGCAAGTTTTGTTTCCACGGCCACAAACAGAACTAGACTATGTGAAGGAACATTATTGTGACAGATATACAATAAATCCTTTAAACGCAAAGAAAGAATAAAAAATAAAAAAAAAAAAGATGAACGGACCGAAAAATGAGATATTTTTGAAGATTTTTTTTTTTATGTAGAATCGAAGATAGACTTCATGGGAATTGGCGAAAATGTAACTATGTCTGAATATTTACCAGACGAGGCGATTATGTATACAGTACGTGAAGAGTAAGATTATGGTTGGTTGTTTTCAGATTATCTGGCGCAGTCAGCAACACGAGGGCTATAATGCGCCGAAACATTCGTCATTTGACAAGCCAACATACATTTACAAACACCCATGCCTAACCACGGGACTCGAATCCGCAACCTCGCGGTCTTAGAAGCTAGCTCGCTAACCACTATACCGATTGATCGGCAGTAAGATTATGCTCATTTTTATGATGGTGACAGGAGCTGTATCAACTCTAACTAATTAGGAAGGTAATAAATATTTTAGAACATTATGTAGACTTTTCTGAAAGTAAGGATAAGTAATTGTTTAATAGTGTGCACAAACTGAATGACTTTTTAAGATATATAAACAGAATATTCTTATGCAGAAAAAAATTACTTTCTTTAATGCACATAATTTTATTTTTTTTACTTATAATTACCCATATGTATATATACATAGGGTAATAAAAGTATAGCATTCGGACAAAAAAAAAAAAAAATTCGATTTTTTTTGTATTTTTCCACGTTTTGGAACATCATGATTTCAAAAAAATTATCTAGAAAAAATGTTTGTCTGTTTGTGTGTGTATGTGTGTCTGTGGTCAGCATAAGTCCCGAACAAATTGACCTACGATGTTCAAATTTGGTATGAGGGTTAGTGGCGGCCATGTGACCTACTATTAAAGTTTTCGTCAAAATCGCGAATGCGCATATGGTAACCATTGAATAAATCATGTTTTTCAATGATTTATAAAAAATGTCTCTAACGATTTTCATAAAAATCGCTGTGGTAATGCCTCTTTAGGTGTTTTAAACACCCCCACCTCCAAAATTCCAGTAAAAATGTTTTAATGGCGTAAAAAGTTGAAAAATGAATGCCTCAAATACAGAGTTCTCTTTCCTAGAGCATACCTCACCAACGATCGTTTTTTTTCCTCCTCTCAGTTTCGCTTATAATAAATGATAATATAAGGATTATCGAAAAGTATATCGCCAAAATCAACATTTTGGCGTTTTTTTTTTTTATACCCATATAAAAAAATATCGCCAAACTGGCCATTTATTTTAAATGAAGGATGAAAATATCCAAACGGTAAATGATACAAATCCACGTCAGTATTATAGTGTAATTGAAAGTTGTGCGATGTTCCACACCCCTAGTAAGTATATTTTTATGATTTAGTAAGAAAAATGAATTTTTTTCATAAACTTACTAGTACGTTTCTGTTAATTTCATTTCTGTTTATGAAATGCAAAGTTTTGAATAAATAGTGGGGTGAGGGATAAAAATATCGATAGCTCGAATGATCGATAAATCGAAATATTTTGGCAGTCCCATTTAACTTCGCTTTATTGCTGTTTGACTATAATTCAAAACTTAGAAATTCAATGAAACAAACAAATACTCGTTTATTAATTTAAAAGTAATTTTCTTCTATGAAATAAATTGCGCACAAAGTCTTTTAAATTTTTATCTCAGACAGAAATCCTTCAATTCAATGCTAATGGATTAAACTCATATTTTCTAATATTAATGAAACATGATTTTTGTTTCACACGTCTGGTCAAAATAATGACAGAAACTGAAAGAAAAAGGTTGAAATGATAAAAAAAAAAAAAAAAAAAAAAAAAAAAAACTTTAAACATAGTTTGACTGGCTGAATGTGCAAAAGAAAATTCAATTTTTTTTTATATCAAAAATAATTTGGAAATTTAAACAAAGTAATTTAAACTGACTGGTATAGGTTGAAAGACTGTTTACTTTTGAAAAACATTCCTTCATACCAAGATCTCAAAGATAAACACCATTGCACATCATTTGGCTAAACTAAACATAAACTTTTCCTGGAAGGCCAGATTAGATCACTCCATTATTCATGAAAACCTTACCTAGTATGTTCTGAGGGAAAACATTAATTCTGTCGTCATTAATTGAAAGGTCATAAGTCCATAAAATTTAAAGACATATTTTGACACTTTCTGAATAGTCTTCAGAAAATAATCTTTTTATTTCAATGAATGGTTCAAGTTTTTAGGTCATGTAAGGCTATACAACAATAAAAAAAAATGTATAATTACAAAGTACGAACGCAAATTTTTGGATTTTGGGTTTTTTAAATTATGGCTGCTGAATATTAGACCGTAAGCAACGTTTTCTTTCTCTGATATCGTATTTGCCATATCGAACCAACACTAGGGTGTGGAACATCGCATAACTTTCAATTACACTATATTACTGATGTTGATTTGTGTCATTTACCGTTTTTATATTTCCACCATTCGTTTAGAAAAATTGCCAGTTTTGCGATATTTTTTGCAAAAATTGTAGTATGGGTCTTTTATTTTTTTTTAAATTATTTTATTTATTTTTTTATTTTTGTTAAAATGGGAATTTTGGAGAGATATATTTCGTTAATTCTTACATTATCCTTTCTTGTAAGTGAAACTGAGAAGAGGAGAAAAAACGATCGTTGATGAGATATGTTCAGGGAAAGAGAACTCTGTGTTGAAGGCATTCGATTTTCAACTTTTTATGCCTATAAAGCATTTTTTTGGAAATTTAGCAGGTGGGGTTGTTTAGAACACCTCAAGAGGCATTACCACAGTGATTTTGATCAAAATCGTTCGAGCCGTTTTTTTTAGCAATCATTGAAAACATGATTTTTTTCAATGATAGTTTCCTTATGCGCATGCGCGATTTTGACGAAAACCTTCATGGTAGGTCTCTGTGCCATCACCATCCCGAACACCTAATTTGAACATCGTAGATGAGTTTGTTCGGGAGTTATGCTGACAATTTACATACAGACATTTTTTCTAGATCACTTTTTTGAGATCAGGATGTTCCAAAACATGGAAAAATGCAATATATATATATATATATATATATATATGACCGAATATTATACTTTCATTACCCTAGGTAATACATTTGGGTAATTGAAAGTAACTATATATTTTGAAGAAAAAAGTATGGATGTACCATTTTAGTACAGTTTGTAGTTTATTTTTACCTGTGCTGTCCTTGTTTATATATATTTAATACAGATATTGTAACCGCGACTTGTTGCAAGTCGGAAAAATTCAGATGAAGTGACAAAAAAACCGACTAGGTTGGTTCACCGGCAAATTATATGCAATGTTGCCATTGTAAAAAATTAGCAGTACCTGACGAGTCAGAAAAAAAGTCTTTTAAGTTGCAGTCATGGAACTATTCATTAAGTTACTTGAGGAGAGAGAGGTACACATATTACAAGTACAATTTCTAGCAATGGAATGACCTAGAAAGAATTCGTAGGATCATCATTTCCTGGAAAATTCTAGACAGAAGCAAGCAATTCTTGAAAAAAAGCATCGAATTATATCTAGCTCAGCAGAAATGGAAATACCAAGGGTATGGAAACTAATTAGTATGATGCAATAACGAGCATTAGTGTGAGCCATCAGTACGCAGTTTAGCTGGAAAAGTGGATGACATAGCTTAATAAAACGTAGGAATGAATGTGATAGTTGAAAAAGCAAAATAATCAATAGAAGACACGCTTTGAAAGGGAAAATTAAATAAAGCTAAGACAGGACATTGTCATCGCACTCCAAATGATTTTTTTTTGCATTTTCCACACTGCTTTGAAATTAGGAAAGTATCCCTATCCGCCTATCCGAAAATTGCGAAAACAAAACGTTTCAAGTTAAGGTACACGTATACCCTACAATTCACGAAAATCGAACAGAATATTTATTTTTTTGTTATTATATCATAATATTGTCTGATACTTTAGCTTTCAAACAATACTAAACTTTTGAAAATATTCTTAATGTTTTTTTTTATTTGCAATCAATTATATATAGGTACAACCACTGTTAGGTACTACGCTTCTAAAACTTTAAACCTGTTTTCTGACGAACTGTATTTTGATAACTTCACGCTTTATTCAAACAATGATAATTCAACAACAAAATGTTCAATCATATTTTTTTATATATCATAGCAATCTACATAATATGTTAGATGTTTGGAAACTCAAATATGTAAAATTGGTTGAGAAATTGATTTTTTTTAGTGATTTTTAAAACTTAGCATTCATTGAAAATATTGATTTTGTTCATGTTTTCACATAAAATAAATTATAAAAAAAAACCTATTCTATGTTAGAAACTCATTTGAGTTTCAAAACATTAAGAATAATATTTCGAATAATTTCCAAGTTGAATTGCGTTTCTAAGTAAATTAGAGTTTGATGTATCATTGTTTGAAAAAGGTACTAATTAGCTAATTAAAGCTTAATTAACAAATTAACAATTGCCGAAATTTGAATTTTTTTTTATAAAATTATTTTAATCATATACTCTCTAACTAATCTAGAAAAAGAATTGGATTTTTAAACTCAGAATTAAAAAAAAAAAAATGTTCTAGGGTATACGTACACCTTAAGATGTCTAAATTTTTTTTTTTATATTAATAAATTAGCTGAATATCCTTAGTTCAAATTTTACACGTACATTTCAGCAATTGCACTAGCTTGCTGTAATATGTATTTTGGAAGTATGTTTACTAATTTAAGCGTCTAAGCTCAATAGGGAATTTGACATTGAAACCCTTCTCATTTGGAACGAACGGCATTTTTCCGACTCTAAAGGTTGGGGATTCGAAATAGTTATACTATTTTCATTTTACTACGTTGTTCAGCTTTGTGATCATTTGTGCTAACGTTGAAACTTGTCAAGGGAGCTGCTATCAAAAGATAATTGCTGTCTAAACCGGGATACTCCTAATTGGATTCTAAGATAATAAAGAAACATTTCATTCGTAGTAGAACTAAGATTAAAAAAAAATATATATATATTCCCGAAAGCTGAGCTAATACTCTTCTGAGTTATTAAACATGTACAGAAACCCTTACACAAACATTTTGAGATAAAAGATGACGCAAAGGCTGAGTATTAATATTTAAGTTAAGAAAATATACTTTTATATACAACTTTTCCACCAATTGAAAGTATCCTGACTTTGAGGGAAAATTGGATACTCCGCATTCGGAAAGTGTAGACCCCTTTTTGACCTCTTAAAATTAATTAATGAGATCAAAACAGCATGCTTTTCCTATGCTTGAACTTGTTGATATTGTAGAAAAGTTCAGAGGCGTGACTACATTGGAAAGCAGCTATTGGGATTAGAGGTTGGCGATATATCGATACGACGATATTTTTATCGATATTTCTAAAAAAGTATCGATAGTAAAAATATCGATATAAGTCACCGATATATCGATATTTTCAAATTTTTTTTTTTAGTTTTTTGATGATTGTTTTGTAGTTCCATGTGTTTTTTCGATTTTTTTTATTCTCTTTTCAAAAACTTCAAAACTAAAGTTTGAACTTGGCCAGTTAAAATGTCACCAATATTCAATATTTTGCAATACACTTAAAAGTTGTTGAAAATTATATAAATTCTTCTTAAAATCACTGCACCCATTAAGCGAAAATATATATATATTTTTAATTTTTTTTTTTTTTTTTTTTGTAATAGATCCATTTCAGTTGAAAAAGTAGTCACCTTACAAGAAAGCAAATCATGAAAAGTAGAAATTTGAACCGAAAAACTTTGTTTCTGGCAAAGTTAAAAAAAAAAAAAAACATGTATCGATATATCGATATTTTTTTCGATGCAACGATATAGTATCGATATTTAATTTCATCGATATTTCCGATTTCTAATTGGGATATTCATTGGTAAGAACTTTTCGATCCTTTAAAGTTGGTTAATAGAAATAGGAATAACTTACTTTTTCTATGTTTCTCCTTTTTAACATGTGTACTAAATTTTTGCGTTGTTTCGAAAGTCATTGAGCGAGGTTTTCTACAAATAAAGATTTAATTTATTTTTCCTCAAAGAAACTAAGAGCGTTTCGATATTACGACGAAATCGGGATTTTTGTCGAATTGCGATAAAAATGGGTTGGCAAGGGTTTGAACCAATGAATCCTTAGTATTATTTTAAAGGCAATTGCAAAGAATCGCACATGATACGATTACTAAAACTTTATAACAATCTTTATATATAATCATTAGTTATTTCTGTAAATTACTTACAAATTTGTATATTAACATATTAAAGATCACTTAACAAAAATATTCAAAATAAATGTATAGTTATGTTTTAAATGAGAAACTGTACAAGTGTTATGACAATTAACTTAATTTTCCGATTATCTATGGCAGGCTGCAATACAGTTTGTAGAAACTTGCTTAAGAATCTTGCTTACTCTCCCAATAAGTGTGGCAAGTGAAGAAAGAAGTTTCCCCAAATTAAATATAATTAAAATTTTTTACGCTCTACAACTACAGAGGATCGGTTGAATGGCTTGACAACATTAGCCATTGAGCATGAGCTAGCTGAAGAAATTGATGTCAAAAAATTGTCAGAATTAAAAGTGAGAAAAAAAAAACACTTTTAAGATTAACTGTATTTTTAATAATTAGGTTTTTATTTTTAGTGGTTCTATAATTTGTTTTACTATCTTTTTAATATATGCATTTTGTAATTATATTCTAGATTTTTTTTTTTTTTTTTTTCTGTGCAACCTTAATTTCAATTTTGTGCCAAAATCATATATCAAGAAATTTGTATTTTTGGCAAATCAAAACTTCAACATTTTTAATACCAATTTTTTTGCCCACGCATTATTTTACTACTAAGCGCATGAAGGGTTTAGATTATCTCTTTTAATTTTTGTTATAAAGGGTCGGCAGTTTATCTTTTTGTCTGGGGGGGGCGAAACTGCTAGCGCCAGCCCTGCTCTACATAATAACCTATCAAAACAAATTTCCATTTTAATCAGTGATCAACGGAGTGAATAATCCTATTATTGACATTACATAACTTAGGCTGTTATGTTTGCTAATTATTTAGTCGTCTTCTTTAAAAAAATTGAAATTCTTCCGGCTTGTCGGGGAAAAAGTATATTTTATTTTGTATTGCATTTTGAAATATACTAATTTTTATCGTTAAGTTTTTTTTAATGCTAACTTCAATTTTGTGTATATGTAGTGGACAAATTGGATGGCTAATGAAACCACTAGCCTTCATCCATTTGAGATGAAACTTGGTAGATAGACTAGCTGTCGAAGACAATGAATTCTATTAAGTTTTTGGGGAGAGAAAAAAAAAGAAGTAGTAGTCAACGGCATGTAACGGTCGTTTTCTTCGTAGTTGTGAAACAGAATGAAAATTGGATATGAACTCAATATCGTTGCAACTGTACTTGAAAATTAGCAAAGATTATAAAGGATTTATACTGAAAATTTTGTCATGCATTTTTTTTTTTTTTTTTTTTTAATTCCTTTTAGTACTGAAAGCTGAACGCGCATACTCATTTCTTTCCTAATATGAATTAAATTTGCAAGCATGATGTGAAAAAACTTCATCCCAATCGAATCAGTATTTACCAAGAAAAGGAAATGCTAAATATTTATGCGAGATTGTTATTTTTAGAACATTGATAAAAAATAAATAAAAATTTAATCTTCACGAAGATATCGCCCTTAATCTGTTTCCACGTCTCCAAATAATTAGAATTTTTTTTTTTTGAAAAAGGGGCCTAGTTTGTTGAAGATTTAATTTTCTTAATAAAAAAATTTAAGTCAAATGGAATAAACAGCTTTAGAAATAATCGCTTATATAATATTGCGCTGGGTGTTCTTAGAACATCGAAAATTATCAAGCAATTGGTGATATTTTCTGAAAAAGTTATTAATCCAAACAATTTAAACGAATATTTAAATATAATAATTCGCTTACGAATAAATTGTAAAATGCAATTTTATTGGTTTCAGGAAAACTAAAGTAATAAACAATTGTATATTGCTCGTACGTATGTACAAATAATAATAATTTTTTTTTTTTTCAAAGTGTGTCTATGATTTTCAAACTAATTACGCCTTCCACGTGACTTTCCGAATATTTTGAACATTTAATGTAACATCATTCACGAATTTGGATAAAAGGTCACAATTTCTAATAATAGAATAATTCGTTTCAAGTACGTGTTGCAATTTTCTTATCATAGAAATAGCAAAAAAAAAAATTACAATTTAAATTTAATATATTGTGGTTCAAGAGTTAGATAAGGAGCTACTCATCATTGCAGCGATATCTTTTTAAATTCTTTATATTAACTTCGATTACGTTTGTCGATGGGAGGCAAATCTGCGGACGCCTAATAAACTCCCTTGCCGTCATCCAATCAGGCTGAAACTTGACAGATAGGTTCGATGTCGATGACAATGCATTTTATCAAATCTTGGGGTTGGTACTGTCACTAAAAGGTCACCAACTTTCCAATCGCGTTAAAATAGCAAGATTGAACCGACCATTGTTGAAACTAAAGCGTTTGAGCTTTTTTTTTGCGGTCGCTGGGGATCAATCGTGTAACCTTTCATTTCCCAGCCAGACACTCTATCCACTAGACAAAAGAGACCTCTGGTGTCTAGGAGTTGTATCGGATATTTGTACACGAGACCACCATATATAGCCTCTTCCCAGTGAGTCGCGAAGTGATGAACGGTTTAGATGAATGCTTGTGCTTGCGGCAGTGAGTCGCCGGAGGTTGCTTTGCTGTTTGGCAGTGAATTGCCAAAGATGCCGAGATGATAGTGTGGAAATCGTGCAGTATTTTCAGATGGTGCCGATAGCTGGCAGCATGATTCAGTTGTCTGATAGTCACTAATAAAGCGTATGACCTTTTTTCGCTGTCGCTATGAATTGATCGTGAGACCTTTGGTTTCCCAGCCAGATACTATAGCCACTAGAAAAAAGAGATCTTTGGTGTCTAGGAGTTGTATCGGTTATTTGTACACGAGACCATCACATATAAAGCCCCTTCTCAGTGAGTAGCGAAGTGATGAACTGTTTAGTTGCTTGTGCTTGCGGCAGTGAGTCGCCGGAGGTTGCTTTGCTGTTAGGCAGTGAATTGCCAAAGATGCCGAGATGATAGTGTGGAAATCGTGCAGTATTTTCAGATGGTGCCGATAGCTGGCAGCATGTTTCAGTTGTCCGATAGTCACCAATAAAGCGTATGACCTTTTTTGCGGTCGTTAGGAATCGATTGTGAGACCTTTGGTTTCCCAGCCAGATACTATAGCCACTAGACAAAAGAGATCTCTGGTGTCTAGGAGTTGTATCGGATATTTGTACACGAGACCACCATATATAGCCTCTTCACAGTGAGTCGCGAAGTGATGAACGGTTTAGATGAATGCTTGTGCTTGCGGCAGTGAGTCGCCGGAGGTTGCTTTGCTGTTTGGCACTGAATTGCCAAAGATGCCGAGATGATAGTGTGGAAATCGTGCAGTATTTTCAGATGGTGCCGATAGCTGGCAGCATGATTCAGTTGTCTGATAGTCACCAATAAAGCGTATGACCTTTTTTCGCTGTCGTTAGGAATCGATTGTGAGACCTTTGGTTTCCCAGCCAGATACTATAGCCACTAGACAAAAGAGATCTCTGGTGTCTAGGAGTTGTATCGGATATTTGTACACGAGACCACCATATATAGCCTCTTCACAGTGAGTCGCGAAGTGATGAACGGTTTAGATGAATGCTTGTGCTTGCGGCAGTGAGTCGCCGGAGGTTGCTTTGCTGTTTGGCACTGAATTGCCAAAGATGCCGAGATGATAGTGTGGAAATCGTGCAGTATTTTCAGATGGTGCCGATAGCTGGCAGCATGATTCAGTTGTCCGATAGTCACCAATAAAGCGTATGACCTTTTTTCGCTGTCGTTAGGAATCGATTGTGAGACCTTTGGTTTCCCAGCCAGATACTATAGCCACTAGACAAAAGAGATCTCTGGTGTCTAGGAGTTGTATCGGATATTTGTACACGAGACCACCATATATAGCCTCTTCACAGTGAGTCGCGAAGTGATGAACGGTTTAGATGAATGCTTGTGCTTGCGGCAGTGAGTCGCCGGAGGTTGCTTTGCTGTTTGGCACTGAATTGCCAAAGATGCCGAGATGATAGTGTGGAAATCGTGCAGTATTTTCAGATGGTGCCGATAGCTGGCAGCATGATTCAGTTGTCCGATAGTCACCAATAAAGCGTATGACCTTTTTTGCGGTCGTTAGGAATCGATTGTGAGACCTTTGGTTTCCCAGCCAGATACTATAGCCACTAGACAAAAGAGATCTCTGGTGTCTAGGAGTTGTATCGGATATTTGTACACGAGACCACCATATATAGCCTCTTCACAGTGAGTCGCGAAGTGATGAACGGTTTAGATGAATGCTTGTGCTTGCGGCAGTGAGTCGCCGGAGGTTGCTTTGCTGTTTGGCACTGAATTGCCAAAGATGCCGAGATGATAGTGTGGAAATCGTGCAGTATTTTCAGATGGTGCCGATAGCTGGCAGCATGTTTCAGTTGTCCGATAGTCACCAATAAAGCGTATGACCTTTTTTGCGGTCGTTAGGAATCGATTGTGAGACCTTTGGTTTCCCAGCCAGATACTATAGCCACTAGACAAAAGAGATCTCTGGTGTCTAGGAGTTGTATCGGATATTTGTACACGAGACCACCATATATAGCCTCTTCACAGTGAGTCGCGAAGTGATGAACGGTTTAGATGAATGCTTGTGCTTGCGGCAGTGAGTCGCCGGAGGTTGCTTTGCTGTTTGGCACTGAATTGCCAAAGATGCCGAGATGATAGTGTGGAAATCGTGCAGTATTTTCAGATGGTGCCGATAGCTGGCAGCATGATTCAGTTGTCTGATAGTCACCAATAAAGCGTATGACCTTTTTTCGCTGTCGTTAGGAATCGATTGTGAGACCTTTGGTTTCCCAGCCAGATACTATAGCCACTAGACAAAAGAGATCTCTGGTGTCTAGGAGTTGTATCGGATATTTGTACACGAGACCACCATATATAGCCTCTTCACAGTGAGTCGCGAAGTGATGAACGGTTTAGATGAATGCTTGTGCTTGCGGCAGTGAGTCGCCGGAGGTTGCTTTGCTGTTTGGCACTGAATTGCCAAAGATGCCGAGATGATAGTGTGGAAATCGTGCAGTATTTTCAGATGGTGCCGATAGCTGGCAGCATGATTCAGTTGTCCGATAGTCACCAATAAAGCGTATGACCTTTTTTGCGGTCGTTAGGAATCGATTGTGAGACCTTTGGTTTCCCAGCCAGATACTATAGCCACTAGACAAAAGAGATCTCTGGTGTCTAGGAGTTGTATCGGATATTTGTACACGAGACCACCATATATAGCCTCTTCACAGTGAGTCGCGAAGTGATGAACGGTTTAGATGAATGCTTGTGCTTGCGGCAGTGAGTCGCCGGAGGTTGCTTTGCTGTTTGGCACTGAATTGCCAAAGATGCCGAGATGATAGTGTGGAAATCGTGCAGTATTTTCAGATGGTGCCGATAGCTGGCAGCATGATTCAGTTGTCTGATAGTCACCAATAAAGCGTATGACCTTTTTTCGCTGTCGTTAGGAATCGATTGTGAGACCTTTGGTTTCCCAGCCAGATACTATAGCCACTAGACAAAAGAGATCTTTGGTGTCTAAGAGTTGTATCGGTTATTTGTACACGAGACCATCACATATAGCCCCTTCTCAGTGATTCGCGAAGTGATGAACTGTTTAGTTGCTTGTGCTTGCGGCAGTGAGTCGCCGGAGGTTGCTTTGCTGTTTGGCAGTGAATTGTCAAAAATGCCGAGATGATAGTGTGGAAATCGTGCAGTATTTTCAGATGGTGCCGATAGCTGGCAGCATGATTCAGTTGTCTGATAGTCACTAATAAAGCGTATGACCTTTTTTCGCGGTCGCTATGAATTGATCGTGAGACCTTTGGTTTGCCAGCCAGATACTATAGCCACTAGACAAAAGAGATCTTTGGTGTCTAGGAGTTGTATCGGTTATTTGTACACGAGACCATCACATATAGCCCCTTCTCAGTGAGTCGCGAAGTGATGAACTGTTTAGTTGCTTGTGCTTGCGGCAGTGAGTCGCCGGAGGTTGCTTTGCTGTTTGGCAGTGAATTGCCAAAGATGCCGAGATGATAGTGTGGAAATCGTGCAGTATTTTCAGATGGTGCCGATAGCTGGCAGCATGATTCAGTTGTCCGATAGTCACCAATAAAGCGTATGACCTTTTTTGCGGTCGTTAGGAATCGATTGTGAGACCTTTGGTTTCCCAGCCAGATACTATAGCCACTAGACAAAAGAGATCTCTGGTGTCTAGGAATTGTATCTGTTATTTGTACACGAGACCGCCAAAAAATCTTTTCCTGCTGTCAAATTTTTTCTTAATAATTTAAATAAAATTACTTTAATCGGATTAAATAAGTGATATTTGAATGTGAGAGGATAAATTCACGTTCATTTTTAGTTAATAAATTTTGAAACATAGTTTGTCGCACATTTACTGAGAAATGTATATAATATCGACGCTGTGTTAACGAAAATAAAAATTGACAATGCATGTAAAGGATTTTTTAAAAACTCGGTTTTTATGGATTATATTATTAGTTGTCAGCTTAAAGAGATAAATACTTTTCAGGAGATCTTTCAAAGGAAATCTTTCTTTCATTTGAACCTCACATTTACGCTTTCGTACAGGATATAGAAGAAAATCCATGAAAATACAACAGAAAGCTGACAATTAACTCTCATTACAGTTGATAACAAAACTTTCACTACCTGCTATCTTAAGCTCAGCCGTGCCCTGTGCCGAGTCAGCGTCATTGTACACGAAGCACTGGTACATTCCCGCGTCATCCCTCCGAACTGAAGTGATGTGAAGCGTGTCACGTGACAGCAGCCGCACTCGGCCGGACGAGGAAGCAAGCGGCCGCTTGTCCTTTTTCCAAGTCACGGTGTGAACAGGGTAACCGGTGACATTGCAGTTGAAGGTGGCCTCATGGCCAATGCTGAGAACTTGGTGAGGTGGCCATATGTTTACCGTGAGAGGAGCTAAAACAGAAGCATGATTGATTGTTATATTTTAGTTTGGATATAATATTTTCCTTTTTGGTCCGTCGAGCGGGAGAGGGACTACATTTCAAGAAAATATTAAAATATTTGTTTTTAGTTACTAGTGCAACTCAAGTTAATTGGTTTCTAAAGGGAAAACATCTCTTTTAGACTGAGAGGAGACTGCAATTTTTGGACCCCATCGAACATCATTCTGATTTGTTTTATAGAAATTAGAGAAAAGTGAGTAGATTACGAATCCACTGGTCTGCCGTGGCAAAAATGGCCGAAACCTGTCAAAAATCGACTTTTAATAAGGTGAACTAAATCCAATTGCCAAATGAGCCATAACTTGCCAAATAATGAGCAATTTTTTTTATTTGGTAACCCTCACTTTTTAATTTTCAATTAAGAAGGTTGCAGAAGACTCAGATATCTGGCGACGGTCTACTTGCATCTATTAATAGGGAGCCAAGTTCGCAAAAAATATTACGTCACTTATGATGTAACTGATGTAGCCGATTTGGCTTACTTTTTAAAGATACACATTTTCCAAGCCAGAGATCAAAAATTGTTTGCGCTTTTTCTCATTGAAAATCAAAATGCAGGGTTGCCAGACGAAAAAGTTTGTTCTCTTTTTGGCAAGTTATGACATATTTGGCAATCGGATTTTAGTTTTTACTCATTCCAAGGCGATTTTTTATCAGTTTCGGCCATTTTTGCAACGGCAGACCAGTGGATTCCTAATCTACTCACTTTTCTCCAATCTCTATAAACAATTCAGAATGATGTTCGATGAGGTCCAAACATTGCAGTCGCCTTTCGGACTATTTTTAATCTCTTGAATGTTTCACAATAGAGAATGCTAATACGTGTAGCAAAAGTTAGATTGATCCGTTACTTACGCCTTATCCCATCGACCGTGTTGACCCTAAAAAGTTTAAACCACCTGCATTCCTCGGTAGTCCACTTTGGGCTCGGACAAGCACACATAAAGGTGTGAGAAACCAGGGAAAAAATACTTAGGGTAAAAATTTACCCGTTTCTATTTAAAATGTGTGTGTGTTTTTTTACATTTTTAGCATTTTCTTCCTTAACTGTGAAAAGATGACAGATAAAATAATATTTTTGGTCTGTCCGTTTGAAAAATAAAAAATTGGAAAATACAAAACCTGTTTAAGCGATTTGAATACTGCTGAAGGAAATTTGGTCTATTACTGACCAACCTAAAATGTATGCTTTTCATCTAAGAACATAGAGAATATGGATAGTTAAAAATAATTTTTCCTAAATCAAAATAATCATCTATATATTTAATAGGCAATACGTTTTTTGGGGTTAGTCCGTCCGCCTAAACTTCTTAACCAATTTCAATGATCAAGGTTTCATTTTAAAGGAAATAAGCTGTAGATTTGACAAAACGTGCCAAAATAATTTATTAACACTTTATTAATTAGTTAAATTTCAATATTTTTCATCATTAAGCTACTACAAAGCCTCAATGATTTTGAATATATGAATGGCAACATCCTTACATATGTAAACAACAAATCCGTTGCTAATTTTAAAGCTCTTTTTAAACTCTTCGTTTCAAAATTGATTTTTTCTGTTTTTCTGAAGCATTTTTGTATTAGAGTAATTATTATTTTGAAGTATTTCTATCCAGAAAATGCCTCGCGTTGGACGTCGTTCTCTAACGGGGCGACTTATCAGAATAAATAAAAGATATTGGGACTTCAATGTAAGGGGATAGCTAATGAAGTTTTAAGTCAGAATGTTGGTGGATAGTATATTTAACTTTCTATTATAAAACTGCAATTTGGGTGTTTTCTCTATTAGGCCTTACATTAAATTTATAAAAATTTGGTTACATTTTTTATGGCTGGCAAACCTATTCGAGCGCAGCAAGATGTTTTAACCACAAATTCGAGCGGCAAAGCCGCTCAATCCGAGCGCATCGAGGCGTTTGGGGGTTGGCGAGCGTTAGCGAGCAGGGGGCGAAGCCCCCTAGTTATTTTTAAATTTGAAATGTTCTTTAACTATGATGTGTTAGTTATATCAAATAATGAATAATGAAAGTGACAACAGTGGTGGATGGAATTGTCTTGAGGCAGAAAAATTACTATTATTATTATTACTTTTTTTTTTTGTAAGATTTTGAGGAATTAGAAATAAATATTTTTTTTTTTTTTTATCATTTCATATATATAATAAATAATTCTGATTTGCACAGCATTAGAAAAAAAAATTGAATTTTTAATAAATATTTGATGGTATGTTAAATTGGAGTATTTGTTACATTCATAATTTTTCAACGGGCTTCTTGGGCGCCTCACAATTTTTTTAGTTTTATTACTTCTGTTGAATCGATTCAAGCTATCATATTCATCAGTATTCGAAGTGCCGAATAGCAATCAAAAGCTTTTCTTTTAGATAATAGATTACTTTTATATGGTATGCTGGATGTAAGCCAGAAAGTAGCGAATTGCAACTTAGTAGAAATCGGTTCAGTACGTAAAAAAAAATAAAAAAAAATCAGAACAATTTCTATATCTTGTATTCTAATTAATGAAATAACAAAAGTAAAGTACCGTTGTAAATCGTGGAAGGTCTTTATTAATTGTACAGAATTTTTTTTATCATGAGGGGTCATCTACATATTAAAATTATACCAAACTTTAAAAACTTCAATGGCAACCCCATAATATTATACCATATTTAGATTTAGAATCCAAAAAAACGTCTGAATACCGAATTTCATAATTTTACAATTAGCGGTTAGTAATTTAAATGATGTCAAAAAAATCATAAATTGATGCTAAAAAGAAAATTTGTTTTTTAGCCATACATTCTTAAATAGTTCATATATTTTCGATATTTTTGTTTCAAAGGATAGTTCATAAAAAGCCAAACTTTAACAACATTCAACTTTTGTAATAAACAGTTTTTAGTAATTAATTATTAATAATTAGTTATTAATAATAAACCAAGATTTGAATTTTTTTTTAAATAGAAACATGTATTATTTTTTGCTTCCAGTAGAATTACCATGCTCGAAAACTCCTCCAGAATTTTTTTCATTCCATTTTGACTTTTGGTTCTCAGTATTTTAGCGAAAATGTAAAAAAAAAAAAAAAAAAAAAAAAAAAAAAAAAAAAAAACCAGCCCACTTTAAGGGACCTTGTAATAGATTACATCTTGCAGCACGCAAAACGTTTGCTTCTTCCCTGTTTAAAGAAATTCGCCCTCAAGATCAGCCACCGCTCGTAAGTGACGTGTTTTTCAACATAAATAATGAACAGAAATTTGGTATCTAGGGATCAAATGAAAACATAAAAAATAGGGCTTCGTATTGAAAATATTAAAGATAGAGTTAAATTTACTTAGTATACAGTCCCTTAAGAAAATATATTTTTGCACCAAACATATAGAAAATAGTAAACGAAATATTTTGGTGCAAAACGCATGATTTTACGAAAATTCGAACAGAAGATATAGCCTTTTTTTTTTTTTTTTTTTTTTTTTTGCGTACCGTACAAAATGTCCACATGAATCTCTAGAAAATTTCCTAGCAAAATCAATTTTATGTGGATATTCTATATTCGGATATTTTTATTGCGGCTTTCAGTTGCCTTTTCTGACAGCTAATTTATATGGAGTAGTAAAGAATGACAAGGGAATGAATCTTGTGAACTGCATAAATCGTCCGTTTCAAGTTTCACAGTAATACAAAAGAGACTAGTAACCACTGAAGTTTTTACAAGATTGGAAAAAAAAAAAAAATCGACGGGATGTGTTACGATCATTTGTGTTCTCCAATAACATTAAGCAAAACTTGAAAAAATGAAACAAAAGTAATTTGTTAAAATGTAGGATTAATTCGATTTTGGTGCAGTATATTACACCAATAATCAAAATAAATATTTTTCTTAAATTATGCTAAATTACTTATTAATACGAGCTAAAACTGGCTAACTTTAACCCTATAGTGTAGTATATATGCTACACAACTTATCGAGTGAAATCTTAAAAAAAAAAAAAAAAAAAAAAAAATTGTCTTTAGCTCTTGATGTTGCAAATATTCTACAAGCGGTTTTAATAAATTATTTAATTAAATAGGTATTATAGTATTCGTTGTATATTTTTTCAGCAGCCTAGAGTAAAAAAAAAAGCCTTACAAAAATATTTCATTAAAAAAAAAATCGTGCACTAGTGGCTTAGCAATTGGAAATAACACAAGTACTTGTACTTGACACTTGAATAAATAAAAATATTAAAGTTCAATATAGTGAAGTAAGCCACATTTCTAAGTAAACTAAACAATTTTAACAAGCAAACACTTATTAATAAAGTCTTCACTTTATTCACTTATTATGCTTTTTAAAATTTAGCAACTGCAAAAAAATCTCAAATAAAAGAAAAACCAAATATAGCCGAATTTGCGTATCAATTAGGAGAAAACTCGATAAGTATTTGAATCACGTTACCTATGACAATGAGTGCGCTCTCTATCCTCCTCTCTCCAATGCTGTTTCTGGCTATGCACTGGTACTTCCCTCCGTCCTCCCTACGCACCCTCCTGATGTTCAGAGTGCCCTGGTCCACCCACACGCGACTGTCCTCCTCAGTCACCTTCAGTACTCCAGATTCGTCCTCCTTCATCCACCTAAAACAGAAGTCGGCTTGTGAATTCAGCCATGTTGCCGAGAGAGAACTTAAAGAGTGGATTAACCTATTAGACTCGAGACCTTTTTCGCGTGAAGAGATCAGCAACTCGAGACGTTTTTGATTCGGTTCGCGGTTACGGATTTGTTTCATAGAAACTAAACACAGTCATTGGCCTTGCGTCGAATTTTTGCATCACACCTAGTGGTCCTCTCGAGTTGCGGCATCCAATCACGTGGCGCCTGAGAGGCGTTAAAATAGGGTGGTATTTTTTTTCTCCACATTGTAAGAGGAAGTCATAGTAAGTATGATTTCCTATACTCGAGATGTTGCAAATTACTAGCCCAGTTCATTTAGAAACTACTTTGTATTAGTCCGAGAGGCGACTGAAATTTTTGGATCCCATCGAACATCATTCTGAGTTTTTTATAGAAATTTTAGAAAAGTGAGTAGATCACGAATTCACTGGTCTATCGAGGCAAAAATGGCCGAAACTGATCAAAAATCGCCTTGGAATCAATTGAACTAAAATCCGATTGCCAAATATGTCATAACTTGCCAAAAAGAGAACAAACTTTTTCGTCTGGCAACCCTGCATTTCGATTTTCAATGAGAAAAATCGCAAGCGATTTTTGATCTCTGGCTTGGAAAATGTGTATCGTTTAAAAGTAAGCCAAATTGGCGACATCAGTTACATCATCCGTGACGTAATGTTTATTGCCAACTTGGCTCACTTTTAATAGATGCCAGGGGTCTATGCAGAAGGAAATTTGGGTCCTTATAAGGACCCTTCACAAAATTCCATGTTCAAAAAACGGACCCTTCACAAAATTCCATAATCAACAAAAGGACCCTTCATAAAATTCCAAGTCAAAAATATGAAACCTTCATGATATTTCCAGTTTGAAAACGGACCAATTACAAAATTACAAAGTTTGTTTTATGCCAAAAGGAGAAAACGGCTCACTTGCCCACCTGTTGGTTTTAGGAAGTGACGTCATGGATGCCAAACCATATGCTCAAAATATTTAAAATTGGAAATTTTTCACAAAATTGATATTTTTTCATAAAAATAGGACCCTGTAAAAAAAAACCTGGATAGACCCCTGGATGCAAGTAGACCGTCGCCAGATATTTGAATCGTCTGCCACTGTTAGGGAAAACAATTCAATATATATCTGAAAACGTAATTATCCGCGCTTTATCAGAAGCTACAAAACATATCCTAACATTTAGAAAACTAAACTAAAAAGAATGTCTACCAGACATAAGCAGGTTCATATCTAAACAAATTACACTACACAACTTCTTTCACCAAGTCCTGGTTTCGAGTAATTCGAAAAAAGAGACATAATAAACTTACTTTCGTAGTTTAATCCATGTCAAAATCTCTGCAGAAATCGTGTAGAGTGTGCACTAATAAAGAGGCTGAATTCTTATATTCACAATTATATTTCAGCACAAAACACACCTTTACAGAGCACAAACTAAAGAACAGGAACCACAAAAACATGAACACATAGCAAATATCACAACTAAAAAAAATCCCTTACAAACCATCGCTGTAGGCTTTTTATACCTTTTCAAACATTCTAGAAAGAGCCTATATTATCTAGAAATTACAAGAAAAATCAACAATTTTCTTTCAAACAAAAACCATACATTGGCGTAGTTAAAAAGTATTAAATTGATACAAAATAAACAAGAAATAATTCTATTATTTAACTCATTAATTACAATTTTTTTAAAACTAATTAAAAATAATTAAATGCATTTAAATTTTATAACCTTCAGAAATATACAAGTGCTGCCATCTATTGAACTATTAAGGAATTTCACAACAGCCACCTTCTTAATTGATAATTAAAGAGTGAGGGTTACCGAATTAAAAAAAAAAAAAAATGCTCATTATTTGGAAAGTTATGGCTCATTCGGCAATTGCATTTAGTTCAACTTATTAAAAGTCAATTTTTGACCAGTTTCGGCCATTTTATCGACGGCAGACCAGTGAATTCTTAATTAACTCACTTTTTCCTAATTTCTATAAAAAATTCAGAATGATGTTCGATGGGGTCCAAAAATTGCAGTCGCCTCTCAGTCTATATAAAACCTTATAATTTGGTGAGTAGGTCAGAAAATGATCACTTAAGGAAATGACATGATTTAAAAACTCGAAAATAGCCATCTAATATGTTTTATTTGATATTTTTAACTCAATACATATGCAGTGGCTCCACCTGGTTTTGTCTTTTGCTATTTTAATTTTCATTTATAATAGACATTATATGAAAACAATTTATGTCATTTCATTAAGTGATATTTTTCTTACCTACTCAACAAATTTCAAGATTTTATAGAAAGTAGTTTCTAAATGCATTGAGCTAGAAGATTGTAACATAGCGAGTATAGGAAATGATTCTTATTAGGAAATCCTCTAGACGTTTAGATAACTAAACAACCATCCAATAGACTACTCAACCCTTTCAGTTTTACGAATTCGAGACGTTCCAATTGCACTTTTAACATCAGGCAAGAGGCCAAACGATAATGTTTACCACTTTTCTATTTTTTTAATTGAAATGTTATAATGCTTCTTCAAAGATACACTAATTTGCTTCAAATAAATAAAGGACATATAAAAATGAACCTGTTTTTAATTCGTAGTCTTATGGGTCGAATGGCCAGTTAACACTGATTTAAGTTAGTTATAGAAATTATGCTGTTTATTCTTATTCCACATCATCGATTTTTCAATAATATCGTGTTCGGTTTAGAAACGACTTCCATACAGTAGCGAAATTCCGATTTCTGCTTTAACGCTAAATGGATAGATTTTTTTTTTTTTTTTTTTTTTTTTTTTTAACTTTCAATTATCCATATGTAATACATAGGGTAATGAAAGTATAGCATTCGGTCAAACAAAAAATTTCGATATTTTTGCTTTTCTCCACGGTTTGGATCATCCTGATTCAAAAAAGTGATCTAGAAAAAATGTCTGTGTGTGTAGTTGTGCGTCTATGGTCAGCATAACTCCAGAACAAATTGACCTACGATATACAAATATGTTAGTGGTGGCCAGGGGACCTACCATTAGGGTTTTCGTCAAAATCGTGCATGCGCATAAGGTAGCTGCCATTAAAAAAGTCATGTTTTTCAATGATTGCTAAAAAACATTTCTAACGATTTTGATAAAAATTGCTGTGGTAATGCCTCTTAAGGTGTTCGAAACATCCCCACCTCCGAAATTCCCTTAAAAATGTTTTAGTGGAGTAAGAAGTTGAAAAATAAATGCCTTCAGCACAAAGTTCTCTTTCCTTGAGCATACCTCATTAACGATCGTTTTTTCTTCTCCCCCTCAGTTTCACTTATAATAAAAGATAATATAAGGATTATAGAAAAGTATATCGCAAAAGCGCCATTTTGGCGAAGTTTTATTATTATTATTATTTAGACCCATACAAGAATAATTGCAAAAAATATCGCCAAACTGGCCATTTATTCTAAATGAAGGATATAAACATACAAACAGTAAATGAAACAAATACACGTCAGTATTATAGTGTAATTGAAAGTTGTGCGATGTTCCACACAACTAGTTTTATATACAATTGATACTTACTTAAATTAAGCTCAGATTGAGTTTTCATATTGTTTGACAGCTACGAAATAAGTCATCGATTATCATAGACTAACTTTTTGTTACCGGCAAAGCTTGATAAAATACATTGTGACCGACTACGAGTTTATTTGCCAAATTTCTCCTGGAATGGATGAGCAAGTAAGTTAATTAGTGCTATAAAGCGATAATAGTAACGTGTGTAAAAACGACATTTTAGTGACAGCTCCAAAACTAGATAGAAAGTATTGTCATCGACATCGAATCTATCTACCAAGTTTCAGATCGATTTGGATGATGGCAAGTGCGTTAACTAGCTATCCGCAGGTTTGTCCGCCACAAATTAACGCATACACAACCGAAATTGAAGTTAATAATATAAAGGACTAGCTGAATACCCGTGCTGCGCTACGAAATTTTACCATTAGCATTTTAGCGATCAAAAGACATTCATGTATTCTACACTTCAGACGTTTGCTCCCTTTTCGATCCCGACAAATTGATTTATCAAAATAGGAACTTTCCTTTGTTGACATTTTAAACGAAATTTATAATTGTGAATAGTAAACTGGAATAGTTTATTGTGTTTATGTTTGCTCTTAGTTCTAAATTTCAAAGTAGTAGCTGTATTGAAATTAAGTTAATTAGACATTAAGTTAATCCTCGTATAGTTTCAATGTTGCGTCGTCTTTTCATCCCTTAAAAATTCGTTAATCGATATTGGAATGACTTATTTTTTTAACATTTGCAAAAAAATATCAGAAAAATGACTACATTGGAAGAGGAACATTCGGATATCCCTCGTTTGGAACATTTAACCCCATTTCGACCACTTAAAGTGTGTTAATCGAGATCGGAATAGTTTACTTTTTCTATTTTTACCATTGTTGATATTTGTGCCGATTTTCAGAGTTGTGACTATGTGGGAAGTAGGATTTTCGAATGTCCCCCGTTTGGAACGTTTGACCCCTTTTCGACCCCTTAAAGTGTGTTAATCGAGATCGGAATAGTTTACTTTTTCTATTTTTACCATTCTTGATATTTGTGCCGATTTTCAGAGTTGTGACTATGTGGGAAGTAGGATTTTCGAATGTCCCCCGTTTGGAACGTTTAACCCCTTTTCGACCCCTTAAAGTGGGTTAATCGAGATCGGAATAGTGTACTTTTTCTATTTTTACCATTGTTGATATTTGTGCCGATTTTCAGAGTTGTGACTCTGTGGGAAGTAGGATTTTCGAATGTCCCCCGTTTGGAACGTTTAACCCCTTTTCGACCCCTTAAAGTGTGTTAATCGAGATCGGAATAGTTTACTTTTTCTATTTTTACCATTGTTGATATTTGTGCCGATTTTCAGAGTTGTGACTATGTGGGAAGTAGGATTTTCGAATGTCCCCCGTTTGGAACGTTTGACCCCTTTTCGACCCCTTAAAGTGTGTTAATCGAGATCGGAATAGTTTTCTTTTCCTATTTTTACCATTGTTGATATTTGTGCCGATTTTCAGAGTTGTGACTATGTGGGAAGTAGGATTTTCGAATGTCCCCCGTTTGGAACGTTTGACCCCTTTTCGACCCCTTAAAGTGTGTTAATCGAGATCGGAATAGTTTACTTTTTCTATTTTTACCATTGTTGATATTTGTGCCGATTTTCAGAGTTGTGACTATGTGGGAAGTAGGATTTTCGAATGTCCCCCCGTTTGGAACGTTTGACCCCTTTTCGACCCCTTAAAGTGTGTTAATCGAGATCGGAATAATTTTCTTTTCCTATTTTTATCATTGTTGATATTTGTGCCGATTTTCAGAGTTGTGACTATGTGGGAAGTAGGATTTTCGAATGTCCCCCGTTTGGAACGTTTGACCCCTTTTCGACCCCTTAAAGTGTGTTAATCGAGATCGGAATAGTTTACTTTTTCTATTTTTACCATTGTTGATATTTGTGCCGATTTTCAGAGTTGTGACTATGTGGGAAGTGGGAGAATTAGTGATGAGTGAGTCAGTGAGTGAGTCAGTGAGTGAGTGAGTGAGTGAGGGCTTTGCCTTATATATATAGAGATTTAAAAGCGTATCGTTTGATAAGAACGGAAACTTAGTTTTTAAATATTGTTGCCAAATACATATAAAATTTAAGAAAATTTAAATGGACGAAATTAAAATAAATTTTGATGATACGGTTCGGCATCAGTCATACTGCTCGTTTCGAAACTGGTCCGGAAAGGTAATATATTTAAAGTAAAAATACAGCCACGTTGACTGTATTTAAAAGTCTTCCAACGTCTTTGACTGAAAACTTTGACCTTGGCCAAAACTAGAAGTCTTCGAGACCAAGTAAAGGGCAGGTGTATTCTTCAAAATCTAGTCTCGTAGTCCAACAATAAAGGGATTAACATTAACAACAACGTTCACTGCTAGATGAGTTGAAACGGGATATGATCTGTTGTTTAGAGAACAATTCGATAATTTTTGGTACGCCGAGCCGGAGTCAAATCAGCTGCATTTATTTACAAACTATCACTTAAGAGCACCTTCTACCAATTGAGGTAATGATAGAGGACTGGTTAGTGAAATAAAAATCGATTATTGAAAACCCAAAATTGATATTAAGGTTTAAATAAGAGCCCTAACTCAAAATATTAAGACTAATGTTTTTAAAACCCATGCATGAAAAAAGAAGTTAAATACTTTAATCACACAACACTCGAATGAAACTTTGCACAATAGTGACACGTCTCAAATATTCCTTATTTTGAGTAAAATTGTGTACTGAATCTCAGACTGCATGTATTGTGAAGGTAGTTGAACGGTACAAGATTGTTTACAAGTTGAATTCAAGTTGGAACTGATAGGCAACTGCAATTGTTGGACCCCATCGAACATCATTCTGAATTTTTTATAGAAATTAGAGAAAAGTGAGTAGATTATGAATCCACTGGTCTGCCGTGGCAAAAATGGCCGTAACTGGTCAAAAATAGACTTTTAATGAGTTGAATTAAATCCAATTGCCAAATGCGCCATAACTTGCCAAATAATGAGCATTTTTTTTTTATTTGGTAACCCTCACTCTTTAATTTTCAATTAAGAAGGTTGCAGACGATTGAGATATCTGGCGACGGTTTACTTGCATCCATTAAAAGGGAGCCAAGTTGGCAATACACATTAAGTCACTGATGACGTAACTAATATCGCCAATTCGGCTTACTTTTAAAAGATACAAGTTTTCCGAGCCAGAGATCAAAATCGTTTGCGCTTTTTCTCATTGAAAATCAAATGCAGTGGGTTACCAGACGAAAAAGTGTGTTCTCATTTTGGCAAGTTATGACATATTTGGCAATTGGATTTTAGTTCAGCTCATTCCAAGTCGATTTTTGATCAGTTTCGGCCATTTTTGCCACGGCAGACCAGTGGATTAATAATCTACTAACTTTTCTCTAATTTCTATAAAAGGTTCAGAATGATGTTCGATGGGGTCCAAAAATTGCAGTCGCCTCTCGGACTATGACATTGCCGTTCTTTCAACATTCAAGTCCTTGTAGTTCACACTGTTACTCAAAAATAAGTTGTAGTACTTTTATAGCAAGGGTGCTATATAGCAAACAATGGCTTTCGCAGCTGAAACAAAATTTCAAAGTTATAGATTCGTCAACAGCATTCATTTTTACTTTCAATCACCCATATGTACACATAGTGTAATGAAAGTATAGCATTCAGTAAAAAAAAAAAAAAAAAAAATGATTTTTTTTTTTTTTTTTTTTTTTTTTGCATTTTTCCACGTTTTGGAACATCCTGATTTCAAAAGAGTGATATAGAAAAAATGTTTGTGTGTCTGTGGTCAGCAAAACTCCCGAAAAAATTTGCCTACGATGTTCAAGTTTGGTATGCGGGCTGCTGGTGGCCATCTGACCTACCATTAAGGTTTTCGTCAAAATCACCTCGCATAAGGTAGCTGCCATTGAAAAAATCATGTTTTTCAAGGATTGCTAAAAAACGACTCTAACGATTTTGATCAAAATCGCTGTGGTAATGCCTCTTAAGGTGTTCTAAACAACCCCACCTCCGAAATTTCCGTAAGAAAGTTTAACATCGTAAAAAGTTGAAATACGAATGCCTTCAACACAGAGTTCTCTTTGCTTAAACATAGCTTATAAAAGATCGTTTTTTCTCCTCTCTTCATTTTCACTTATAAGAATGGATATTATAAGAATTATTGAAAAGTATATTGCAAAAAACACCATTTTGGCGAACTTTTTTTTTAAAGCCCCATATAAGATTTATCTCAAAAATATCGCCAAACTGGCCATTTTTTCTAAATGAATGATGAAATATAAATACGGTAAATGACATAAATTGACTTCAGTATTATAGTGTAATTGAAAGTTGTGCGATGTTCCACACCCCTAGTTTAACTATATACATAGTTGTTGAAATTAAATTTTACCTGAAGCCTGCCATAATCAATATGTTTCCATAAACCTTTGAGTAAATACAACTGAGAAAATTCACAAAATTATTACTGAAGTTAATAATTTTATGCATCAGTTCAACATTCCTTCACTAAATGAAATTGCGGCGCTATAAGAACTTTTATGAAAACTTCATCAGGGAAACTATAAATAAAGTTTTGAATGAAAAAGAAAAATAAGTCAATGAATATTTCAATGTTGCCATTGAAGTGTCATTTGGGAAAATTAGAACTATTTTTACAAAATTTCTATTTAGAGAGCATTTCCATATAATCTCTAAGAATTTATAAAGTTTTATGAACTGATGATTGCTTTGTGATCAACACCACGTTTGAATCAACAAGATGTTTTCAAAAGTGGAAATTAATTTGAATAGTCTTAGTATTTCCAAGAATTTTCAATTACAAACTACTATTTCTGGTATTGACATTCCTTTCGTAATAATTTCGAAAATTAATTTCCATTTCCAGACGAATGCTTTAAACCACTCAAAATAATTACCTCAAAGTTACTATTAACTAGGTTTTTTTTCTCTTACGCCAGTAAAAGCGATGTTTATGAAATTTAAATTAACGTCATTGATACGTTACTAATGTGCTAATGGAATTCCATATTATATTTCCTTTCTAAATCAGTCAAGTAAACATTGTTTCTTTGCAAAGGGGTGTAAGTTGCAAACTTATCCATAAATACAGTTCGATTTCAATTATGATTTTTATTCGTGAAACTGCTATAATTTTAGCTTTTGTTTTCACTAACCCACTTGTCATCATCCGATCGTGCTGAAACTTAGCAGACATATTCGATGTCGATGAAAATGCATTCTATCAAGTTTTGGGGGGATATCACTGTCACTGAAAGGGTGCTTTTCCACACGCTTCTGAAATCGCTTCCGAATACTAATAAACCAAGTTGCTAATCTAATCGCGCTGAAATTTGACAGATGGATTCGTTGTCGGTAAGGTTGCATTATATAAAGTTTTGATTACTGTCACTAAAAGGCAGCTTTCACACGCGCTTCTGTGTACTAATCAACCAACTTGCAGTTGTCCAATCGCTCTGAAATTTGACAGATACCTTCGCTTTCGATGAGATTGCATCGTAGCAAGTTTTGGGACTGTCATTGAAAGGTCACTTTTACACACGCTTCTAATATCGCTTCTGAATACTAATACATTAAGGTATACGTATAGGTTTCAACATTTTTTTTTTAATTTTCAATTTAAAAATTAGACATTTGCACCTTGAAAAGTACATCATTTGTTAAACTGTTTCCAATAAGATTTTTTTTTTTTTTAATTTTTTCAAATTTAATAATTAATTGACATTTAATCAACTAATTAGGCTAATTTCGAACGGTAATGACAAAAATTATAATTAACCCACAGATACAATTTTGGTGCTCAATAATGCGGAATGCTCTGCTCTATGTTTTGACCCTATTAACAGAATTTTACAGTGTGCATATATTGTGATATCTTGCTTTAACTGAATCTATTAGAAAAATCGAAGTTTATTTATACAGAATCTTATCTTTAAAATTCAATTAAAAAAATATTTATTTTCAAATCCCTTATTATTTAGGGTCAAAACATTTAACAATGTATGCAGATTAAATAGCAAAAAACAAATTTCAAAAAATATTATTTAAACTGGAGTTATTATTGTTTGAATGAAATGCAAAATAGAAAAAACTACAATCTGCGAATAACTTTTAAAAAAGTATGTTTTATATAAAAAACTGTTATTATTATACTAATTATTATATATTTTCTTTTTAGTATGCTCCTCCATCATAGGGTTTCCTTCTTTTGTGTTGTTTTTATTTTGCTTTTGTTTTTTACGGCTTTACAAATCTTCCCCGATTTTTGAGAGTTTTCCGATTTGAAGCCTATACGTATACCTTAACGTATACGTATAGGCTTCAAATCTTAAAACTCGCAAAAATCGGGGAAGATTTGTAAAGCAGTAAAAAACAAAAGCAAAATAAAAACAACACAAAAGAAGGAAACCCTATGATGGAGGAGCATACTAAAAAGAAAATATATAATAATTAGTATAATAATAACAGTTTTTTATATAAAACATACTTTTTTAAAAGTTATTCGCAGATTGTAGTTTTTTCTATTTTGCATTTCATTCAAACAATAATAACTCCAGTTTAAATAATATTTTTTGAAATTTGTCTTTTGCTATATAATCTGCATATATTTTTTAATGTTTTGACCCTAAATACTAAGTGATTTGTAAATAAATATTTTTTAAAATTTAATTTTAAATATAGGATTCTGTGTAAAAAAATTTGGATTTTTCTAATAGATTCAGTTAAAACAAGATATCACAAAATATACACACTGTAAAATTCTGTTAATAGGGTCAAAACATAGAGCAGGGTATTCCGCATTATTGAACACCAAAATTGTATCTGTGAGTGAATTAGAAATTTTGCCATTACCGTTCGAAATTAGCCTAATTAGTTGATTAAATGTTCATTAATTATTAAAATTGAAGATATTTAAGAAAAAAAAATTATTGGAAACAGTTTAACAAATAATGTACTTTTCAAGGTGCAAAGGTCTAATTTTTAAATTGAAAATTGAAAAAAAAAAAAATGTTGAAACCTATACGTATACCTTAACTTGCCGTCATCACATCTCTTTTGCGCTGTAATTCGATAGATTGATTCTGTGTCCCTACGAATTCATTATATAAAGTTGTGGGAGCTGTCACTGTTATTAATAGGCAAATTTTACACATTCTTCAATGATCGCTTCGGAATACGAATAATTCTGCTCTACCTTCCACCAAAATAAACTAATGCAACCATCCTGGCTGGTTGTATAGAAGATTTGTTGGTGAAAAATTAGAGTAGTTTTTGTACTGAGGTAGTCTCAGCGTCAAAGGGCGAAGGTTGGTTGCTTTCAGATTATCTGGCGCCGTCAGCAACACGAGTGCTATAATGCGCCGAAACATTCGTCATTAGACAAGCCAACATACATATACAAACACCCATGCCAACACGGGACTCGAACTCGCAACCTCGAGGTCTAGAAGCTAGCACGCTAACCACTATACCGTTTTCAAAGGTCGAAGGAGATGTTCCGTAAGGTCTTTCGAAAGGAAACCTCCCTGCATTTGAGTCATTAATGAGTAAAAACTAGCATCTACCATAACCTTATCAATCTTTAAGTTGAGTATTTTATTGTCTCTAAGAATATAATTTAGTTTCCAATTCATTTTAAATGTATTTTTTCCTATATGTGCGCCTTACCTTTGGTAGTGTTCCTCACAGCAAGAAAGAAAAAAAAAGAAAAAAAAAAAAAGAACACTATCTTTCTACTATGTTTAACTAAGCTAGATAAAAATACTAATTTCTACCTGAAATTTTTTAATTAAATAATTATTAACTTATAACCGTTTACTACAAAGTACTTTCTAAATATATAACTCATTAAAAACTATTTAGATGGACCATTCGACAATTCACTAAAAGAAGTTAAAAATTATGTTATGGTTGGATTGATTGAATGGATCTTAAATGAGCAGTTTCTTTTGAGAAAGGAAACATTTCAACTAGAGGTCGAAAATATCGATCAAAATAAATATCGATACTATATATGATTGTATAGAAAAAATATCGATATATCGATACACGATTTTTTTTCTTTTTTTTAATTTGATTTCCAATTTTGCCAGAAACAAAGTTTTTTTGGTTAAATTTTCTACTTTTCATGATTACTTTTTTGTAAGGTGACTACTTTTTCAGCTGAAATGGATCTATTAAAAAAAAAAAAAAAAAAAAAAAAGTTGTAATTTCGCTTAATTGGTGCAGTGATTTTAAGAAAAAATTAGATAATTTTCAATAGCTTTTAAGTGTATGGAAAATATTGAATATTGGTGCCGTTTTAACTGTCTCTCAGCCAAATTCAAACTTTAGTTTTGAAGTTCTTGGAAAGGGAATAAATAAAAACGAAAAAACACCTGGAACTACAAAACGATCATAAAAAAAACTAAAAATGTTTTAAAATATCGATATATCAGTGACTTTCATCGATATTTTTAATATCGATATTTTTTTTAGAAATATCGATAAAAATATCGTCGTATCGATACATCGCCGACCTCTAATTTCAACGGAGTTTATACTGTAAATTTTACCTTTAAAAATTGGGCTCCAAATATGCATCCCTTAAAGGAGAAAACCCAGAAAACTACCACAATTGTACATGCGAACTCACCTGTAGGTAGGCGGTGGGTTCCCCTGCGCCACACACGGCATCTGAGTGAAGGTTCCTTCTTCCGCCCTCACTTGACCTTGACTGAAGGTCACGCGGGGAAGCGTAGAAGCGTGGGACTCTGAAATAGAAAACGAAGTTTTCAAACTTCCGCTTCAAATGTCGTATTTGAGATGGCAAAATACATTTCATATCACACATGAAAATGTTGTGAGATGCTTTTGAAAGAGTCAACTCATTCGAATGAGACCCATTTTCTATCAATCAGAGGAATAGTTCCCACCGCCTTGTCTAGAGCAGTGGCGGCCCGTGATCGAAAATGCCCCCCCCCCCCATCCACACACTTTTCACAATCATTCATGAACGCTAAGTCTTTAATCTTAATGTTCTTTAATACTCAAACTCAAATAAAAGTTTCCTTTCAATTTTTATGAAATGAATAAGATGAGAATAAAGAAAACACTTATTTTTTGAAAACAAAATCAATCCCCCTTTCTGTTAAACTTGCGAATCAGTCAATGATGTCGTCATAAAATGATGTTGTTTAGGTAACACACTCACCCCACCCACGTAGATTCTCATATGCTGAGCCAATCAGCTCATCGAATTCGGCTTAATCCTAGTACACGTTAGCCGACCAAACGGTATAGTGGTTAGCGTGCTAGCTTCTAGACCGCGAGGTTGCGGGTTCCGAGTCCCATGTTAGGCATGGGTGTTTGTAAATGTATGTTGGCTTGTCTAATGACGAATGTTTCGGCGCATTATAGCCCTCGTGTTGCTGACGGCGCCAGATAATCTGAAAACAACCAACCTAGTATACGTTACACAATGAATTTGGCGACATTGGTGATGATGCATATGCTTTTTTTCATGGTATGTTTTATGTATTTGCCATCTTCAGGTTACGATTTCTATGTTTTTGCCTACGCAAATTCTTGGCGACAATCGTAAAAACGCTACTTCAGCGTTGGCAACAGTTTGGCGATAAAAGCATCAAGTCATTTCGGTGGTAGCGATATTTTTCAAAATCGCGCCAAGCGTGTAACGTATACTAGGATTTTACCTCGAATTCTCAAGGGCAGCCAAAGTTAGAAATAATACTTGATCGGCAGCACCGCTATTACATTGCGTAGAGGGAAGGCTTCTATTGCTTTCCATTGATTACCATGGCAACATGGCTGCCCGAAACACGTTTCAGGAACACACGGCTGCTGTGTTCGGAGGAAGATCACTTTGATTGGAAGCGGGTTTTTTCTCGTGTATTATCAGGCAAGAAGATTGCCGTTTTTCAAATTTTGTTTTCACTTACCGTAGAAGTGGATCTTCATTTTAGAAAATTGTAAAATAAATAATTTTAATTTTGAACTAATAAATTTAGATCGATCCCGGCTGTACTGGCTGTAATGCATGAGCCGCCACTGGTCCAGAGTCGACTGTTGCCATGGGAACAAGGCTTGTCCCATTTTCCATGAGGGAAACCAGACGACTTCAACATTAAAAGCTTTGATGCCATTTTTTTCGGCATGGATCACCCCCATTCGTAATCGACGACCCTAGAGCCATCTTCTGATAGATGGTATATTCCAGGGTCAAACTGCAACTGCAGCAGACACGTGTAATACGTCAAATGAAAGGTCCCCGTCGAGCGGCAAGATCCCGAAATAAAACCGACTGTACAAATTTTATAATTGAACTACAAATGCTACATATATATGTTCATTTTAAAGGTTACGGTGTGAACAGTAAGTACACATTAATTTGATGGAAAGTGCATGAAATAAAGACCAGAAGTACGGAATTCAAAGTAATTGTACATGGAAAATTTGTATTTTGGTTTTAAAATGTGACGAATATGATGAATGGGTTATAAAATCATTGTTGTCAAAATTCTCTTCAAATTCACTGATATCGCATACTTTATGTACCAAAATTCACCAATTGGTGAGATGTTTATTAAAAATATCCCGATCTTTTTTACAGTATAATCTAGTTCTTTAAAATGCCGAAAAATAATTTTATTTGGGTACTTTTCTGTTAGACGGGTACCAGTTGTCGCAGTTGTCACCAAGCCTAAATATTTACTGTTTGTTTTAGAGTTGAAATAGTTGGCGTTGGTAGACCATTGAAACATTCCGTACAAGTTGGCGTGATTTGCGAGAAATTTGCAAATCTGGTTTCCGCTGCTGCATTTCAAGCCAAGACGTTTGCGAAACCTTGACGTCACATTCAATTCGAGCCGAATGAGTCGTTTTCTCGCCAACGTCGAACAAGGTAATTTTGATCGCAAATTAAAAAAAAGGAAAGGCGCATTGAGCAGAAATTTTTGTGCTTATGGTCTTTTCAAAACATTTAGAATTGAATAAAAAATTTAAAAAAAAATAAAAAAAAATGCGACAATTGTTCATTTTGTTTTTGTAGATCCACGGTTACACTCGATCACGTTCGTACAAGTTCAATTATGCGGCTACCACAATTATTATTTTTTAAGACAGTCTGGATGGAATCGCCTGTGGAGTGGACATTGCGCGCCACGTAGCGGCTAAAAAGTGCAGAGGCGATTCTCCACTCACTTTATGCTGATAGTACTGCTTACGGTATTTTTTTTTGTGTTGATTTACATTTCCAAATTCAAATGTTTATTTAAACGAATTATTGTGCCAATTTATTAGATAATTGTTTATTGTTGGCTTATTTTTAAATTAAAATAATTTCTTTCACGTAGCTTATATGTTAAAATATGTTTATTATTGAAAATTTTAACGAATTTTTTATCTAAAAAGAAGTCTTATAAGAAAGCAAAATTTAATTTAATCTAACGTTTTGTCTCAATGTAAATTTATCGATTACATGAATCATGGATTAAACCTAAAGTTATTTTCAAAAGAAATAATAATAATAATAATAAAAAAAAAAAAAAAAAAACATTTTCATTTCTAGAAAATCTAGTTCATTCTTGAAACTACTAAAGTTATAATTTTTATACCAATCGACCACTGTTTCAAAAATTGTAGTTGGCATTGGTAAAGTGGAGTGTGCATTCAGCGCCACCTGCCGGTAATGGGTTTTTAAGCGATTGCAGCAGTCGTATAAGTGAACTTGTGCGCACGAGATCGAGTGTAGCCGTGGTAGATCAATGGCAGCATCTGTAATTTTATTAAAAGTGTAGGATTCTACATTTTTAACTTGTGATTTTGAACCGCATATAGAATGAAGAGAAATACTAGTAGTTTAACAATATCTTTAACGGAAATAAATCTAGTTTAAAGTTTAAAAAAAAAAAAATAATAATAATAATCCTAATGCATTGAATTACAAACTGCTGCCTAAAAGCGTCATAATTCATTAAACAATGAACAAATATTTCGCCTGGTCATAAATTAAAAAAAAAAAAAAAAAAAAAAAAAAAAAAAAAACTAGGGGTGTGGAACATCGCACACCTTTCAATTACACTGTATTACTGATGTGGATTTGTGACATTTAACGTTTTTATATTTTCATCATTTGTTTAGAAAAAATGGCCAGTTTGGCGATAATTTTTATATGTGTCTTAGAAAAAAACAAGAAGAAAAAAAAAAAAAACCTGCGCCAAAATGGTGTTTCTGGCGATATACTTTTCGAAAATTCCTATATTATCTTTTATTAAAAGTCAAACTGAGGAGAGGAGAAAAAACAATCATTGATAAGCCTTGTTCAAGCAAAGAGGACTCTGTGTTGAAGGCATTCGTTTTCAACTTTTTACGCTATTAAAGCATTTTTACAGGCATTTCGGATGGGAATGTTTAGAACACTTTAAGAGGCATTAGCACAAAGATTTTTATTAAAATCGTTGGAACCGTGTTTTAGCAATCATTGAAAAACTTGATTTTCTTAACTGCAGCTAGCTTATGCGCATGCACGATTTTGACTCTTGGACCATCACCAACCTGCTCACCAAATTTGAAAATCGTAGGTTAATTTGTTTGGGAATTAGGCTGAACACGTAAGCACAGACATACATTTTTTCTAGATCACTTTTTTGAGATCAGTTTGTTCGAAAATGTGGTGAAATGCAAAAAAAAAAAAAAAAAAAAAAAAAAAAAAAAAAAAAAACTATACATGCATTACCCTATGTATTACATATGGGTAATTGAAAGTAAAAATAATGATTGAATTTTAAAACTCATCAAATAAATCTCCTCTCTACCAAACTGACGCTAATTTGAATGCATTAATAAGTTATTCAATTACATCATTTAGTTTCAACATAAATATTTAAAATTCAGATAGAATAACAATGATTTACATTCGCCGAATCTTCCCGATTCAGATTTAAATTAACGACATTTTATACGAACAAATGCATAGCCTCGTCTATATATTTTTTTTTTCAGTTGAGAAATTCACTTAACTATAATCTTCGTGTCTGAAATTGCCATGCGCCAAGTCCTTTAAATCTAATTTTCTTCAAAATCAATATTCTGCTTTACAAGTCCAAATTAGATTTCTAGAATTCCTCCCATTACCTTATCGTATAATGGACCCGAACATTACGCTTATCGTGATTAACAAGTCCGCTGCCAAGTTATTTTCGAGTTAGCTTCAATTTCAAGCACGGAGCTTTCTAAATTGCAGAAAATATACTCTGCAAATTAATCTACATGGTATTCCATTCCAAATACTGGGAGCTCACATTTAAGAGGACTTTTAAACTCACAAGAATTCAAAAATTCGATACCACATGATATTTTTCTAAAAAGTAATAATATAAACCAGAAATATAAAATTTTCAAAAAATTCTTTATTTGCATTGTCAATTTTTATACTCATTAACACAGCACTGATATTACAATAATTTCTATCAGCAAAATGTGCGGCAAACTATGTTTAGAAATTTATTTATTAAAAATGAGCGTGTACTTCATCCAAATATTATTTATTTATTCTGATTGAAGTAGTATTTATTTATTAAAAAGTGTTTGGCAACAGGAAAGAGTTTCAACAATGATCGGTTGAACTCTATTTCAATGCGTTTGAATGACGGCAAGTTGGTTTATTAGTATTCCGTAAAAGCGACATTTTAATGGCAGTAACAGCCCCACAATTTGTTAGAATGCATTGTAATTGAATGCGAATCTATCTGCCAAGTTCCAACCCGATAGGATGACGGCAAGGGGGTTAAATAGGCGTCCGCAGATTTGTCTCCCATCGACACACACACACAAAATCGAAGTTAATATAAAGGATTTAAAAATAAATTCTGTTTACATTTCAATACATATAGTTTGATTAGGTTTTTTCTTTTTTCTTCTTTTTTTCTTTTATTAAGATTAATAATTTAAGGTATTTTAAAACGTTTCCATTGTGGTACATCAGATCTAGGTATCAATCATGCAAAACTTGGTGACGTTTAATGGCTGAAACTTCCCATTGTTAAGGTTGACGATATAAAACAGAAAAAGAAATTCTGCCAATTTAGAGTAATTTATAAATAAAATGTCACATATATATATGTATATATATAAAAAAAAAAAAAAAAAAAAAAAAAAAAATACCACCTGCCACACATTTTCATGTACCTTAAAAATAGACAGAAAATAGATATTAAAATATGAATCTTACAAATATTTGAAAATTTTGAAATCCCGACTGAGTTTTTTCGTCAAGGGGCTTGAACCCAGTCGGGATTTCAATGGTTATGTTTCTGAAATGTGACTGATATAACCTATCAATCACCTTCAAAACGTACCTTGTAAACCAAACTTAACAAAATCGCTGTCATCCCAAGTGTAAAGCTCATGTTGATTCGAAATGAACCGAGTCCAGCACCAAGAGTTTAGGTATTGAAAAACATAATTCCCAAAATAGCCCCGCATAAAACATTTAAAACTACAATGCCATCTATTATCCAAGAAAAAAAAAGAAAAAAAAGAAAAAAAAATCAAAAAAATCGAAATAACAAGTTAGGGCAATTTAACTGGATTTCATTAACGCCCGAACAATAGAATCACAAACCAAGAGAAGAAAATTTCAAAAAGACAAAAATTAAAAAATATTTAGTAAATCCATTTTTCATCAAATTGTCCTTTAAAATCCCAAAAGGCAAATTAAAATCATTAGCATTATTGCAAATACTCTTAATTCTGTTTAGTTGTGTATAATAAATATTTCAAAAAATCTTGAAACTTAAATTGCTATTCAAATTCGAAAGACAAACAACTTCAGAATTAAAATCCTGTCTTTTGTCATAAACCCCAATATTTACAGAATTATCAAATAATCTTTCAATTTAAATCGAGATACTTGTAATCACGTAATGAAACTGTATGAAAAATTATTGTTTATCAATCTCTCAGTGTCAAAATATCTGAAATATATAAAATATAGCTTCAACATCAAGATAATATTTTCAAGCAAATAGAAGTCAAAACTCCATCCCTAAAATATATAGATATGCAATAATAAATGGCGGATTTTCCTCATCGTAAAAGCGACACTTGGAAGAAAAAGAAGTAAAGATGACAGGGCGTAGAGAAGTCGGATTGGGGAATAGCTTCGAACAAAAAAAGTAATGATCTCTGGCATTTTTGCTCTTCTTGAAGGAAGAAGATTTCTATCATTGGCTATAATTATCAGTTATATACCATTCACAAAAAGAAAAAAAAGAATTGCGTCGGAAGGACTCTTAACTTTTATATCCCAGGAATTATTTTCTAGGGCAGGAACAAAGAAAATCTTTTTTTTATGTTGCCTTTTTCAACGATATTTTGCCAATATATAACTCATTGTATATAATATGATCCACCATGGTTTGCAGTTTTTCTTCTTCTAATAAATCAGTGTGTACTACTGGTAGTACACTTATGTACTTAATTTTGTTGTTTGTAAATAAGTTTTGGTGGCTAGTGATGAAAGTACAGTAGAACCTTGATTAACCGACTTAATTCGGACCGAAGATAGGTCGGATAAGCGAAAATGCCGGATAATAGAGAGTTGTAAAAAATAATAAAAAGTAAATTATTTTCATTTATTGAATGCAGGTCTTTTAATGTTTTTTTTTTTTATGACATAATTGTTGGAAATGAGTTTTTGTTGTCATAATCTTGGTAATCGTTGTTTCGAGGGTTCTATCCCGAAGTTTTTTAAAAGCAATAGTTCAGTTTGATCTGCATATGGTTATTGCTCTAAACATGTCAGTCCTTTTGAAAAACGGTCAGGAGTCTCACCATTACTTATGCAAGTTTAGTGTAAAGGAAAATATTCCGGTTTTAAAAAGGGCAAATGATTTATTACTAATTTGGGAGATTTTTGATGTCGACTAAAGGATGGTCGGTTAACAGAGAGTTCCAGATGGAAGAGGGACAGTAAATCGAGGTTCTACTGTAATTTTAAATACTTTACATTATTCCCTTATATATTGTAAGTGCGTTTATGCTTGCCGGGTAAATCTACGGAAGCCTAAGGGACAATATTCGCATTTTTTAAAAACGAGTGAAATTCGTTTATATTTATGAAGAATTTCTTTTTGATTCCCAATATTAAAACAAAAGTTCTTTAAACAAAAATTAGTTGTTTAAATATTAAGAAAAGAAAATGCCTCAAAACCGAGCCGAAACCAGTCCGATCAAAACACTCTGCAGCTCTAGAGATCCTTCTGTTTTTATAATTATCGTGAATAGTTGCGTGATTATATGCCAAATAGTTGGCGTTGATTTGGTAGACCATTGCCATATCCCGTACAGGTTGGCGCGATTTGCGAGAAACTTGCAAAACTGGTTTCCGCTGCTGCATTTCAAGCCAAGACGTTTGGCATCTCTTGACGTCCTATTCAGTTTGAGCCAAATTTATCGTTTTCTCGCCAACGTCTAACAGGGGAACTTTGATTGCAAATTAAAAAATAGAAAAAGCGCATTGAGCAGAAATTTTTCTGTTTGTGGCATTTTCGAAACATTTAGAATTAAATTAAAAAAAAAAATGCGGGAATTGTCCATTAACTGACTTGCCATCATCCAATTAGGCTGAAACTTGATAGATAGATTCAATGTCGATGACAATACACTCTATCAATGTTTTGGGGGATGTCACTCTCTCTAAAAGTCCGCTTTTACTCACGTTTCTACTATCGCTTCGGAATACTAATAAACCTACTTGCCGTCATCCAATAGCGCTGCAATTCGACAGATTAGTTTCCGATAGGAATGCAATATAACAAGTTTTGGGCCTGTCACTGCCACTAAAAGGCCTCTTTTACACACTCTTTAATTGGCGCTAGGTATTAATACTAACACTATTTACTGTCATCTAATAGAGTTGAAACTTTGAAACCTCGTAGGTACACTTGTTGTCGATGACAGTGTTTTATATCAAGTTTTGGGACTGTCACACAAAGTCTGCTTTTGAACACGTTTCCATTGCCTTATATCAGACTTATCAGCTTTTACTCAAATTCTATTATCCAGATACCAAGCCTAATTCAAACATGTTCAATTTGCCGATATTTATTAACTGAAACCTTCCCTTATTAAAGGTTGACGAAGCAAAATCTTTCTTCGAATCTAGTTGAATCTTGTCAAATAGACTCGTTGTGGATGGCAATGTATTGAATCAAGTTTTGGGGACAAAAAAGAAGGAATTGTTCGGAATGGATCTTTTGACCTTAGTAGTCAAACACTATGAAAACTCAATCTAAATTCTATAAGTTGCAATTTGCACATACAAATTGTCAATACTTATAAAAATGTAATTTTAAAAACTGTGTTTGTAAGGGTAATACTTTCTTATAAATATTTTTCAATAGTTTTTTTTATATGGTGACAGCCATATGGTGGGTTCCCATAATTAAACTGTGCCTGATTACTTTGGTGTAGAACTTGTTCGTTTTCATAAAATTCGGTATGCTTATTATTTAAAACAATGGGAAAATAACATCTGAAGTAAAAAAAAAATTCAAATTTTCGTCATTCAGTTGCAAATTATTCATTTTTAGGACTAATATAACAGTTAACTTTACTTATCGTATTATTGACTTTATTAACCTTATTGTGTATTTTTCCATTACCTACACTTATTTCCCGGTTGATTTCAAATTTTATTCATTAAAAATAAAAATTCATGCATTTCAGGGTTAAGAATACTTTTTTTTTTTATCAAACTGGTTGACAAATTTATCAAATGTTTCAGCAAATTTTATTATTAGAATTTAAAATAGTTCGAGCAGTAAGGAGCAATTTAGTAGCTTCCGAAGGTAATTATCAATATTGTACTTTCATTTTAGAACAAATACTTTAGAGATCAAGAAAAAATGGTGGGCCAAACTTACCTCTACTAGAGAAAAAAGGGAATTCTCACTTCCCAAATCATCGTGGGAATTTATTTTGTCAATGCACTTTAATCTCGCGTATCCCCCCCCCCCCCATCTAATTATGTTTAATTTTTTTTTTAAAAGTTAGAAGAATGCAATACATAAACTTTTCGTTTCCTCAAAAAATTTGCGACACGCAAATGAAAATGAGTGATAAATAAAAAATGAGAGGGAAAGGAGCAGAAGCAGTGTGAAATAACCTTAACATTTTTTTTTTTTTTCCAACTTGAAACGAAGCGAAAAATTACAATCCCTTAATTGTCTTGAGATTAAAGACTATAATCTCAACCGTAAAATTACTCCACGCTTTTTGATGAAGGATAATTAACGACAAAGCCGACGGAGTTGTCAGACACAGGTAAAGGATTTTAAAGTATAAATTATATTAAATGTATTCGAGAAGCTTAGGGATTTAAATACTATCTTTTTTCGAAGGACTTTAAGTAGGATATAGCTGCGAATAATTATTTCTGAAATATAGTAGTTATAACCGCTTATGTTCGCAAAAGATTAAGACATTAATAATAAACCCATAAATCATATATTATTCCTTGGGCGATATTCGTTTGCGAAGACCCCTTTTCTTCCTTCTTACTAAATAAAAATTAATAAATGATGTGTTAATTTAAAATTTAAGATATCCTATTCTGACGAAACGTTTATTTACAATTGCACACAGCTGTACGAATTGAGTATGCAACTAAATGCACAGTTGTACACTACTTGTCTGCCGATGCATAAATGGCACGATCTATTCAAAAATTGGCTTTGAATGATTTGAATGAAATCCGATTGCCAAATAAGTCAAGTAATGAGCATTCTTTTTTTTATTTGGTAATCCATCGCTATTTAAATATTCAGTAATGATGCAGACGATTTCACTTTGCTCGTAAAAAAAATTCGCATCTGAGCCAAGTTGGTAATAAATATTGTTACGAATTTTTGTATATTTGTAAATATTTCGTAGTGTTAATTTTGTAAATAGTAAAATTTATGTACATTTCGCATAAGGCAGTGCAATAGTTCGTCTTAGGTTGGCTTCCCGGCAATAAGGGTTTCAATGTTTGATAACGAGTTTTACAGAGGTAACGCTGGGAAACGAGTTTTACAAGGAGCAGGGCATTTAACATTATGGTAATGGCAATCTCGCCAAATTGGCGAGATGGAGCCAAGTTGGCGACGGTTTTGGCGACTAATTTTTGTCGCCAAATTTGGCGAAATTTTCGGTCCCCATGTACATGTATAGGACTTTTCAACTACCATCTGGAGAGTTCTCCAAATATCTACCTCTAGAAGATTCACTTGCCCTAAATAAGGCTGACCAAGAGAGCGGGGAAGTTAGTTGTTAGCTGAGTCCATTAGTTGACTGGAATTACTGAGTTGAGATACTGAGTCTCAGTGAGCGTTCAGAGAGTTCCGAAAGCGAACTGTATTGCATTGTCTTGTGCAGCGATTTGAGCAGTTGTGTTGTCAAGTTTTTAACTGCTGTTTTGTGCTCTATTGTTGTGAAAAGCGCTGTATTCTGTCTACTAGAACGAGAAGTTCTGGAGTTGTAAGAGAAAAGTGATATTGGAATAAATTTCTGCAACTTTTGATCTGCTTTGGCTTCAAATCTTTCGAACCCATCCACGCAACAATATATATCACTGATATTGAAACTGATGACGTCAATTTGGCTCAAATTTAAAAGATGCAAGTCAGAATTCGAAAGACATCAGAAATCGTCTGTACTCTTCCTCATTGAAAATTAAAGAGCGGCGAGTTACCAAATAAATAAAAAAAGAATGCTTATTATTTGATGTTAGGACATATTTGGCCGTAACTTAATTCAACTCATTCAAATTCGATTTTTTAACAGTTTCGACCATGTTTAACCATGTAAACCAGTATTATACATACTCTACTAATATTCCTCTTAATTCTATTAAAAATTCATAATTTATGTTCGATTGGGTAACTAAACTTGTAATCGCCTCTCGGTCTATTAGTACTTACGTCAGTATATAATTGAGGAAAGGGTTTATTTGTGAAGATATGGTTAAGGTATGCATATACATTAGGAATTTCAAAATTTGACTCAAGTCTACGTTTTTTTTTTGTTTTAAAATATTCTCGAATTCATTACCTTTAAAATAATACCATTCTATTTCTGAGACTCAATTAACTTTCTAAATTACAGTGGGTTTTGCGAACCTGTTTCGTATCACGTTCATTACTGTAGTAAACTTTAAACGCTTTTTCTGGAGACTGACATTTTTTGGTGTTATATGACTTCACGCCAAAAGTCATAACTTCATAATAAACTGTCCGATTTAAAAATTCTAATTTTGTTCTGAAGGCACAAGTTGTGAATGTGTTTTCTATGGAGAATCTAACATATATTATTATAAACACACTTTTTATGAATATTTTAATCTTAATTTTTTGTTAAAAACTATGTATTTTTTTTAAACTTTTTATTTAAAAATTTATAATTAAATAAATATTGCACCCAAATTCAAAATTCTCCATAGGAACATGCGCCCATATAATATCTTTTATTTGCAGTAAAAATCATACCTCTAAGTTAATTACAAGTTTATTTATGTATGTTCTAATAATGTCCTAATTAGTCACTTTAATTGCAATTAGCTGATAAAAAAATGAACGGATAAAAAAGTTTATATATATATAAATGCATCATTTTTAATTCTGTTATATTGCCAAAAAGTTTGAAATTATTACCTAAAAATTAAAGAAAATCCTCTCAACTGTATATGTATACCTTAAATGACATGATATGATAGCCGATTAGAGACGCTCGATTCCTTGAACTAATTTTTAAATTTACAAGAGTTGCAAAGCTAAAAAAGAAATTGGACACTAAGACAGTGACTGAAAGTACATATTTTATTCGCTATGAAATAGTGATTGCTTGGGGTGCACTTACGATCCAGAATAAATCATTAAATTATTGTATATTATATTTTTTTTAGTATCCATTTTTTTTTTTTTTTTTTTTTTTTTTTTTTTGGTAATTGATGAGGAGTTCATACCAAAATATGCATAACTTTTGCAGTGACCGATTCAAGATGTACCAGTAGATCTTAAGTTCTGATCGTGATGATACCCTTTAGGGGGTTTGAAAAAAGGGTGGTTGTGATTCTAAATGTCAAGTCAAAGGTTGCATGTCCCTTATTTTGGAGATTAAAGGTTGTTTTCACAAAAAATTATAAAAATATCAATTTTCTACTCTTTGCGTGCTTATAATCTTTGAAACTTTCTCCTTATTTTAGTAAGTGTTTGAGATGATCTGAAAACTACAATGGACAATTCCCGACTTTTTTTTTTTTTTTTTTTTTTTTTTATTCGATTCTAAATGTCTCGAAATGACCATTAACACAAAAATTTCTATTCTCCACGCTATTTTTTTCCAAAAAAATTGCATTTTAAGTTTGCCTGTCAGATTTTTGCTGGAAAACGGACCTTTTTTTTCCGACTCTATTGTGACGTCATCGTTTCCTAAATATATCATAGGTCACGTGGCGGTTGCGGCTGTTAAAACGTTGTTATCATGGAAATTTCAAATACTTGTCTTCTCGTCCTTTTGTTTTCATATTATTTGATTGATTTTTTCTTAAAATGTCTAACATTTTCTACAAATATTGTATCGTGCCAATGTGCAAAAGCACAACCATAACAATTCCTGACAAAATTTTCATTTACGTACCACGGAATAAAAATACTCGAAAAAAGTGGTGCCAAGCGATGAAGAGGGACATTGAAAAGTAAATGCCACTGTCGGCAAAGACTGTACATTATGTTTGTGAAGATCATTTTGAAATAAGTTACATTTATGATGATTTTAATAGTAGGAAAATTAAAGAATGTTTGCCTTTTAAGTTTAAAACAAGCTATGGTAAAATCCTAGTATACGTAACACGGTAGGCGCGATTTTAAAAAATATTGCCAACCCCGAAATGACGCTTGTCTCCAAAGTGTTGCCAATGCCGAAATAACGTTTTTACGATTGCCACCAAGAACTAGCGTAGGCAAAAAAATAGAAAAACATAACCCGAAAATGGCAAATACGTAAACATACCATGAATTCAAAATGTCACCAAACATCGCCAATGTCGCCAAATCCATCGTGTAACTTATACTAGGATTAAGCCCAAGCTATTTGTTAGGAAATCTATTCTAAATTTTTGTAAACATTAAGTGCAAAGTAATGGGTAAAAATTGTAAGTCAGGTACTGATTCTGCGCCAAGAATTGTTTACATAAAACCACACCAAATCTGTTCACTTGTCATTAAAAATAAAAAATGGCGGGCAGCCATTTTTTGGCAAAAATTACCTTGGCGCAGAATCCGTACCGGACTTGGATGTTGACAACGGCCCCCTTTAACGAAAAAATACGGATATTTTCCCACCAAACTTTTTATTCCAAGCACAACAAAACCATTCAAGTTAATTAAAGCAGGGAATCTTGCCTATTAACTTTTACGCCACAGGTTTCCACTGTAACAAAATCCATATTCTTGCTGAAATAGCCATCATTGCTGAGTCAATTTTTGCAAATTGTTCAGTTGGCCTCTTACAAAATCAGGTTCCATTTTTGCAATTAAGTAAAAAAACAAATACCTACAAAATAGACGATCAAAAATATTTGAGAAACGGCAACTACTAAGTAGAAACTACAGAGTATATAGCTGCCATTTTGTAGTAGAAACCTCACCATAACAAACTGAGCGAAGATGAAGCACCGAACCTTTCGAGACACTTGACGTCATAATCAAAATCGGCCCGTTTTGAGCGGATCGTAATTTGAGGGTTTTTTGCGCATTTTCTTTTCTTAATATTTAAATAACTAATTTTTTTAAAGAACTTTTATTGGAATATTTAGAAATCAGAAAGAAATTCTTTATAAATATCAATCAACTTCATTCGTTTTTAAAAAATGCGGAAATTGTCCATTGCAGAAAAACTATATTCTTATGGAGAATTTAGCATTACTGCAATAGCTCCTTTGATGTTTCGAAAGCATTTTTATCAGATCGTGATTTTTGAATTTCAGACCTTACTTAAAAATGCTAAAACTTCAGCAAATATGAATGAAACGACTTGAATTTTGTGTGTGTCTTTCTTAATGTATATTTGACAAAAATAGGCGTGGATTTTTGAATAAAATAAAACTTTTTTTTTACAAATTTAAATGTTGAAAAATAGCCGTTTTTTACGCTTTTTTTACCTATAGGTACAGTAATTATCGTTTTTCTCGAAAACTATTTTACTTATTCTAAATCCGATGCCTAAAATGTTAGAGTATATTACTAGGAACATTTTTTTAAAAATTCAAGATAAATATTGAAAAATGAAAAAGAAGATAGAATCTGAAATTTAAAAAAAAAAAAAAAAAAAAAAAAAAAAAAAAAAAAATTAAAATTTTGAAAATTTAGAGCACTATGTGAAATTTTTTTTAAAATAAAATTTAGGTTTTGCTAAGTAACACTTCCAAATATGAAAACATTATAATTTTAAAGGCTTAAATAAAAAAAAAAGTTTGGAGGGTAACAAGTCCCCTTATGTCTACAAGCCTCATCAAAATTGGAATGGAACTATGAAATGGTAGATTTTTAAAGAGACAAACCCCCCCCCCCCCAGACACATACACCGAAGACATTTCTTTTTATATACAGTGTGTCTCAAAAAAGACTACGAATTTTAACCATACATTAAAAAAAGAAAAAATAATAATATCAAGTTCACCAACAGATGGCGCTGTCTCATGAAAAATTAAAAAATCCGGTATGGACGTATTGAAAAACTACAATGCGATGTTTCAATTGCGCCATGTTATTGTAGAAAGAATGGTTATTTTGAAAACGTCTGTTATGTAGTTTGCGCAACGTGTTCCGACCATTTTAGTTTTATCAACCAACAGCGCCATCTGTTAGTGAACTTTGTAATTATTTTTTTAAAATTAAAGGCATAAAATTCTCTGGTTTCCCAAGTAGAATACAGCAAGCAATACATTTCTATAATGCTCCGATTTTTTTTTTAAAATTACATTTTTCAAAGTCCTTTTTGGTATACCTTGTATATGGATACGAAAATTCTTTTTATGTTCACAAAAGAGTTACCATGCCAAATGAATCTGCCCAATATTAAATCCAAAAGGTATCTCAACGAAATACTGGGAAGGTGGTCATAAACAATCTTGTCACCTCAGTGTATAATTATAAACAGCATTCTAAGTTTCTCCTAACTTGTGAAAAAGTGACATGTTCAAATAAACAACGTTACAATTTGGCTGTTCACGGTACCACAGCATTGAATTTGTTTGAAAGATCCCACACTGCAGGTCGTTAAGATTTCGAGCAGGTGCATGCCCCCCCCCCCCCCGTTAACTTTTTTCCCCTTACTCATTTTGGTCGTTTTCCAGCTAGAAAATTGCTCCGCTCCCGCTGACTACCGACCTCCTATATTTTAATAACGTTCTTACGGAGCGTCATTTACGCAAACGGTAGTTTTATAATTCTAAAAAAGTAAAAACATCAATTTTTCTGGCATGGGGGCTAATTGAAACCCATAAGGTCGTTATAGGGTTCTTACAAGGACAGGTGATTTAGTTTGGGCAATTTATGTTAATATAAACGTATTTCTGTATGAATTAATGACCAGGGTTTGATGAAATAAAAAAGCATTCTTGGAGGATTCGTTGCGTTAGTTCCAAAAAGGTTTGGTACTATGACTTAATGTATTATAATCTTCTATCCGATAAGAGATTCGAATATTATTATAGTATTTTCATATATTTACTGTCTGCTTATATCGTAAACTAGTTTTTAAAGCGTAGTAAATGCATCGATATAGATAAACAACGGATAGACTGCTTAACGCTGGAAAAAGGAAGTCGTTGACAGATGCCGTTGAGTGGACATAAAATACGGATTGCCGAAGATTGAAAATAAAATTTTGGGTTGTACACAGCAGAAATGTCAATAGTAGACCTTAATTAGTAATAATGTGCAAAAAAAAATATCTACTCTAGGACTTAACAAGGTTTCTCATATTCCTATCCAACGATAAAAGTTAACTGTGATTGGTTAATCATCCACCCATATCCATCAGCCACCGGGGCGTTTTTCTCCTTGCATTGACATCGGAGCAGTCTATCCAGTTGTTTATCTATATCGATGAGTAAATAAAGGATTGGAAGCTGAAGGTAAACAAAACAGACAAATATTTGGTAACGATTGGTTCTATTATAATGAAGAATTACATCTCCAAGAATTTATAACACTTTTGACATTTTCGTAAATAAGCCGCCGAAGAAAAGGGGAAATTATGTGTGACGTATATCACTTTTGCTCTTAAGAGAGCTATGGAAACATTAAAACAAAGTCAAAATAGTTTAGAAAATAATCGTGCGATTCCTTGAATGACTCAGGTGCAGTGTTTGGTATAGGTTATATAATCCAGATAAGAATACAGTATTTTATTATTTGCATAGTTTTTGTTTTTCGATTTACTTTACAAATGGTGTCAAGCTAAGCCTAATGCCTGATTTCTTTTGTTATATTTTAGTCGTCGGTGTGAAGTTAGAATTTTTTTTATAATCCCTCTCTAATATAAATTCAAAGAATAAAAAAAAAAAAAAAAAAAAAAAAAAAAAAAAAAGCATTTTTTTTCTCAAATACATACTTCAATGTCCTCTAGTTTATATGGTGCTCTTAACATTCCCAAAGGAAGCTGCAAATGATCTGACTTTTTACTTTCAATTACCCATACGAATGCATTGGGTAATGAAAGTACAGTATTTAAAAAAAAAAAAAAAAAAAAAAAAAAATCGATTTTTTTTGCATTTCTCCACGTTTTGGAACATCCTGATTTCAAAAAAAGTGACCGAGAAAAAATGTCTGTCTGTGGTTTGTATAACTCCCGAACAAATTGCCCTACGATGTCTAAATTTGGAGTGCGGATTGGTGATGACACATGGACCTACCATTAAGGTTTTCGTCAAAATCGCGCATGGGCATAAAGTAGCTGTCTTTGAGAAAATCATATTTTCCAGTAATTGCTAAAAAACGCCTCTAAAGATTTTGTTCAAAATCTTTGTGATAGTTCCTCTTAAGGTACTGTAAACGTCCCCACCTCTGAAATTCCCGTAAAAATGCTTTAATGGCGTAAAAAGTTGAAAAACAAATGCCTTTCACATAGAGCTCTCTGCCCTTGAGCATCGCCCATCAACGATTGTTTTTTTCTGTTTAACCCACAAGAAAGGACTATGTAATGTATATCGAATATCATCCCCACTTTCTTCATCTTGGCGTTGTTGTTTTTTTGCGAATGTAAAAATTGCTGTCAAAAACATCGCCAAACTGGCCATTTTTATTTCAATGAGTGAAAATATGAAAACTGCAAATGACGCCATAAATTTTAATTCAATGATCAATTTTATAGTGTAATTGAAAGTTGTGGGATGTTCCTCTCCCCTAGTTATTTTATGCCACGATTTGTATCGAGAGAAAGAAGATAAAAACTGGTTTCTAGAACATTACACAACTTTCAATTGCACTATAATACTGGTCACTGAATTTTAATTTAGCATGGATTGGGTGTCCTTAGCGTTTTCGTTTCCATATTTTCATTAATTAAAAAAAGTGGTCGTTTTGATGATATTTTTGGCGATAATTTTTTTTATAATGAAAAAACAAACAAAAAAAACCC